>CM060841.1:86630000-87180000 GCA_030762175.1 Metallyticus violacea
TTTTCATCTCAAGCTATTATTTTACTTATAACGCTTTAAATCTTGAAGTGACTTTTGAAAGACGCGTAGCTAAATAATGATAAAATGTTTGCAAATTAATTCATGCTGATATAAAATGTTTTCTCTTTAAAAATACGTAAAATATAGTAAACACAATTAAATCTTATGATGTATATTACACTGATAATTATTGTACATACTCAGGTTACAGGTGAAATTTAATGAAAGTGCAACCCAAACTCAAGAAAATATGTTAGAACTGCGTATAATGAGCAAATTGATTTCAGAATACCCTTTAGTCTTTTTGGGGCAGTTTTAGTAAATTATCCATCCATGCACCGAAGATTTTGTTTCAGTTTCGATAATACGAGTAACTGGTAAGAAGGCGATATTGCGCGGTGACCAGAGGCAAAGACAGGGGTCATCTCTCTCGATAAGCGGGGTGACACATTAGTGAAAGTGAAGAAGGTATGTCATGAAGATGCTTCCTCTACAACTTTCATCATGCCAAGCAAAATATTCCCACAGTGGTACTGCTGCCAGCTTTGTTATTACAAAGTACGTCTAACGTAAGAGCCAAACATAACGCGCTTGCCCCTTCTCTAACATGCACTGTGTAAGTCATCAAATGTGAGAAAACGGTAACGATACCGGTGTCCCGTTTATCTTCCTCACTCAAAATACATTTTTTTCTGATGCATCAAAGTAACGCATCAATGAAATGAACTTTCAAATAAAATGTTAACATCACAGAATAGTTCTTGCTGAGCGTATCCTGTTTGTATCTCCACTAATGTAAGAATGCCACATTCTAATTCATTATTGTTGGACAAGAATGTCTACAAAAATGTATGTAACTCAGCTGGCAACAATGGACATTAAGCTTTCAAAACATGCATAAGTCTCATAGCCACTGCCGTACAGTCTGATGAGTTCAGTCCTGTGTCAATAGCTGGTGAAAAACCATGAATGTTTCTAAAGAAGAATTTTGATTCTACATTTTCACATGCTATAAGCTGGTGAAAGAGCGAAAAAAAGTCACGAGAATATGGCAGCGTTCATGCTGATCAAGTGCGTTCACTTGATACCATTACAAGATGGATTCGATCATTTGAAGAAGGGCGATAGACTTTGAAAGACAACCCTCGAGAGAACAATTCAAAGAGTGAGGAACTTGGTAGAGGAAAATCGACATATTACTTTTGAAATGCTAAGTATGGAAGTGGGAATCAATGTTGGCAGCATTGACAGTATACTCCATGAACATTTAAAACTGTGAAAAAGCTGTGTAAAATGGGTTTCACATTCCCTAACCAACGAAGAGAAGAAGAGGAGAAAGGAATGTGCAAGGAAACTGTTAAGCATGTTATAAACGTTTGACAGATATATGCACAGTTGGCTTTATTTCTACACCGTCGCAAATAACGCTCAGAACTGCGTGTGGTAAATGAGGATGATCCAAGACCGGTTATTCTTCGACAAGATCTTCGTTCTCGGAAGCGAATGTTCACTGTTTTCTTCAACTAGAAGAATTATTAGTGTTGACTGTACGCCAGAAGAAATATGTTTATATCAAGTTTGGCTCTAAGGTTGGATACACTTTAGCCAAATGTTTTCAAATATGTAGAGGACTCCTCAACATTTAGATTATGGTTTCCTTCCTGAAGCCCCATCGCTAAAATTTATTTGATAGCTTTAGAAATTTCCCGCGTCGCAATCACCTCTAGTGCTGTTCTCAGTGTAGGTAAACACCAATGTCTATCTAACCGGAAGCTGCGGAATTCCCCGACGACACTGCAAGCGCCGCGAGCTACACAAGAAGTAACAACCGGCTGTTTCCTCCGGTACTTATGCAACCTCTCACCTTGTGAAGTTAATTGCCTGACCGCTATGCCTCACGTTGAGAACAGTGCTAGAAAAAAAAACTTTCACTCAAGTAGGTAACCGACCGAATCTGATCTTTGATCTGAGGGTTATGTAGTCATTTCTGTTGTTCTGTGATACGTGCAAATGAAAAATGCTTTTCTAAGAATAGGGTACACTACCTTTGTAAAAGGTAGAATGAGGTGTCGAAATTAATGAAAAATCGAATTAATGCTACATATACACGATAATGGCTTTGTAATATTATCGTAGAAAAGTTTCATGATCAAACATTTTACTGTTAAGGATGTGACTATTAAATTACATGCAATATTAAAAAAAATCATATTCAATCACTCATCCTTAAATCTATTTGTATTAATTTCAATCCTTTGTCCTTTTTCTATGCAAATATAGGGTATAATGAGCGCAATTTTTGTTTTAATAGTAAAATACATTATTTATTTGAAAAGTGTTATGTCAATATGAAGCACAAACACTGCCATTAAACATGAAACAAAACGTCAGACAAATGTCCTCCATGACTTCATTAGCACACTTTCATTCTTTTGACAAAATTTTCAATGACTTTGGAGCAAAATTTCGACTTATTTCACAAATAACACGTCTAATTTCTCCCTTGAGTTGAGGGATGGTTCGTGGATTGTTCACATAAACACAAGATGTTATATACCCCCACAAAAAATAGTCACATGGTGTCAAATCACACGATCCCGGTGGTATATTTTGATCGCCGTTGCGTAGAGGCAGATGTTCGACGTTGCAAATGGTCCGTCGGCTTCAGCTCTTGTGTTAGTTCGATCTTCAAGGATGCACGTGCAGATCTTTTGTTAAAATTCATTGTAAACAGCTTCTCAAATTGTTGAGAACGGCGGCAAATCGACTTCATTGGGCTCGTAGCAATGCTCTGTCTCACGAGGTCAACATTCTTTACCGATCGACGAGAACGTCCAGGTGGTCTGATGTTCTCTGTCGATTCTGTATCTTCATATTTCCTTACCAGTCCCTGACACATTAGGCGCGTTTCGCCTATAAAAATTACACGAAGTCTTCGAAAGATCTCTGCATATCATTCGCTGTACTTAACTAAAATACGATTAAAGAGTTTGAGAATGACCTTTAAAAATAAGTCATAGTTAACAATGGGATTTATTGTTAAAATAATGACATTATTCCATATTATCACAATAATATACAATATATATACATATATATGAATTTCCTGAATCGCTGTACACTTTTACTCAAGTTATAATGCCGCCACGGGTGGTCGAGGCGTTAAGATGCGGACTCGTGAGCAGGAGGTCTGGGGTTCAATTCCCACAGGAGCGTTTTCCCTGAGTGAGGTTTTCTCCTAGATTTTTCTCAATTCTCATAAATGGAAATGCCGGGGAGGTACCCTACTTAGCCTGAAATGATGATTTGTATGAAAAAGCGCTAGCATGAGCGGAAACAAGCAGAACAAAAAATAAAAGTAAATGCATTAACTGAGTACAAAATATGAGTAGAAATACATACACCACCTGATATTACAATGAGATCATTTGAGTTAAGGGCCGGCAGAGCTGGGAGAAGCCAGTCATTAAGGTTTTATAATGCATATGCAGGTAGCAGTTTTAAGTTTGAGGGAGGCTTTGTCAGCGAGTGGTTGTTGTGTTACTCGGTGTTTTCATTATGAGTAAAACGTGTGTTAATTGTTATCCGTTAGTTATGGCACTACATAAATAAAATCTTGAAGAACAAACTTTTATGTACGATATTTATATATGAAAACAGATTCTTGTAAAGAAGCGGTAAGGCGATTCGTATGAAAATATCCTGGCAATCGAGTTGCAGAAAGAGAAATTGTTTGGCAACTTGTTAAAAAATTACAAAAGTCAGAACCTCTCAATGACAAGAAACTGTTTCAAACCGCCATGTTTTTGCGAAATAAAAAAAGATGAAATACAGGAATTTCCTTTATACATATCAGCAATGTATTGCTACCGAGGGGCTTCAATTTCACTATTTTTATAACACAAATTAATGCTTTTTATTTTCCCTTTAAAAATATGGAATAATTTTAATCTATATTTAGACGCGGCAACTGGTGGCTGTACTTATTCAGTAGGCAGCCGCTCTCAGGCGGCCCGTAACTCAAATAACCTCATGTAGTTCACACTTCTCTTCCTGCCCGCGTGTGTACAAAAAAAAAAAAAAAAAAATCTGCGCGTATAGAAGTAACTGTATGTGATTTAACAAACTGTAGTACATGTATTAATATAGAATTTCGTTTAATAATAAAATTGTGCAGTTAAGATAAACTAACAAATGCGAAAGTGTGACATGACATTCTTCAGCTGAAGGATATAATCAACGCATAATGAAGAAATCTCGTTTGGAATTATTCATGCAAACTATTTTTTGTAGGCGCATCAATGTCCTGCAGCAAGGCAGGTAGCTTTCTATCTTAACAAGTGTTTGTTTTAGATGTTGCACAGACTCATTGTAGCAGAGGATTTCCTTGCAGCACACACTTCCGATGCAGTAAATCAAGTCAGACACAGAAAACAAAAGCGCAAGCAGAACACACACTTTGCCCTCGATACTTGGTGAGATTTGCCTAATGTCCGGCTGACCCTCTGTCAGCGAGGTAGTTCATCTTCACTAATCACGCCAGATCTCTTCATGTTGCCAACTCGTGCGAATTATGTGCGGACAATAAACGGAAAAATTGGATAAAATCATTAAAATTAGAATTGTTAAATAATTTCCGATTTCCATATTTTTTACAGTAAATTTTTCTAGTAGAAGCGAACAGTTTCCTACATTTTAACACTTACAGCACTTTTCTATCCTGCATCTTACACTTATCGCAGGATAAGTAGGGGCAGCTCCAGGATGAGCCGAGGTCTGGGGATGGGATCCCTAATATTTTTCCACATACAACACCCGGACTGTTGGCGGAGCCTCTCCTCCATAAGTTCCTTCCCCTCAGAAGAGCTGTTTCAATACCCCAGAGTCGGCGCAGTGACCTTTCCAAAGCGCAGGCCACCGTCACATCGCACCAATCCACCTCGCCTGGTTCTTTCGACCTTGTAACAGAAGCAATAGAATTAAATTATACAAAATGAGAGAGCAACAAATTCGTGGATAGTGCATACCTATCCCGGAATTTGCCTAAGCATGGGGAAGAAAGCAAGAAACTTCAAGGTCAGGATGGTCACTCCTAAAGGATTTGAAGACCGGGGGTCTCCCAATTACATATCCCAAACGTTACCGCCTGAGCCACGCCGTTAGATACTCTGGTTCTTTTGGCGAATGTTGGAACGGATATTTCCTTTCAATGAATTATTCCCTTTCCCATTTCATAGTCCTGGTATTAGACAAGGCAAGGTGTCTCCTTCATCTCATTTGTTCCTCTAGAGGACCCATGCATAGGCAGGGGTGCAGAAATATCCTCCTCTGTACCTAATATGTCATGTTTACCAATAGTGAAGATATTTGATCTTGACATCAGCTGCAAGATGACCGAATACATTTATTGTACAATACAGTCGTTACTATTTATTGTTGTTTAAGTGAATTTTATATATTTTTAGTGTACGCAACTTTATGGTACTTTTGAACTAGCCCTATCTCGAATCACTGGAGACGAACATGAACCTAATTCAAAGCATTCAGTGATTCCAATTTTCTATCTCTGTATTTCATAATTTTAGGAAACTAATGACACTAATCTTCATGATATATAATGATCCCAAAACTATAAGGGTCTTTCAAACTTGTACAGATTTGTGCACCACTAGACTGTTTAATTATACGGTGTACTGTGTTGTAAAAACATCTAAACCTGTAACAACTTGCCATTTTTGTAATAGGTGGCACGACAGGCACCTGAGGAAGCTCTAGGCTTACCTAGCAACGCGACAGCCATACGCTCCGAAATCGCCGACTCATTCTCCTGCGAGTCCAGGATCTACGGTTACTATGCGGACGTGGATAACGACTGTCAGCTGTTTCATGTCTGTCTACCTGTGCAGTTCTCCGACGGCAAGGAGCAGACTCTCAAGTGGAGTTTCATCTGCCCAGAGGAGACTGTCTTTAATCAGGTAACCTATCAAAGTAGTTCTCAGCTTCCGCGCAAAGCCGATAATGGGACTTTCCTTAGCTTCTTAAAAATAAAAACTCTTGCTTACCCAACCGCTGATCACTGAAAATAAGTTGTATCTTTATACAGCGGGAAATGTTCACAATTACTGGCTATTGTAAACATTTGCCGTGTCGCTTGGTAAACATAAGTAACAGAAATAAATAATTGTATATTTGTTTCACTTTTGATATAAATTATTCACATTTACTAATATAGTGAGGTAAATGTTGGTAGACCTCATTGAATCGCTTTTCCTTCTAAATCATACACAATTTTCGTTAGTTTTGTAAATAAGACATATACAGCGGTAATGAAGCACGAAACATGACATACTTTAGGATATAATTACGTGGGAGAAATATTGCAAGAAATTGGGACGGGGAACTTTAGGAATTTGGGTATAAAATAGGTGTTGGAAAAAAGTAAAACATGGAGAGGCAAAAGGTTTGGGCTAGCTTTAGAGATAAGAATTCTTTAAAAATTTACAGAATAGTTAAAAAGGAGTAGGTGAGAGAGAAATATGTGTATTATTGTAATAAATTTGGGAGGGAAGGGCTGGTCTGGATGTGAGCAGGAGCATTGACTTTAAACGGTTTCAGAGGAGATAAGTGTGTTATGTGTAGAGAGCCTGAAGGAACGTGGTATTTACGCGAATCTAGTGCGCAATCGAATATAATGCATAATGCATAATATTATAATTTGAAACTTCAATTCATGAAAAAAGATTTTGGTACATTGTTGACAGCATCTTAGAGATAAGCCCTTCCGCTTCATAAAATGATCAGAACAGAGAATTTCTAAGTGGACTATTGTTACATGGAGCACGCAGGACAAAACCCATCACTCGTGCTGTTGTCAGGACAGTTGGCAGAGGTTAAAGAAGAAAAAGTTATTTCTAATGGTGTCACTAGTCACAGGTAGACCGTTCTTCCTCCTTTCATGTACGAATTCCAAAACTTTTTCTTCAATGTCAGGATGTCTCACTTTGCGAGGATCAGTGAATTTCTTCCTACTAACTTTAGTTGTAAATGTTGTCAATTTCTGTTGCCGCCAAAGCGAACGTTTCTCTCAGTTACATTGAACTCTCTTCCTGTCTTTCTGATATCATTTTTTTCAACATAAAGAATTACTTTATACTTGAAAGTAGCATCATAAGATGTTCTTCTCTGTTTGCCCTCCATTTCGTGACCACCTGCTATTCAACACCTTTCCTGTGAAATTCCGTAGATGAGTTCTGAACAATCCGCATATCGGGTATAAAAATCGGTAGATTTTGCGCAACATGTCGCGAAAATTGTAACTGTTGTTTAAGTTAGTCGAAGTGGGAACGGAAGATGAGATATATAAAAATGTGGTTAACATTATATCATATACTGTTGGCAATTAAGATACAAGAGAAAATGTTTGTTAATTCAGTTGTATTTCATGTACCTATGGTATGTTTTTGATAAAAAAAAAAGTACACAGTTTTAACAATGAAAATATAAAAAGCTAAGAAGTTGCACACTTTGCATTCAATAAACACAAGTTACACCTTCTCAAATGAAGCTGAGGGTGATGACAAACTGAAAGCCAGCCCTTACCCTAAATAATTGGATTTTAAATTGCTGCGAGTTGAACGCAACAATGCAGTCTGGCTCCGCATTAATCCAACCAGAGCTAGACTGAGCAAAGACAAGGCGCCTTATTTGTAATTTCTTATTTATTTAAATATGCAATCTTATGTTAATTGCTGACATGGATAATATGAAACAAACTGTTATTTATGTCTGGTAGTCAGCTAAAAACACTAAAATGAAAGGGAAAAAGAGCATTATCGATTTATGACTTACATATTAAAATAATGCTACCAAAAATCCGTAGATTCAGTTTTAAAATCTCTATATCTGTAGATGACGATAAAAAACCGTAGATCTACAAATAAATCCGTATAGTTGGAAACGCTGTATTCAAACTGTTTGCAATAATAGGTCAACAGTAAATGTAAGAAGTCGAGAATTGCACCAATGCATCATGACGTAATAAACGATAAATTCAAATGAAGTTAATTAGATTCGCGTAAACAAGTAATGTCATTGTTTCGAGTATGAAGGAGTAGGGTGTATGTGAGGCGAAATGGAATATGTTATGGAAAGAACATATATAGCACGTAGAATGTTTACTGATATGGGGACAAAGAGAACTAAAATTATACGGGAATACTTAGCAAAAGTAAAGGAAAAATGCATTAGAATAGTTAAGAAGGTTAAGAGAATTGGGGTATGATTGATAAAATAGTGCTAACAAGGGAAATACAAGAAGTAGGGGGTTTAATTATGCAGATAACCTGGGAATTGTGTGTAATGAGATGATGGATATTAGATGGATATTAGATTCATTAATTTGTAATGTGGGTTAAGCATGTTCCTTTGTTAAATGTTATGTCATAAGTAATGCTTTTATGTTTGGGTATATTGTATGTAGCCGAACCCGAGTCTGCACGAAAGCCAAAGATGGTGGGTAGATAATAGAAAATTGTTAACTATTGGATATACTTAAGTTCGCCCTATGCAGTAACAATAGCTTGCATACTTTACAGGAGAGCTTCACGTGCACCCGACCTGAAGATGCTCTGGCCTGCGAGGAGGCGCCGCAGTACTACAGTTTGAACGAGGGTTTCGGGGTCACCGATGCACCTGAGCAAACTGCAGGGGATCAAAACACCTTGTAACTACACAAGAATACTGAGTAGGCAATTAACACTAGTGTGCAAACCTTAATGACGAAACTGGTGTTTCCTAGAGTACATTATATGAAGTGTGCATCTGTGAGCAAATCTTACCACAACTATGTTGTAAGTTGCAGAAGCAACAATGGATATAATTATATTTATTCAGAAACCGTTATATAGCAGTTCCTTACAGACAGTCATGCACTTAAACCGGCGATGTAAACAAGGGAAGCAGGGGGATATGATCACCTCTATCAGTGAGGCAAACTTTACAATGTCTCTCCACACTTTGGACGAATTTGTTCAGGAGTTCTGGTGGTAATATGCACAGCGCTGTCTTCATCATGTATCCTCGCTTTCCAACAGCTGCAGTACAGTATGGTGTATTAGCATTATCGCCCTGAACACAAACTCAAGGCCAACGATCTCATTGCAGTAGTGTTTCCCAGTTATAATACCGGATCCACCCCAAACGAGAATACCTGGACCGCCATATCTATCCTTTTCATTGATGTGTAAGGGGCGATAACTTCTCTGCTAAGACCAAATCTCCTCTCACCGGTAAAGAGTTCTTTACTCCGTTGTCGGTCCTTGAGTTTTCTGCACCATTGTAAACGGTGTCTCCTGGCAAACAGTCCACCTCTGTGTAGTCTTGTGGCTGCGTTAACCGCGACAGTCTGAATCTTGTGTCCCTGTTATTCGCTGATTGGTGTCTGTTCCTCTTGGCTGTTAGAAGTATATAACGAACCTGATCGATGGACGACCTCCATAGCTGTAGCTGTTGTTCTAAAGGCTCTCTATGCTCACGATATGGCGCTAAGAACAATAGAAAACTCCTAAAGAGCACCCATCTTTCCTTTACCTTCCCAATTATTCTATTTCAAGTAAAGCCAACCAGGTGTTCTTTGTGAGCCATTTAATCATTTATAGGTACAACGAAATGAAGTGAAACTCTTTGAAAAACGATTCTCCCTGAAGAGTTCCATTTAAAGGGTGCCTTTGTACAGTTTTTTTTTGTAAATTTATTTATTTATTCGGTTAATTTACAGACGCTCTTGAACATCCCAGGTTATCAGTGTCCCATTCAATTCAGGGCGTAAAACGGCCAATATATTTTCCTAAAGGCCTCTTATTTCAGGCTTATTCCTTTGTGTGCCCTAAATCTTCGACAGGGACTCACGCCTTTAATTCCCTTTCGAAGCCCTACTTAGGATTTTTACGCCCAAAAATGCCCTGGCCGAGATTGAACCCGCGATCTTGGGTCTACGAGGCAAGTATGGCTACTGACTCTTCGCACATTATTCAAAATTACAATTCTTATGAACTCTCAGGTCATGTTTGTATGCTGTTGTATCTTATATGACAAACTTTAGCTGGGACAATTATGAATCGTGTTATGTACTACTTTGTACTTCGTCCTTAAGTTTTGCACATCAGTGTATTTTATGTCAGAATGAGCGTGAAAATGTCCATAATATTCCTACCTCTCTAGTTCAGAGTTCTTCCTTAACGCTGAAGGAATTGTAAATCATGAACATAATGGAAATATTTTGTTACTCTGCCGAAGATCGAAGTTTGATTTTCTGTTGATTATAAGACTTATGTTGTGAACACATCAAAGGGTTACAGAAAGGAGATTACTATGAAGAATAAAATATATGTAGAATATTAAATAAATTGTTAAATATATATTTTCTTAAACCTAGCATTCTAAACACACATCATTCAGATTAATGTGCATCCGAATGTCATATTTAAAATGTCTTTTAGTGAAAATAATATTACGTATATTTTAAGCCATGCCTCTATATGGAATATTTTTACAAAATATGACCGAAAAAGTGATAGTGTTAATTTTTAAAGAAATATGGTTCATCTTTATGAATTACAGGATGTACAAAAATGATAATAACGGTTTTAAACTTATATTTTTTCTCTGTGGTATACAATATAAATTTGAATAATAACTTAAATTGAAAAAAAACTGTGGAAGTTTCAATCCTACAAGCACAGATTTTGTTTTGTAGCCATGGTAACGAAATAAACAAAATAAGACAACTCAAGTGCAACAATTTTTTTCTTCTTCTTCGTCTTCTTCTTTTGTTGAATGGTGTTTAACGCCCATTTTTACTACTGAGGCATCACAGGCGGTGGACACTGATGATACATGAGATGAAATTATATATTGGGAAAGGATTTTTTAAGGAAGGAAACGTTCCAGGCTGAAGTTTAGGGTACCTCCCCGGCATTTACCATTTATGAGGACTGAGGAAACCTGGAAAAAACCACAGTTAGGAAGGGCGGTCCTGGTGGGATTCGAACCCCAATCCTCCCGCTCACGAGTTCGTACCTTAACGACCTCGGCCACCCGTGGCGGTAACCCCCTTCTGATAACAACATTCATAGGTGATACAATCAAATCCGGATGTTCCTGTAAAGGAAAGAGCCCCGGACGACCGCGAGTATCAGATGAGAATCTGGAGAGAATCAGAACAGTTTTCGCGCGCAAGGGGTGGACGACTCGAGAAGTAACAATTCAACAATGACAGTGTGGAAGGTGTTAAGAAAACATCTCCAACAGAGACCGTATCGTCTGCAATTGCTAAAGATCCCTACATAAAAACAAAATGTCTCCATCGCTGGATTGGCTGCTATGGTCCGGACGCTTTGGCTTTTCTCCGTTGGCCTACGAGGTTCCCAGACCTGACCCTCCTGTGAATTTTATCATGTATACTGCCACCGCTACCTGCAGACCTACTTGAGTTGAGACGGAGGATTATTGCAACAGTTGGACCAGTTACACCTGACATGCTAACATCAGTGTGGCAAGAAATGGACTACCGGCTGGATGTATGTCGTGTCACAAATGGATCCCATATTGAACACGTGTAATTTGTTATGGTAACTTCCACTGTTTTTCTTCAGTTTAAATCATGATTCACAAAGAAAAAATATAAGGCTAAAACTGCTGTAATTATTTGTGTACACCGTGTATATTTATAATAGGAGAATGTCCAAACGTATTAAAAGTTGACTCCAACAACATTTTGATGAACACACTTCTTTTTGTAATGTATTGAAATTACGGTTGTATGAACGTTTTAAGTCAAAATAGAACACTCAGATAAATAACTGTATAATGCATATTTTCAATGATTGTAATTTAGTATAATTTAATTTTCCGTTTTGCTTTCCGTCATTTTACAGTTTAATTTTAATGATCTACACAAGCTTACCTACTAAGCAGAACATTATATTAGTTCGTTTTCAAGCAATGTCAAGTATATAACGTGTTTTATGGCTTAGTTCTTTTGAAATTGCTACATGTATTATAAAAGTTTAAAGTTTGTGAACGGAAAAGTGTTTTATGCTTTAATTCTGAAGTGGAATATATCTTAATTTTTGGTTAGAAAAAAAAAGAGTTAAATAACAAAATATTAGATATGATTTACTTGTAATTTGCAGTTGTTGGAACAGCATATAATGGCAACGATGATTGATGATTATGTTTACGATTGCAGAAGTTCTTATTTAATATTTCTTTATTATATAATATAACATTAAAATCGACATTCCTATGAAATGTCGTAAAGGTTTCAAACTTCACTGCCAGTTGCATGGTGAAAATGATTAATATGTTACAGTGTTATAAAACTATGTAAGAATCTACACAATAAATTGTGAATATTTGAAGCTGTTTAAAAATATATCTAATTTAATATACCCAATCATCCATAAGTTTAACGCCAAACAGTAGTGTAACGCTTTGAAATTATCTAAAATCTATCATGCAGGACTTGTGTAAACCAATCATGTTCTTCAGCAAGTAGAATAATTTAAAAATAATATAAAATGCACCTGTTTTTCCCCTTCAAAATCACTTGAAAATAAATGTCTATAATTACTCTAATTTTCAAAAGTAAGGGGAACAAAATTAGAATTCTGGCATTCTATAAATATTACAAAAGGGAAACCATATTTTTAGAATCGTGCTTCTTATTCTTGTTATTATTGAGATTAAACAATAAAAATTAGTGGTACGTTATTAATTAAATGAAATATATGACTACTGATAAATAAAGTTATATTGTGCGAGTATTTTTAAAAGATTTTTAAATGTAACCATGTTTATGAACGCAGTCCTAATATCATCTTTACATTCACTAAAATAGAGAAATAACAGAAAATTTCGAGTTACATTGTGTATTTAAGAAGAAGTTCTTATGTGCCAATAAAAAAGGGACGCTACTATTTATAAACAAATATAATATAGTAAGCAAATATACACAATCTACAATATACAATCAAAAGTTCCATCGATTTTCAGTGGCTTTGAAATTTTAGTAAAAACATGTAACGCAAACGTTTTCTGAAGGTTATTACAGGGCGCTCTTATGTACAAATATAATTCTCAAATATATATTAGATTAATATAAATTTCACAGTGATATATTAAGTTCCATACTTTTTATATATAAAATAAATGCATCGTTATAAATGGAGTTTATATACTGAATTAATTCGTTCTTTTATTTTAAAATAATTGAGAAAAAATTAAATGCCAGAGGCTTTTTAAATTTGCATTACAGATAAACGTCCACTCATAATAGATTGATTTCGCTGATTTTCGGAAACTGCTTTTAATGTTTTATTTCAATGGCATATACCGAGTTTCGTTGAGAGAAAACAAGAATTAGCCGCTAGAGGGATTTTTTAATGTTCGTTTTAGATTATCCCCCACCCCGATGGTCTAATTTTGCTGGATAACGAAATCGTTGAATCGTGTATTAATTTATTGTTAAATGCCGAATTTCGTTGAGAAAAGCATATATTATGGTTTCTAGAGCGTTAAAAGACACACACACACATGCGCACACACATATTAATGAAAAATAAAATAACACAATGAGCAATAACTAAAAGAACAATAACTAGATAATCGAAAAAAGGATAAAACACTAAGAAAGTCACAGATTTAGTATCCCAATAATTAGAACAGGCAGTGTACTTCTTAGGTAAGAAGACAAGTGACGTAGTGAAAATAAATATTGAATATCAAAGGTAACGTAATGCATGGAAACAGATGAAAGAAGCAAAAAGAGTGCGAGAGAGAGCAGAGGAGAGAGAGAGAGAATATAAAAATATATTAATAAGTAAGATTTAAACCCGATGGTATACGCGCTTAATGCAGAAATATAGCTGCCATTTCTCTATCTGTGAATAAACTTGCAGAACCATGAGTCGGTAACGCATCAATAAGCGTTAAATTAAATGTATCGTCGATATCTCTACAGTGAAAAAGGGCATGTTGGGCAACCGGCAATGGAGACTTGGTTTTAACACAACGTCTATGATTGTTCATACCATAAAATCTGACCTGGGAATTTCTGTTGCCTATTGTATCAATATATCAATAATTATTACATGTACGGACTGTAACGTGATCGATACACCGGAACATGTCTCATTTGAATGCCCTAAATACCAGTCATTTGTAGCAGAAGAAAGACGACTACTTGCTGGGAAACGCATCTGGAACATCATGAGAGACGATGATTTTAGGGCATTGAACGAGCTAACAAATAAAATATCCAGCAAAATGGCAGAAGAGTATAAAAACGGCAAAAAACAAACAAGAGAAAAAATCCAAAGGCCAGAAATGGTATATTCCCCTAGAAGATCCGAGAGAATCAGGGAAAGGCAAGAATGATATTTACAACTAAAATTAGTTGAAGAAAAAGATGATAAAGAAGATAACACCCAATTTGAATAAGAAGAAGAGAGCAGAACTGACAGAAGAAAGGAATAATGGCAGTTTTCGGGCGGAAACGAAGTAGTTGAGAGAAGAAGTAGACAGAGGTCCAGAGAAGGAGAGAAGCGAAGGAAACTACACTGTCAACACACCATGGTCCAGTATAGCTGTTGCTTGAGACCGGCAGCAACTCCACTGATGTCCAGGTTCTGTTGCCAGGAATTCCAGTGGGGAGCAGCCCGGATACCGAGCGTTAGCAGAAATGAAGACGCATAGAGTAAATTGGATAATAATTGTAAATTAATAAAGTTTAAATGTAATCATTGCTACTGGGTACCAGTTGCAATTGTAGATGTTATTATAAGTCATAGTAAATAGCCGTAGTGCTGGATTCCAGTACCCGTTTTGTTTTTTGAAGTTTTAATTTTGTTTAGTCATAGTATTAGTAGTGTAGATTTTAAAATCTGTAAAATTTAATTGTAATTTAAATTGTATTGAAAGATATAAGAGGAATAAATAAATGAAATCTGGAGTATTACGTCCTGATGTAGAACCAAGATATCAGGATGTAAGTATTGCAGAATTAAAATTTAAAATTTAAAAATGTATCAATATTTGTATAGAAGACCCAAGCAAACGGCAAACCGATATTGATATTGATATGGAAAAGACGTTTCGTTGTATATTGTCTGAAAGCTTTGCTGTTATTTATTTAGGCAAGGAAGAGGTAATAAAGAATATGACGATTATGGGGGTGAAAAGACAGGCCGATAACCTCTGGAAGGGAGAACCTAATGGTTCCATGTAATATGTGAGAGATGTGGGTTACATGCAAAAAGTCACGTAAGCCATCTGACCAATGATGTAGCAGAAATGAATCGGAAGGAAACAGATTGCCCAATAGAGATGCGAAGATGGGAGAAAATATTCTAGATATTTCTAAAAACATATTTAAAAGAAGAAGGATATCTTCATGAGACCGGCAGACTGCCATGTTTATTTAGTCTTGCAATTTTACGGCCCGTGAGTGGAGAGAGTATTCAGTTGAGAGAATAATTAGTTGGAAGCGCAGTCAAGTTGGGACATTATCAGTGTGGAAAATATGCACTGATCCGGTCAGTTCAATTTAGTTCATGTTACGTCTGTGCCAAAAGAATTCAGTTCAATTATCAAGTTAATTCGGTTCAGTCGAAGAGTATCGTTTGTGGAAAATTATCGGTGAAGTTAATTAGACATGCAAAATGTGTGGAGGGAAACATTTTGGAAGAATTAGATTAATTGTTTAGATTAAGGATTGGATTAATGATTGAGACTCTGCTGCTGGATATTTTTATGGTCCTATGACCATAGGGGAAGTAGTCTTGGAGATTAAAAGATTTCTCGTTATAGGATGTGAAACGCAATTTATTGTTTATAGTCTGTTCCATCTAAAAATGTTGCATCATAATTTAATGGAGAATATGTGCTGCTTTCGCACTAACAATGATGTTAACGCACTTTAATACCACCAATATTGTGATCCAGAAACAACTAATCGCGGCTTGCCAGATCGAAGATCGCCATCTCTTCACCAGGCAGCTTCCCAATTGTCCTCACGAGGCTGGGTGGACCCCGTTCCAAACCTCCCTATTTAGAAAAATTCCTAAGTAGATACAGGGAATCGAACCGGGTTCTCCCAACCAGCAGTCGGCAACGTTTTCCTCAGTCCTCACAAATACCAAAAGCCTGAGAGGTAGGTCTGGAACGTTTCCTTCCTTAAAAGAAACCCTTTCTCAAATTAGTATCGGTTTATCTTATATATCATCAGTGTCCACGGTTAGTGATGCTTCGTCAGTGGTATAGTGGTAACCATACTTGCCTCGTAGACATAAGATCGCGGGTTCAATCCCGGAAAAATCCTAAGTGTGACTTCCTTCGGAAGGGAAATAAAGCCGTGGATCCCGTATCGTAGATTTATGGCATGTAAAAGAACCTCAAGCCTGAAAAAAGAGGCCTTTGAGCAAAATTTGTCGGCTGTTTCACTGCCTGAATTGAAAGAGACGTCGATGACTTGAGATGTTGAGATGTTAAAGAGCGTACGTAAATAAACCAAATCAACAACTTGTGATGCTTCAGCAGTAAAAAGGGGCGTTAAACAAGATACAAAGCCAGGAAGATGAGGAGATTCTTTCAAAAGTAATCACTGCTATTAAATTTGGCTACGTCATTTCGATCCTGAGAGTAAACAGCAACTCTTTGTGTTAAAATCTCCACCATAACCAACACCATTAAAAGAAAAAGTTGTTACTTCTGTTGAGAAAGTTGTAGTCATATGCCGTACCTGAGATGTCCTGATAGCTCTGCAAGACCGTATCACGCGCAAAAGGCTTCTCACGGCCGCAGATCTCGCAAATGTTATTTCTGATTATCTCATAAAAATCATTGTGAAGTGTGTCCCTCACGTTTATTCAAATTTAGTACTGTTTGAATTTTTCCTTTTCCCCAAATTGGAGAAGCAATATATCTTTGAAGACTGGTCGGATTAACTGTGTCCAACGGGGACTACTTTGAAAAATATCACCAAATTATGAAAAAGAGTAAAAGTGTTAAAAAAAATCCTTCCTTATTGAAGCGTCCTCGTATATAATCTGAGCCAAAGAAATAGGGAAGGTTTGGCGGTATAGCCCAAGGTGACGCTATTGTTGGAAACCTTCGGCAAGTTTCCAAAAACATAGTCTTTCTGTATTCCACCCGCACCAAGGTAACGGCAGTTTGTGCCTTGAACTGAAGCGAAAAAAAAAAGGCCAGGAAACACTTGCAATGCATCGCAACAAAACACTGTCAGTTTGACGATGGAGTGAAGGTATTTCTGACAGGGATCCACTTGCCTTGTTGTAAGATGCTAAATGCTTTTACTAACGTGTTACCTACTCTTATATTGCTTTGAATTTAAATAAGATAAATATATAGAGCATCTTAAACCTAATTTTGCACTGAAAGCCTCGACAATTTGGACACTATATTTCATAAAATCTGGCGCGAGGATTACAAAAGATATCAACTAGAAAGGGCTTTATTCAAACATATTTTACCAGGTGCTAGTGAAGAAAAAAATATTTACCTTCTAAAATTGTATTATTTTAAAGGTTATTAACCGTGTGTTTCCTGACAAACTAGAAACGAGTTTTACCATCACCTGATTGCCTTCATGCCATTCATAACATTCGATCAATATCTTGAAATTTGAAAAATCAAACAAGACTGTTTTTAAGCACCAGAAAGCAAATAGCTATGTACAGTACGGACTACTTTGATGTTTTTGCTGCGTATAACTTGGAAGAGGCACGTTGAACTAGTTTGTATTAAATTATCTAGATTTTTATATTTGATGACAAGCTTGAATATCTTAAAACAGTGTCTATACTTCAATAGTCTACTGAAGTATCGTATCCTATTGTGAGAAGTAGTTTTCATGTTGACAACGTCAACGGGTGGATGAAGTCGTATAGGCGGGGACTCATGAGCAGGAGGTCTGGGGTTCGAATCCCGTCATGACCGTCCTCCCTGACTGAGGGTTTTTCCAGATTTTCCTCAGTCCTCATAAAAGAGCAAATGCCTGGGAGGTATTTTATACTTACATCGAGAACATTTCTTTCCTTAAACAAAAAATTCTTTCCCAATACATCATTTCATTTCATGTATCATCAGTGTTCACTGCCTGTAGTGCCTCAATGGTAAAAACGGGCGTTAAACAACATTCAAATGAAAAAAGCCATCAGAATAATGACAAACTCTAGTTTTACAGAACACTGTCGAATTCTTTTTGTCGAAGAAAAAATTCTTGCTACTACTTGTACGAGAGTTACCAGATAAGTATTGAGACAACAAATAATGAACACTCATATGAACGTTTTGTTTATTCCAGTTTCTCAAAGTGTTCTCCCTGACACTGTACGCAGCGTTCCATCCTCTGGAAGCATCCACTAAGCTCAGTTTTCTCCTCGTACGCTGCAACCGCTTCTTCGGGGTTGGAAAATGGGTAACCTGGAAGTCGGTTCTTCACAGTAGGGAACAGAAAGAAATCGCATGGTACCAGGTCGGGACTATAGGATAGATAAGTTATTAGTTTTGCTTCAGTTCCTTGCAGAAACTCCAATGTTACATTAGCGGTGTGAGCTGATGCATTGTCATGGTGCAACAAAATGCTCCTTAGTCCTGTCTTTGGACGCCGTTCTTGGATTTTCTGAAACATTTTCGGAAGGCAAACTTCTGTGTATTATTTTGTAACAACAGTTTTCTGATTTTCGAGCACAATGGTTGCCAAGTGACCACCTGTGGAGAAGAAAGAGACAACCATTTTCTTTACCATACTCCTTAACCACTTTACTTGGTTGGTCATCAGGGAAAACCCAAATGGAGGATTGGCGTTTGTTTCTGGATTAAACTGATATCTCCATGTTTCGTCATCCATAACAATATCTGAAACACGGCAAAACTTTCCATAGTTAAATCTTTGCGGCATTTCTTGACACCATTCCACCCTGTGGAGCTTCCCTGCTTCAGACAAATTACGGGGCACTCATCTTGAAGACATTTTTACACGAAGGTGCTCATGAAGGATGATTGAAACACTCGGCGAACTAATCGCTAATTCCAGCTCAATGTCTTTTAGGTTAGTCTTGAATCCTCGCTGACAGTTGTTTCCACAGAGGTGATGTTCTTCTCAGTCACTACTGTTGTGGGCCCCTTCGTCTTAAAGAGATTGTCCCCCCCCCTTCAATTCTCCAAACCAGCGGAACACAGTAGCACATGAAGGAGAAAAGTCCCCAAATGCCCCCTCGAACGCTCAAGCGACTGAGTTTCATTTAAGTCACATTTGAAATCATACAAGATCATCGCACAACATGCTCTTTCTGAATCTTCAT
Organism: Metallyticus violacea; assembly: GCA_030762175.1. Classification (NCBI taxonomy): domain Eukaryota; kingdom Metazoa; phylum Arthropoda; class Insecta; order Mantodea; family Metallyticidae; genus Metallyticus; species Metallyticus violacea. Next base: position 86,649,383 of record CM060841.1, read on the forward strand.
TGCACATACAAGAACGTTCACATTTTCCAGACTTAAAATACAGGAAAATGAATAACACAACAGAGCTCCGCCTGCTACCATGGCAACATCAAGGACTCAACAATTATGACCCAGCAACAATGCTTTCCCTAGGGGTGGGCAATGTTCAGTGTCTCAATACTCCAGTGAAGCTCGCACACACGCACACACACACACACACATTTGAGTTATTGTTAATTATTAAATACAAAGTAAATATTTATAAAATAAGAAATTACCTCGCTTTTATAATTTTGAACAACAAAATATGTTTGAAGTTCCTTTTACTAAATTAAGTAGAGTTCACCATAACTTTGAATTAATGGCTATTAAGATAGCCAATATACTTCCATACCAGTTATTTAATATTTGCAAAAGTCAATTAATAAAACCCATCTATATTTGGCTCATTAACAAGTCTTTTTATAACATGAATGAATTATTTAACTCAAATATCCATTTGCAAGATTTTTAAGTGTATTATTGTGACATGGTCGTCTGTTGCGCAACATGTGCTTTCCCAGACTATACGGACAAGTAAAAATGATGTAATTTTTCTTTTTAAAAACAAAAACATTCATTTCCTGCATCTCCCACTTAAATAAAAGACAATTATGTGTTAATTAAGGTAGCTAAAATGTATGTTTTTATACTAATTTTCGCTTTTACTTGTTTATTGGTAGTTTTTGAATGACTGTCAAGATTTTTGAGCACTACTATTATTACTTTAGTTTTTTTAATCGTAACTGCCCACTTTATGTTACCACTATACCACCCGGACCCTAGCTCTAGGTGCTCTTTCGGAGTGTGCAGAAAAAGTTTTACTGCAAATATAATCGGAGCTGAAAACGGGCGGGATATGGAGCATTACATCCAAACAGGAACCGAACTTAACAGTCAGGGGCTCGCTTGGTTTAGGTTAGGCGCTTGGCGGAGGCCCAAAGTAACGGCAAAGAGGGTACCAGAATCTACCCTATATGTGCGGAGAAAGAGTGTTGGGTACATATTCTGGCATACGGCAAGGGAATGGTTTGTTAAAGGGAGGAGAGGACAGTGGCAGTGCTGGACTTTGCTGGCAGATGGAGGAATAGGTAGCTCAGATCGGAAAAGGCTGACAACCGGGAAGGGGGGCAAAGGAACATTAAACACGCTATTTTGGATATATTTATACATATGTGTGGGCATGTATGCTATTTATTTCGGTACTTTTTCTTTCTTTTTTTTTCATTTTATTTACGTGTTTGTTCTACTTTCTCATTTTCGTTTATTTAATCTTTTTAGTATAATACATTGTTTGCCCCTTTAAAATTAAACACCGGCTTGTGAAATTTCATGTCTTTGTTAATGTGTTGTAAAAGCACTTTACGTCTCAAGAACATGCGACATTGGTGAGATATATTTGTAACAAACATAATTTGTAAATAAATACCACATTAACATTGATAGGTATATTTTTGGCATGCTGATATTCAATAGATATAAACTACTCTGATTCATAGTGCACAGTGCGACTTGCACATTGGCCAAAAACGCCGCGAGTGACTAAGGCCGTTAAGTCGCGAGCTCTGAGCGTGAGGTCTTGGATTCGAATCCCGCCAGGACCGTATACTCCCTGACTGAGGTTTTTTCCAGGTTTTCCTCAATCCTCACATATGACAGTTGCCGGAAAGGCACCCTAAACTTAGGCCTGGAACACTTCCTTCCTTAAAAAAAATCCTTTCTCAATTTATCATTTCATTTCATGTATCATCATCAGTGTCCATCGCCTTTGATGCCTGAGTAGTAAAAAAGGCGTTAAACACTATTAAAAAATGAACATAAACCTTTACATGTTGTGATCTGAATTCCATTATTGTACCTAATCTTACAGAATTGCAATTAATTGTTGATTTTATTTAAATTGTTGAAAAAATTAATAATGAGGTTTGCTAAAGTTTATGAATATATTTATACAAATGTAAATAGTGTTTTGGGCTAACTATTAAACAGGTAGTTAGTTTTCAAAGAATTGTGATTTAGTTAATATATTATGGCTTATTTTTTGAAAGTATGGTTTTACACCCCTGACAACAAAAACCACGTTCAAGGTTCCAACCACATGTCTAAAGTGCTATTATGTTTTCGGTTGGAATATTAATACTTCTTGAGGATAAGATCACACTCCAGTTTTATGTCACACTGACATATACCCGCCGTTCACTTTACATTTTTACGTAACGTGTGATGTATTCGTAACACGGTTTTGCAAGGGCTACCCCAGAGCACGAGCTGCCTCTTGCTTACAAATAGACTGGGACAAAAACACATTAAGTAATTTGTTGTGAGACGTGTGAAATTTAAAATTACGGTGACATCTGCCTGTCACTCACTGTAAATGTGTCATCTCTCAAGGCCACCTTGTTTGCAGTCATGATTTACCAACAATGCCGATCTCAGTTCTTTTTCTCCCCCGCTGAAGTTAATTACATACATTACATTCTGTACCGTACACGAATTCTGTGATCAACGCGCGAAGGTACAGTCGGTTATTGTTAGACAGTAGGTACAGGAGTATGGGATCCTGTGACATGTAACCACTTCTCAAACTTTTTACACCTTGAAGGTTTCAAACTTCACGCGAAGTTAAATTAATACACTTTTTATTTATTTAGTTTATTTACGCACTCTGTTTAACATCTCCCGAAAAAAAAATTCATCGACCTTGACCGAGATATGAACCCACAATCTTGGGTCTACGAGGCAAATGTGGTACAAATAATAATAATAATAATAATAATAATAATAATAATAATAATAATAATAATAATAATAATAAATAAGGTAATGTTTGAATATAGATTCCCATGATATACGATGTGGGTTTTGCTGGAGTCAAAGTAGAGTATCAGGAAGTTGAAACCAAGTGGGAAGTGTCTCGAAAGTCCACTAAAGAAACTGTCTGTGATGTCATTATTTTACCGCACGGTCTGAGTTGAATACTTTGATGAGTTTAATTCTACAGTTCATACTGCTCAGAGCTATTGTTGTTTCCGATGGGTGGACGGCACACGCTAACATGATGAGGCAGAATGGAACTTCGGAAATTCCCTTTTGGTTAGAAAGAACTTTAAAAATTACTGCCACATCAGTGCAGCAAGTCTACCATACGTGCAGCAACATCATCTTCCACAAGGGCACTTGCACCTTTTCAGCTCAATCGCGACAAAAACGGCTTCTTTAAGAGTCACCAAAAGAGCATCAGTCCATTGGGCCGAAACCCACAGTGTACGCACCTTCAAAGCTTGTATTTTAAGATTTTCTTAATTGTGTGCTTTTATAACTGATTATCGTGCTTGTGTGTGTTTCCATGGGTTTGCAGCATCAACAATCTTTGCTCGGTCACATTTACGCTAAAATGGCAGAAAAAAAACGCATGCTTTGATTTCGGTGGTTCTTCTTATGCAATCCACGCACCCCCTAGTGTTAGCTCTGGGAAGCATAAAACAAGTGAGCTGAATATATACAATATAGAGAGGGAGAGGGAGAATTTAATAAAAATATGATAGTAACACACATATATAAGCAAAATAATTAATTCTCACAGCTTTCAGGAAGCAACCTCGTTGATAATCCCCTGCACTTCAGAATAAAGCTTGTCTGAACAGAAAATATTGTATACTTTCTACAGGCTTCCAGAATATGTCGTCAACGCTTGCACGGGATTTTCCGTCTCGGCCAAGACCGGCTTCACACACATAGCTGCCTCACTCGCGAAGACTATAGCAACGTATTTCTGTGTGCAAAGGTTATAAATACGAAACAGCTGGTCACGTTCGTGAGGTAATATTCGGAAGTTCCCTGGACGATGCCTCCTTTCAGTACTACAATTCACGATCTTGTGAATAAGGTGTAATCAGACGGAGCAAGATCCCGTGTGTATAGTGGATGCGGCACAACAATGATCCCCGGTGATGTCAACTTTGCGGTCCTAGTGGTCGCCCATTGTCATATTGAAGGAATACTCCTGTCGACCACTTCCTCTTTCGCTGTTGCCGAATTCTACGTCTAATCCGTGTAAAGATCCGAAGTACATCTCCCAGTCGTACCTGGAGGAAGCAGTATGCTTGAAGTGTCCCAAAAGACCACGATCATCTGCTTGCATCCAGATGAAGTAGCACGAACTTTCTTGTGTGGACTACCTGGATGCTTCCATTGCATAGATTCGACTTTCTTCTCTGGTATGCGGTAGTGACTCCATGACTCTTCACCAGTCACCAGCTTATCCAAAACATCCTGATCTTCATTTTGCATTTTCAGTAGCCGATGACAGTCTTCAACACTTTTGTCTTCCTGTGTCTGTGTCAAGTCCCAATGTGCGCACACCTTTTTCATATTGAAATTGTCACGAATAATGGTGTACAATTTGAGCGGCTGGGGCCTGTTTGACATTCCGGTTCATCAAAGTGCCTATCAGACACAACTAATTCAGAACAACTCATTGCCGGGGAGGTATCCTAAACTTAGGCCTGGAACGTTTCCTTCCCTAGAAAAATCCTTTCCCAATATATAATTTCATCTCATGTATCACCAGTGTCCACCGCCTGTGGTGCCTCAGCAGTAAAAACGGGCGTTAAACACCATACATTCATTCCGACACACTATCTAATCCACTAACTTTTAGAAACCTTTCCTTTTGGCATCTTGCTGTAATCGTTAATAAACTGGAAGGGTGAGCTTCTTAATAATACTTTCAGTTTGCTTTTAATAAGAGTTACATCCGACACTTTTCTTTGACTGACTGACAATAAAGAAACAGAAGACGTAATCGAGATTCATTTGAGAAAAATAGCGTTGAACATGACTGACAACAACGAAATTTAATTCAGATTGCTTCTAAAAACAAGTTCATGGAAATACTTTTGACACATGACAACAATGGTATTACAAAATTAAATGCAATCATTTTTCTTTGAAGCTTATCAAGATGCACATTGTTGGCTAATATTTTAAAAGTAATTTAATCGTAAATACTATTAAATTAAATTTTAATAATTTAAAATTAATTGCATTTAACATTTATTTCAATTTAATTTTAATATTTTTAAACTGTTTTTTAGATTTCAAAGTCCTATTTAGCATTTTTAGGTTTCATAAGATTCAACTATGTGACTCCCATGATAAAGAAACGGATAATTTTGTTAAAATGTCACAGCTACAAACAAAATAGTTAAAAACCTAAGAATTCGAGCCCTAGTTAGTGTATTTATGTTAAATTTTAATCGCGAATGGGATTTATGAATTTCTGAAAATTTGACACCTTCCTCCCACAAAAAACATCTTTGTCCACGTCTTTTCACTACTTAGCAACAAACGAACACTGTCCTTTCGCTACACACTCTGCTTACAACCGCCATCTAGCGTCTGCATAGCATAATCCATTGTCCTACGAATGGATGGGCTCATAGATTGCGCAGTATTTTTAAAACACTGTTAATCTAAATCATTTTCGAAAACATCTCATACTGTTTTACGCTATGCTAAATGAAACAGAAGCTACACAAAGAGGAAAAGTGCAAATAATGAGGGATATTCAAATAAATCGGATCAAATGCAAAAAGTGTCATTAAATCCCCACGCAGTTTTCACATTTCTGGTGACTTGAAGAGAGAAATTGGTGGATATCGGTTTGGAACGGACGAGGACTTATGAGTTTGTAGCTAATTCACACGAGCTCACGCGATGGTGGTCCAGTAATTCATTAAAATTCAACATACGGAAGTACAGGTTATTTATTACATCCTAGGGCGTTTCTGGCTGAAAGTTAACCTCTGGAAACCCTGGCTGGCAGCATCATCATCAGTTTCCTAAATTATCGTCTTACAACATCATGTGGGAGGTGTTACTTACGGTCGCGGTTAGTGATGAACATAGCTTTTCACGCAACGTGATTACAGAGATATTTATTGCTATACCTTAGTTTTTAACACGAGTCCAGGAAAAAGTTCGAAAAAAAAAAATAAGTGGAAATAGTTTTTAATAAACTAAATTTTTTAAAAAATATAAAAAATCTGACGTACTGAGAATACAATAAAGGTAAAATAGCTTGTGTTAGCACATTTCTTGTGCTTAGAAATTTCTTTGTCCTAACACAGTTATATACTGTTTTAAAATCCCGTTCAAATTTAGGGTATCCCATAATGAACGTAATTTTTATTTTAATAATAAAACACATCATTTATTTCAAAAGTTTTAAAAATATTAAGTCAAGACGAAGCACAAACACTGCTATTAAATATGAAACACAACATCAGTCAAATGTCCTTCGTTGGTACACCTTACTCTGTTGCCAAATTTTTCAGCGGCTCTAGAGCAAAGTTCCGGCTGAATTTCACTCATAACACGTCTAATTTCTTCCTTGAGTTAAGGGATGGTTCGTGGATTGTTCATATAAACACAAGATGTTACATACCCCCACAAAAAATAGTCACATGGTGTCAAATCACACGATTCCGGTGGTATATTTTGATCGCCGTTGCGAGAGAGGTAAATGTTCGACGTTGCAAATGGTCCGTCGGCTTCAGCTCTTGTGTTAGTTCGATCTTCAAGCATGTACATGCAGATCTTTTGTTGAAATTTGCTGTAAGCTGCTTCTCGGAAAGGTTAATTGTTGAGAACGGCGACTGAATTCATTGGGCTCGTAGCAAGGCTCTGTCTGACGAGGGCTATGTTCTCTTCCGATCGACGAGAACATCCAGGTGTATTGATATTCGTTTTCGATCCTGTACCTTCATATTTCCTTACCAGTCTCTGTTGGCTGTTGACAAGTTGGGCGCATTTCATTTACCAAAAATTACAGGAAGTCTTCAAACGGTCTTTACATAACATTCATCGTACTTAAAATGCACTTTCAGAATCTGCACGCGTTGATTCTTCGTGTATGGCGCCATTTTAACTGATAACAATACACAAAAACGACAATCGATAATCGCAATACAAACAGATGACAGTCTCTTAATTTTCAGCCCAGCAACCTTACAAACAGACAGAGGTGCTCAAATGAAAAATTGCGTTCATTATGAGGCACCATATAGTATTATCTTCTGCGTTATTTAGTCAGATGCATCATGAAAAATAACCTAAAAATGCATTAACTCATCAGCAGGTATTTTCTATTAACAAGCAATAATATAATGCTACAAATTCACAATAATTTGAAACTTAATCAACTAGATAATAATAATAATAATAATAATAATAAATAATAATAATAATAATAATAATAATAATAATAATAATAATAATTGTACACTCACTCAGTACTCATTAAAAGTACTTCATTTATTCTGAATTAAAATCCTCTACAGATACTGGAGGAACTATGTCAATCGAAAGCTGATATGCTCTATCAACAAATATTATATCCTCCCGCGCTTCGGTGGTAGATAAAGAGGGAAGGTAGGAGGGAATAACGAATGTTAGAAGACTTGAGACTGATCTTTTTACTTATTAGGTGGGAAAAATGTTGCAAGAGAAAGTTAGGGCAGAAATATTTTCGAAGAGAATTTAATGCAGCTAATCGTATGTGCCTCTGGCATAAGTTGACGTGGAAAGAACTCCTTGAGAAAGAATATAGGTCCTTTTTGCAATGCCGAATAAGATACACGCTTAACCTTTTTTTTTTTTTTTTTTTTTTTTTTTTTAATTTCTCACCTTGTAGTGAGATTCATAGGAAAACAATGAAGTGAAAACCGTATAATATCCAGGTTATTTTAGATATTTCCTGCTATTTTCTACGCTTTATTGATTTTCGGCCATCAACTTCCGAGCCCTAAACATGAACATTGTGTTTAAGCACACTATCATGAAGAATATGCCATAATGTGTATATCGGTTAGTTAAAGGTTCCGCACTAAACTTAATAACATGTGGTTTGTGAAAGAAAACTCGGTGTGTGTGGATAGCCGTATACTGAGAACTCAAAAACTATATTACCTTTTTTCTACTTCTGGTTAAGCCAAAAGTAGCTCCAACTCTCTTATTTTAAATGGAATATCCAATATATTACATTTTCGAATAATGCTCATTAAGAGCTTTTCAAGAGACATGAAATATTTCCGTACAATATTATTGTTGCTAAACCAAGAAAAATGCGTTTAGCGAATAATAAAAGGCTCCTTATTTAATAAACACAAAACAAAGCGAGCTCAAAGTCTAAATTCTGTGCCCATACTATTAGTCCTCAATGTTTTGGTCGATCATTTAAGGATTGACTAAAGCAGGCTTTAGAAATATCATGCACCGCTATTCGATACTCTAGATCTCAGTTGTCGGGGTTTCTCGATGCACTACTGACTTCCAAAGCGCCAGGAGTCCAAAGGCGACAAATCTGGGGATCTTGCTGGCCACTATATAAGACCAAACCATTTTTGTGGAAAAACTTGATCTAAGTGTTGAAGAATATTCGATCCATAGTGAAGTGGAGCTCCATCTTGTTGGAAATAAATTTCTTCTGTGGGTAGCCCATGGTTGATTGAATGTGGAAACGAATTTGCGATAGCCAGGTACTACGTGATTTTGAAGCAGACTTGAATATATCTATTAGCGTTTCTCTAAAGGAGAAAGAACCAATGATATGATCATCAATAATACGAACCCAAACATTAAGTTTCTGTAGATACTGCGTGTGGTTCTCCTCCATCCATTGTGGATTTACATATCGGCAGTTGCGTCTGTTGACAAACCCATTGGGGCAATGTGTGGATTCACCGAAAATATAACCGCCACGGGTGGTCGCGGTCGTCGTGAGCGGAAGCTTTGGATTTCGATTCCCACCAGGGTCGTCCTTCCTGACTGAAAAAAAAAAATAGGTTTTCCTCAGTCGTTATAAATGGCAAATGCCGGGGAGGTGCCCTAAACTTAAGCCTAGAACGTTTCCTCCATTACAAAAAAAAAAAAAAAAAAAAAAAAAAACTCCTTCTCCAATATATCATTTTATTTCATATATCATCAGTGTCCACGCCTGTAGTGCCTCAGCAACAAAACGGGTGTTACTCTTAATAAAAAAAAAAAAAAAAAAAAAAAAACTGAACATACAATTTGTCCAATTTGTCAAAGAAAAACTGCAGTGTTGTTAATGCGCTTTATCATTAATTTCTGACAGTTCCTGCAAAAGTTGAATTTTATAAGGATGTTGCTTGGCACTTTTAAATATTTTCATTGCGGAAGTTCTTTTATATTTGATTTTAACCACAAACGTTTGGATTTTCCTGCATACGGAGGAGAATGTCCAATGAAGCTATTAGTGCAGTTTCCGGTGACCTTGATATTGGCGAATTCCTTTGCGGTTCTTGTCACTGTTGTATGTGGAATTGGATTGCGACTAGGATCAATATCATTAAATAAATTCGCCGTCTATCGATGAGATTGTTGCCAACTCCATAGCCAACCATGAATAAATAATATTAGATTTTTCCCCTTTCGCTCAACATCATATAGAAGTATTTAACACAGTAGATACCAGATTTAATCCCTTAAACAAGGGATAATAATTATGTTATTGGCTTATTACTGACGAAACACAGTAAACAAAAGAGGCTTTTAATTATTCGGCAATCGGCACAACTTTTTGCTTTTTTGATTTAGGAACAATAAATTTGAACAGAAATATCTGGTATAGGTTCTTATTGAAAAGTTCTTAATGAGAAACAATCCGCTAAAATAATTTTTGAGTTCTCAGTATACGGTTTTTCCACACACCGAGTTTCGTGGTACTCAACCAAACGCTTCGAACGTGGTGCAGAACTTTTAAACAATCCTATAAAACCATTTCTACATAATATGAGGGATTTATTATACAACATAAATAAATAACAGGATAAATATAGTCCTTCTGCCTAAATGTTTTTGGGTTAAAAATCCAGATTCCTGATAAAATGTTTAAAAGTGACGTGATTCTAAATGTAGACCTACCGCTAGAATAAAATGCTGCATTCACGCACGTCGATACGCTTCTGCCATCTATCACTCAAGAGAGCAACTTGCATCTGTATATTATTGTTTGCGGGAGACATCTACAGGACTTGAATTGCATTCTCATTCTCAAACTATGGATCGCGACTCGCTTGTGGACCTGAAAGTTGCATGAATTGGAAATGTCAAGCACCTTGAATATGTGTAAATTTACTTCATTACTTTCGTATATATTATTGTAAATAATAGTTTGTTGATTGTTGAGAATGCAACAACGTGTGTTTTGGTAGTCAGCCTCACATGTTACATTGTAACTTATGAAAACAAAATTCGTCTGGTTAGTGTTTCTTACATTCGTACTAATAATTAAGTTTTTTTACTACCGTATCGTAATGTAACTAATGCCTACTTAATTTCTCAACTGAAAATAGCAGTCTAGGGGCACTAGAATAAAACAAATGAAGATTGTGCTGCAAATTAACTTTGCAAGGCTACTTTATAAATTACAACTAAAAGCATCACTTGCTTTATCTTACACTAATAAAATACATTTACAAAACTATTTAAGCAATGCAATGCCTTGCTGTTAATATGAATAGTTATACAGCACGAGGAACACTCCTGGCGCTTTATTAATAATAACACAATCCTTCATGGACTCCTGACATCCCTCACTGTTGCAGGCGCTATCATTGTTGCTGTCTTCATCAGGTGACTTATCCTTTCCAATAATTCTAATGCAGATTTCGACCTTACTATTCAAGGAGTCGTCCACATATCGCTCTGCAACCGCCGATGATGTTTCTTTAATTTCAGTACATCTCCCGCAGTATTCATAAATAATGTAACTGAGGTCTTCCGAAGACAATGTCCAGCATAACTATAGCAGTTGTCTAGTTTCAAAAATGCTGCAACTTTCTTTCACAATAATCCTATAAGGTTAATACCAGTTAGCTGCACTTTCCATGTCTGTAATTCACAAATAAACGATTATGTGCAACATGTTTCGGATGCTGGGAAATAAACTCTGTGTAATGCTCACCCACATCCACAACAGTAAATCTTCTCAGCTGGTGAGTTTTGGTCTTCGGAACAACAAACGCTAGCGATGCCCATTATTGCACCAACCTTCATATCTCAATGTTCTGCTTCAGGAGCTTCCATATACTTCTACTTATGTCCTCTCTTATGAAAACCACTTTTTTGCTACCTGTCCAACAGGATTTTCTATCAAGAAAGCGATCAACCTGTCAAACTTCGATATATCAACACAATGACTCAGACATAACGAAGAATTTAACATAGAATGGAATAAATAGAACACAATGTTGAAGATTGCATTATCTTTGGTTTCTCCAGAAAATACGTCAACATAACGTTCTCACTAATTGTCCCGACATTTTTCTTTATGTACCAAGCTGTGAATAAATAACATTCTCGCTTATACCACGTTTTAGATTTCTCAGGCAGCAAATCATTCCTTATACCAGTCTGAAATCATTTTTAGTAAAATATCAAAATAGTCTTTCCAGCTCATATGCAGCATGTCTAAAGGAATGATAGAACGGTTTTTATTATTATTATTATTATTATTTTTTTTTTTATTTTTTTTTTTTTTTTAATTTCACTTTAGGTTAACCCCTGCCCCTAATGATCCAAAATTGTTCGATTAACGAATTCAACGAATTGTTTGTTAATTGATGGTTATATGCAGAGTTTCGTTGAGAAAAAGCAAAATTGAGATCGCCAGAGCAGTTTTCTCAGAGACCTGCCTTAAAATCACCTCACGTTCCTAACACGCACTATCTCAAATTTTAACCACACAACATCGTTTTGGGGGGGGGGGGATAAATTTATATGATGTTCAATAGCTTCGTATTTGTCCGTATTTATGACGACTGAGATAAATGGCGTTAACAGACATATTATAAGTAAATATATATATATATATATATATATATATATATATATATATATATATATATATGTAAAAGTGTTTCATTGTCATTTTTGGTGCCTAGTAGGTAGGGTTGATGAAGATTTGAAGAAAGTTTTTAAAAATTGTTTCCTGGGTACAACCGTAGTAGCTTATTCCTTTGGAATTCCTAAAAAAAAAAAAAAAGAAAAAAAAGAAAGAAAGAAGAAAGAAAGAAAGAAAGAAAAGAAGAAGAAGAAGAAGAAGAAGAAGAAGAAGAAGAAGAAGAAGCTGTGGGAAACAGAAAAGCTATAAAATGTCCCCCGTTAGCAAGGATACATCCATCAACCTTCGTCGCATGCGCTGATGTATCCCTGTAGTATCTCGTATTGTCTGACAGCCTTGCAGAATACGAGCACGAATACTCTCTATACCTTTGGCTAATGTATAGAACATATGAGCATCTGTCAACTCCGCATTTGAATACCTCATTTTACTGTACCTAGAACTAGGTCCGTAAACACACAGAACTGACACTACGTGCTCGGTGTTACGTTAAGCAATGAAGTGAATAGCATAACAAGCGGACTACGTGATGCAGAACGACCCTAACAGCGGTGAACCTAGGAGCTAAGAATAGTTACAACATTCCCACTCCATTTAACTAGAGATAAAAGCGGATGTTTACCTCCTGTACCTATTAATTAGCTGTTCTGTAGTGGTCCCAGGATAGCTATGCTAGCATATGACGCCGTGTAAGAGGAATTACAGACAAAGGGCTCTAACAAGGAAATAAAGCATTTCCGGACCCTGTTCGTATGATATATTTGCACTCTCTATGTGCAAGGAAGGAATATTTCCCCAAAGTTTTGACGTATCTTTTTGTTACACCCTGTATGCAGTATGCTACTGTTAATTAACAAAATAAAATCTAGTGAATACTGAATTTCCCAGCAATTTCTAAGATGTTGTAACCAGCTACTGTTCCGACTTCACAGCAAATACTGAAACATTTTTAAGTGAGTTATACAAATGTTATGTGTACCAGTATAAAGAGAAATATGGTTATATTTATGTATGTGAAACTGCTCAGCTTTATTGTACGTGAAAGTGATTATCAGCTTTTGTTTACATTTAATGAAGGAAATGTAACGTAAAGGCAAAGCATTTCCTTGTGAACGTGACCCAACAAGAAGTACCGTTTTAACTTTAAATCAAAGGATGAACGTTTCTTTATGACCAGGATATCAACTGGGAACTGGTAAAGACACAGGAGTTCAGTGACTAGTACTACACAAAATAGTTAATTTTATTTTAGAAAATATACCAGAAGTATATTTAGGGATAACATTTCCATCCAATGTATGTAACAAACACAGAACGAACCAAACATTAAAGAGACTGAGATTGAGAGAGAATAAATGATTTTGCATTCCCTGGACCGCTACATGCATAATACCCGGTCGGTCTGAACGGGAGCCAAAAAGTTGACAGCTATGCTTATAGCGTTGCTTATTACTACCACTTAAACACTTAAAAGGTTCATTTACGCAAGCAAGAAGATACTGCAACCGCCTACCTTTATTTTCCATACATTTCTGGCATCGGCTTATGAAATTAACCATTTCCCTCTGCAGTTCCTTTGAGAAATGGAAGAAAACTCTTCACGAGTGTTATTTTTCAATGTGTGGATTTGTCTTGTACGGTTTTTGCTTTAATGCCCCTCAGGGAATAAAGTCGGAGGGCGTTAAAACGGGCAACCGAGGGGGCCATATGTTGTTAGTGATGACTCTATATAATGATTTGCATGCAAGGAGATATGGACTGTATGTGCCGTTGCAGAGTCAATTTATAAAAAATAGATTTTTTGAACTCCAGTATCGGTTGTTTTACGAATTAACATACACACTTAGGTGGAACAAATATTAGCCCGTTAGAAAATTAGATTAGGGTCAATATCTCCATCATGCACACTATTTAAAATCCATTCACAAAATCTACTTCTGGATGCAGGGTCACCCGGTTAAGTTCTTGCACTGCAGTCATTTTATACGGGTTTCTTCTATGAGTACTGTGTGCGCTTTTTAGCAAGAATACTTCCCTTTCATGAAATTTATTTACCTGTACGTGAATCGAACTTCGATTTGGAAGTTGAATACCAGGGGATCTCTCTTGAAACAATCTCCATACATAACGAGTTGATTCTGTACGCAAGTACGAATCGTAAATATACTTTTTGGGGAATAGAATAACGAATTGATCCATATTAACGTAACTAATATAATGAATTACGCCACCTAATAAATACTTAATAACACTGTCACACAATACACAAGAACACATCCGTAAGTTCCTAGAGTTAAACTCGTACTGACCTCCCCTCCGACTTTCAAGCGTGGAAACGAGACGAGAACTGTAGATCTCGGTCAACTAGGACCAACTGCATATGGAACTGTCACGCGAAGGAAAAATCACCCAGTATAATGAAAGCATCACAACATGGTAATGAATGTTTAATCAGAATAGGGGAACTTTCCACAAACGTTACACGGTTTAGACGCTGGATTCGGCAGCGATGAAAGGGAAAGTGGTCAACAGCAGTGTTCTTCCTACATGACAATACGTGGCCCAACACAGCAACATAACGACCGCCAAGTGGGCATCGTTGGGGATGCCGCACCCATTATACCCACCATCTCGCTCTGTCTGATTATTCGACAACATGAAGGACTTGCTGCGAGGTAAAAACGTTCGTCAATAATGAAATTCAGGCAACTGTACACAAGTGAAGACGCAGTGCTTCCTAAAATGACTTCGCGATGGCATGATGAAGTTACGTTGGTGGGGAGATCGCATGTGCAGTGAACCATGTTGTATAATAAATAAGGTATAAAACTATTTGTAACTCATTTCCGAGAGATATTGGTAGTTCATGGCTTAACAAACATTACAGCTTTCTACTGAAGCAAAAGTTCGTTTGGCATCGACACGCTTGCAGCTTTGGTGACCAGAAAAATGCTCCTAGTGCCGCTCACGTTCTCAAGTGGATTGGATCGTTTGGTGCGGAGGATACTTTAGTATTTCATCTGCTGCTTGTTTGTGCCTACGGCCCCAAGAAGGGGCCTCCACGAGGAAGGGAACACTAGCTACCTGGATCCACAATCGGTGACTTAGTGGATGTAAATGGGGCCCCAAACATTTCTCCAGATAGAAGATCCCGAAGCAATTGGGCCTTTCTAAGAAATTCGAGCTCCTCAGATGGTCCGTTTCCATAGAGAGAGAAACTTTTACAAAGCGCAATGGCACTTTCGACCCTGTAACAGAACCCACGGAATGAACTGGTGTGAAACGGGAGAGCGAAAGATTCGTGGAAAGTAAAGATCCAATTTAACATTTGCCTAAGCAACCAGGAGAAACCAAGGAAAGGAAAAAGGTCCATCATGCACGATCTGCGAAAACTAAGCGAATTCCTCAGCAAGGTGAATTTGTGAAGGGTATTACAGAGCGCCAGAGCAAAAAATGCAGTGAAAAAAGTTACGCTAGTTGAAAATACATGTGCATATAAAAACATAACTTTCAGGTTTAAAATGATATGCTTTTGCAGTATCATTATTATTTTATTTACATGTTATATTGTTAGCTTAACGTTTCCAGTTGCACTTAGCTGTATAACAATTAAAACATTTAAGCTATATAGTTAATTTTAGGCGCACGATTGCTTGTTTTTCTGTGTTTCGAAACCGCTGTGATCTCTCCGCCTACATTTATTGTACACTACCGCTTATCATTTGCACAACTGTCCATAACGCTCCAACATTCCGTGGAATTCGTTTTTTCCATTGCCTTCGGTATTGAAGCTACAGGACCGCAGCTGTCTGTAAGGTAACCACGATTATTCGTTCATGCGCGTGCGCAAACTATTTTCCCCATACTCTTTCACATTACACCGAGTTTATCGCTTGGCGCGAATACCCAATTGTTATTGCTAATAATAACAATCCCGCCATATGCCACATCTCCCGGGCCATCCTAATCGACGTCCTTGGCGATTACAAAAATTATGATTTCAGATATATTTCCACTCCTAATTGTCTGGTTTACCTGATTTTCAGAAAATGTTTTTCTTGTTGTATTTAAATAACATATATATTTATATTTAGGGTTTTAGGTAAACCTCCACTCATAATAGTCTGATTTCGCTGGTTTTCAGAAATCATTTTTCTTATTTTATTTCATATACGGAGTTTCGTTGAGAAAAAAAATTGTGGTACTTACGAGTGATTTTATAAATTTTTGCTTGTCGTTAACCCCCACCTGGTCCAATTTTCGATGAACGTTTATTATTTGATCATTATATGCCGAGTTTCACTGAGAAAAAACAAAAATTGCGGCAACTAGAGAGTTGATATTTTTTCATGGTCATTTTTGGTGTCTAGAGAGTAAGATCGAAGAAGATTTGAAGAAATTTCCCATAAACTTTTAATGAGACAAACGAAATATTCGGAATTCGCTGTAGAAAAAAATGGCCAGTAGGGTGGCTCCAAGGGATATGAACCTGGTAGCACCCGAACGCGAGTGCCAGGCGTTAACGCTTGAGCCACCCTACTCCTTTAGTAAGTAGAATGAGGTGTAAATAGTTGTTGAACGAAATCGGGAAAACAGTACAGTTTAAAATAAATCCTGAGTTTTGGAAACAAACAAATTAAAACTGAAAGCGTAATTATTTTCATGATTTGATAATGTTTTGTATGGAGATTATTGCTCCATACAAAACATGACCAAATAAAAATTTCTGGACCTTTATTTATAACCAATTGCAGCATATATACTAACAAATTATATTACATCAAAAACAAGTTAATATTTCTGTAATTTTACCATCATTTGTGTTCTAAGACTTTCTGAGCCTCACTTTGTCATCTAAGTTACAATGTTTACACAGTGATTCTCTAACAAGTATATTCTTGGGATGTTTAAATGATGGAAAGCATTTAATGTTTCGCTTCAATAAACGCATTTCACTTTCACTATCCAACCAGTAACATTAATTCACAGCATGTGATATAAAAGCAAATTAAAGTTCATAGTGAATTAATTTAAACTTTTATATATTATAGAAACTAGGAAGATGTGTTGAGTGAGATGCACTCTGTCTCTACCTTGCACATTGTCTGGTCGTCAAATGCGATACTCCACGACGTTTGGAAAGTTGTTAATGTGTTTCTACCCTGAGTTGGACATTGTGCACTAGGGCGGATCAAACTTCAGACGCAGGAAACCTTGAAGGTCACACCAGAAGGTCTCTTCCGCTCCACAACGACATCCGGAGTCGTTAAGCCTCGGAGTCAGCGGGCGCTTTCAGATCGGCCTCAATTTCCTCCGGAGAACGCAAGTCTATGGCGAACTTCCTCTTGAGAGCTTCCTTCTCTCCCTTGACCTGTTTGCTGTATTCGTGGAAGGCGGCCGCCAAGGAGTACGTCAGTTTCCTGGCGGAATGCCGGCTCTCGCAAACGAAGGCGTGACACTCGAAGGGATGCAAATGACTCCCCTCGCGGACTACGATCATGGAGAAGACGCGAGTGTACACGAGGTCCTGGACGCCGTACGATATCGTATCGATGGGATGGTACACCGTATCCTTGGAGGACTTCTTGCTGCTTGTGCCGAGTTCTGTAACGCAGACGCCTTCCCGAGACACCACCAGCTTCACGATGGGCAGAACAGTACCCGGCTTGAGAGCCTTCGCCGCCGACACCATGGAGTCGACTGGTTTCCTAGTGTGCTTGATACCCCAAAGTCCTCTGGCATCTCGGTAACCAAGGTACTTCACCTGTAAGTACAGTAACTTCCGGGTTCATTCCTTGCATAGCTTTCATTTATATAAGAAAAAAAAAGACATTTACAAATAAACCCCCTAACCCCATAAACATTTGTTTTCTTATGGTCGAAATGACAGGTAACAAACACCAGCTAAATATTCTTGTGTCCAAAGCAAACTCAAAGTCCATGAGGTGTCAGTTGTTTCCACAAAGCTAGGATGGGATTCTTATTTCAACAAAAAACATTTTCTGCTCCCTTCTCTTAATTACTGATAGATGGATGTGAGCTAATGATATCCAGTACCATTTAGATCTAGCAAGTTGTTATAGAAACAAAAAGACTTCAGACAACCTTGGTTATGAAATTACATGGAATATGATCCGATGTTTACAAGAATAAAATTCGCCCAACGGCAATTCCACAGAGACATGGAAGCCGTTTATTTACTGACATCTACCCTTTAACAGTTTTGTGCGAAAATGAGAGCAAGTGAATAAAACTACACATATCTTTATATACTGAAGAGTTACAGACTGTAATGAGGGAGCCAAAAGGAAAAGAACAAATGAAAGGGACCAAAATTACCTTATAAGAACTAAGCACGTAGATAAATAAAACAAAGGTATGAGAGATACAGGAAACTAAGGAGAATAATTTAAATCGATCAAAAAGGTAGATAAAATAATTAAATTATGAAAGATCTACAAATATGTGATTCGGAAAGCGCTAAAGCAAGAGGGGGGAGAGAAATAAACGGAAAGAAGAATATATAATTAAGATAATAAAACAAGAAAGGGTGGAGAAGGAGAAAAAGAAAAGAGAGCAGAATAGGACAAAGAGGCGAAGAAAGTATATGAAAGAAAAGAAAAAATACAGGAGCTAAGAAAATTGGAGAGAAAAGAAGAAAAGTGACGAGATGAGGGGCGGACAGAGAAGAAGAAAAGCGAAATTAAGAGGAAAGGAGAACATTAAAGAAGAAAAAAAGCAGATAAAAAAGAAAATTACGGGAGATAAGGGCAGTAAACTGGAGAGAAATGAAAAGAAGAGAATACAGAAGAAAAAGAAGCGAATAACGGAGATGGGGAGAAAAAACGAAGAGAATAGAAGAGAAGCAAAGAAAGAGAAGGAAAGGTAAGCGCACAGGAAACAGAAGATAAGAAAACAGATGGAAAGAGAAGCGAACAGAAAACTGTGTAGAAGAGAAGAGATAAGGGAAGAAGAGAACCGAAGAAAAGAGAAGTCAAGGCAAGAGGAAACAGATGCGAAACAAAGAGAAGCGAAGAGAAGGGAATAGAAAATAGACCAGATATGAAAAGATACGAGAAGAAGAGAAACGAATAAAAGAAAAGAGAAACCATGGGTAGAGAAAACAGAAAGAAAGAAGAAATGAGGGGAGAAAAAAAGAGAGATGGGTTGAAAACGAAGAAAAAATGAGCAGAAGAGAAGAGAAGAGAAACGAGAAGAAAAAGCAAGGGAAGAGGGAAAACAAGAGAATAAAATAGAAGCAAAGAGAAAATAGAGCAGAAGTAAAGAAATAAGAGGAGAAGAGAAGCGGAAAAAGAGAAGAGAAGACAAGGAAGAGGAAACAAGAAAAGAAACGAAGAGAAACGAAGAGAAGAGATGATATAAGAAAGAAGTAAATAAAAGAGAAGGAAAGGCAAGGTAAGAGGAAACAGAAGAAAATATGCGAAGAGAAGGGAAGCGAAGAGAATGAAAGAGAAGAGAAGCAAAGAAAAGAGAAGAAGGGAAGGGAACAGAGAAATAAAGAGAAGGGAAGAGTAAACAGAAGAGACGGGGAAAAAAATTACGAGAACTGAAGAAAAACAGAGCAGAAGCGAAGAAGAGAGAAGGAAATGCAACGCAAGGGGAAACAGGAGAGAAGATAAGAGAAGCAAAGAGAAGGAAAAGCAGTAGTGAAAAGACGGGGGGGGGGGGGGGAGGATAAGTAGGATGAGGCATTGCGCTTATTTCCTATGTCAGATGACCAGCATCTTTCACATAGACCAAAAGAAAACATTTTTTGTTTTAAATTGTGAGTACACAAATACCCCATGTTTAAGATGAAGAAGGTAAATAAACTTTAAAAATGCAAAGCATGTAGGAAGTAATACCTGGAAGATCTGCGGAAGATCGTCCTCGTGTGGAGGTGGCACTGCGGAAGACATCTTGGTGACGTCACTCAGCGTGGACTGTTTCCTCTTGGACGCATCATACACAGAACCCATCTGAGAGGCAACTTGTCCCCGCTCCTGGCTGGCCAGCACCTGACCCACCTTGCGCCCTCTCTCCTCTTCCGGCCGCCCCGCCACACTTCCGTTGTGCACCCGTTCCATATAGCCGAACTCGTCCGCCATGTCCCGGCGTGACGTCACGCGTCTCTTTCTATTAAAAAGAAAGCGAAACTGAATTGCGCGTGAAATACGATTAGTATCAAGAGTGCTGTCTTTTAGTTTGAAGTAAATAACCCACAGGCCATAATAGTGCATGATAGGCAGCTATGTTATGTAACGTACAAGGCCTATTGCGAGTTTCAAGTTCATAACGTCATAGCAACTGGCAGTAGGAACGTTCAGCGTGTTCAAAAAACAGATGTGAATTTATCCCTTCACATCATACAGATACGCCAATACTTAACCGATTATAAAGTACACAATAAGGCGGCCGCTCTGTTTGCGACACCCCGCAAACTGTTAATGTTTAATTTCCTATAACTATTGCTTAATGCATTTCTGTTCTAAAAGGAAGGGGGGGAAAAAAAAAAAAAAGTCTGTAGGGAACTTTTATATTGCGGTTATTGTGGGGACACACTGCAAACCAATATTTCGGCGAGTTAGCGGAGTATACTGACGGAATAAGGAGGGAGGAAGCGGTGGGAGCCTCTTGCCCAAAACAGCGAATATGCACCACCTCAAACGTAACCGTTCGTTCCCAGGGCTGTTGTTGCTCTGTTAAGATGAATGAAATTATTTGTTAATTATAGTGAAACATATTTACAACAACACAGTCACACACACACATACTGCTCAAAACAATCAAAGGAACGCATGTTTAAATCAAAGCCCCTAAATAAATACTGATACAATTTAATTTTTGGCAGTCAGATGTTATGTTTTGAAGTACTGTTTAAAACTTCAATAAAGATATTTTAGGAATTGTTAGTTTTTTTTTTAATGTTAGTGAAGTTTCAAGATCTGTTGAAACCACAGTGACTTATTTTTTGAAAATAGGTTTTAACATCAATCTGTGGTAGGAAATTGTTATTTTTGTGTTTTCTGAGGCTAAAGCAGAACATCTGAATGAAACATCAGTCGCTCAAGAGTTGCCAGAATTGAAGATGGCCATTCCATTCGCTTTGTCTCCAGGATTCTTCATGTCAGCCCTTCTGACATCCATAGGGTTTGGAGACGATATACAGAGACAGGTGAATACAAGAGGCGGCCAGGACAGGGGAGTAAGAAGAAGAAGAAAACAAATCTACGGGGTAGATATCTTGTCCTATCAACTTCGTGCAGACGCAAAAATACAGACAGAGATCTACAAAATGTACGAACAACTGGAGTGGTGATTTCTGTCCAGACTGTAAGAAAAAGATTGAGAAATGCAGGGATGAGATCTAAAATGCTTTCAAGTCCTTCGTTTGACACGTCAACACAAGAAAACCTGACTGAGATTTGCTCAGAATCATCTTAACAGGCAACTCCGCCAATGGAATACTGTTCTCTACACAGACGAGTCAAGATTTCGTTTGACGGGTTGTGTTGTCATGCACTGTATGGAGACGTCCTGGTGAACGTTTTGCTCCAGCCGCCATTATTGAACATGACAGATTTGGAGGCGGTTTGGACTGACATTACTATTGAGTCTCGGACAGAGCTTGTCTTACAGCACATGAATGCTGTTGTTTACATTAATGGCATTATCCCTCAACATGTCGTACCCTTTGCTTATGGCATCCTAACTTTCTTCTAATGCATGATAATGCTAAATCTCATACAACACGGAATACCAAAGATGTCTTGCAAGAATGCCAAATTCGGGCTTGCATACACTCCTGATCTCGATCCTATTGACCTTCTGTGAGATAAGCTGGAAAAACTCGTTCGCGAGCGTTCTGCTGTGTCACAGAACCTGGGAGAACTCCCAAATGCACTCACTGAAGAATGGGAGAGAGTCCCACAAATCTTATTAGGAGGCTGGTGTGAAGCACGCCACGCAGGTGTTATGAAGTCATCGCAGCTCACGGAGGACACACTAGGTACTCAGTGTTGAAATAACCATGGAAACATTGATTACTAAACAATGTAAACTTGTATTTTCACTAGTTTTCTGTATCAATCAATTTATTCGTATTTCTAATCCTTGAAATAAAAGTTTGTTAGAATATTCTAATTGCACATTATTATTGATTTATTTATGGAAGCTCTTTAACATCTCAGGTCATCAGCTTCTCATTCAACTCAGGGAGTGAAACGGCCGACAAATTTTGCTCAGAGGCACGGCACGGGACCCACGGCTTAACTTACCTTCCGAAGAAAGCCATACTTAGGATTTTTACGCCCCGAAAAAAATCCATCGGTTCTGGCCGGGTTCGAAGCCGCGATCTTGGGTTTAGGAGGCAAGTATGGTAACCACTACACCACCAGGACCGACTTCTAATTGCACATAATTATTCAATCTACAATTACAAACTGTCAAAAATTTAATTGCGTCAAATATTTATTTTGGGGCTTTGATTTAAACATGTGTTCCTCTAAATTTTTAGAGCAGTATATTAAATATGGTACAACTTGCAGTTGTTTCAATATCCAACAATATAATTTGAGGTAACAATGATCTCATGCAGAAACTCTCCAGCAGCAATAATCGGTTTAGTTAGTAATCAGGTGACTGAATGACAAACCGGTGAAGTTTCATGTGAATTCGTGAAGTAGTTGCTTTACTGCGTTTTGTGTTAACTGAATGTAAAGAAAATTAATATCATATTACTCTTCTCTTTACGATAATTGGAAAATAAAATCGAAATTAAAAAACCGAGTAGACCAATATTAGACAAATATTAATTTCGAACTTTAATAATAATATTAATAAAAAAAAGGCCATCGATACGTTTGTTGCATGAAAACCGAGGTTTTAGCACATTCTGAAGGAACGCAAACATTGTGGTTGTACCCATGAAGCTACTTTTTTTTTTTTTTTTTTTTAATTTCTTCAAATCTCCATCGATTTTACTTAATAGGAAACTAAAATGACGATGAGTATGTGTGTGTGTTAACGTTTTAGTGCCCGCAAATTTTATTTTTTCTCAACAAAACTCAGCATATAACCATCAATTACCAAAAGATTCATCGAGTTGTCAACCGAAAGCAAAAATGTAAAAATCGTTTTAAAAAACGCAATTTCTGTTTTTTCTCAACAAAATTCGGCAAATGACATTAAAAGGAAACGATAAAAATAGTTTCTGAAAATCAGTGAAATAAAAGTATTAGGAGTGAGAGCTTACCTGAAACCCAAATTTTTAAAATCGCTCTAGCGGCACCCATATTTGTTATTTCGCAACAAAACTCTGTATATATCATTTAAATTAAATATAATTATGAAAATTAGAGAAATCGAACCATTAGGAGCGGGGCTAACATAAAGCGAAAATTTAAACATCGTTCTAGCAGCTGCAATTTTTGTTTTTTCTGAACGAAACTCCGTATATGCCATTGAAATGCAATAAGAAAAACAATATCTGAAAATCAGCTAAATCATATTATTAGGGATGGAGGTTTATTTCAAACGCAAAATATAAAAATAGCTCTAGCAGTACCCAATATTTGTTTCTTCGCACGAAACTCAGCATATACCATTCAGATAAAACAAGAAAAACAGTTCCTGAATATCAGAGAAATCGGGGCATTAGGAGTGGGGATATGCCTGAAATCCGACATTTTAAAAGTGCTCTAGCCTCAGCAATTTCTCTGCTCTAGCACTTTGTAATTCCGTTCGACTTACTGAGGAATTCGCTTAGTTTACGCAGCTCCTGCCTGAAGGACTTTTTTGTAAATGTAAACAGGCGATTACTACAATATTTTATTTAAATTCTTTCCTTATGTATGTGTTTATGATTAGTCACGCGCGTATGAGTGTTGATAACTTTCTAGTAGCTTGCAGTTATACATTTGGGATCTATGCTGCCGCGAGCAGCCGCAGGATAACAAAATTCTTATCAGTAACAATAAGAGCAATAACATGACTATAATTCCCTCAGTAACTGTGGAGTCTATATGTCAAACAATTACTTTTCAAAGGTGGCTGATATCAGTTCTCTAGAAAAGACAATCGCTACCTATCTGGTTCCCAGAGTATTACTGAATTACTTGTGGCACCTTATTTATGCTCGTTTGTGTATATTAAATTTTATAAACGAACTGTTTCCTTGTTAGTACTAATGTGCTGTCTATGACGTGTGTGGCGATCAGCCTATCTTGCGCAAGCGCAAATTAATTTTCTATGTTACTGTCAGAAAGAGGTAATTGTTTATTATTTTTAACATTTTTGGTTATTAGCATCCCATTTCTATTCAGGATGTGAAACGGCCGATAAATTTTGCTCTGAGGTTTCTTCTTTCACGCTTGAGGTTCTTTAACGTGCCGTAAATCTACAACACGGGACCAACTGCTTTACTTTCCTTCCGAAGGAAGCCATACTTAGGATTCTTAAGCTCTACAACATTTATCGGTTTTGAACTCGCGACCTCTGGGTCTACGAGTCGAGTATGGTTACCACTAGACCTCCAGGAGTGACAACAGAGAGAGGCGAAGAGGGTCTTTGATGAATGTTTCGTTCCTTCTGGGATATTTTAGAATGTGAAGCCCAACAGAGCGATCGATATGCAGACGATATTGTTTTAAAATACATTGTTTCTCTGTTTATAGTTTTATTTTGATAAAATTGCATACGGTAATTATTGTATGTTAACAGCAAATACAATTTACTGTGGTTAATTGTTTTTAAAGCTCATTCTTAGACTCCTTCGGTCGTATGTTACTTTCTGCGTAATTATCAAATGCAGCGGAACGGTAAGGTATTTTATATGCATAGAAAAAGGACTGGAGGTTTCAGCTTATACACATATATAAGATGAGTGTTGGATCATGAAATTTTTTTAACATTGCATGTAATTTAATTTACCTAAATAATCGACCAGCCCCACAGTCTAGTGACCTCCTGACTTCTATTATTGGAGTTCCGGGTTCAATTTTCGGATCTATCAAAGGACTTTTTCGTTTTAATAAGTATTCCTAGGTTTAAGGAAACCCCTCCCGCGGGGCACCATATCAACATTACCGTCATTCAATAGTACAACATTGGGGCCCCTTTTAGCGTCCCGGGGGAGGGGGGGTTTGCTCACAAGATCGTGAGAACAGCAGGCTAGCTTTACCGACGCCCAAAAATTTATATCGATAATGCCGCACTTTTATACATAAAAAATGTATAACAATAAAGTGTCATTTTCGTGGTATATTTAATAATTTTGATAACCCATGTCACAGCCTCCTTTGCCACTGATCACTGACGGCCGACAAATTTCTAAGAACTGGTGGCCACCCAAATGACCCGGCCTAACATCACGAAACATTCCTATATGGCGTCGAAATATACAACTATTGATAATTTGAAACTACAAAATCACCACCGAAATCAAGCAGAGCAAACCACCCCATTTACAACATCTATGATTCTGAAACACTGTATCCTCGGAAAGCAATTGCAATGAACAGACAATGGGGCCGTATTAATGTACAGAAAAAGTACATCTGTTGCTGCTCGCTTCTCTTTCGCCGGAGGTGCAGTAAAAACCTTACAAACATGGTGTGACGTCACTGCGCACCCCTCCCGTTCTGCCACCTGCTTGCACACATCCTTAGGTTTCCGTTAAACATAATAACGTCTGGACCTGCTCCTCGCACGATAAATGCAATGTAAGCTTTCAACCGCAACAATTTTACACAAGCACATTTTCAGCAAGAACTTGGACATTTCTATTATAAGACTTTCCTGATTGTAAAGAAGGCTTTTTGCCACTCAGAATGACGCATCACAATAAATAAACTAGTAAAGAAGCCACGTTTTAATCACCTGCGGTAGTTACTGGTGACGAACAAGTGGTTTAACCGCAGTTTGAAGCGTTATTTGTGAGATATTAGCCCTTTTATTACAAAATAATGCAGCGTGTACACGCACTCACCTGTTGAAGGCGATGTCGTTGTACGTGGAACTGTGTTATCTGCAGATAACACTATCGCATACACTTATCGTATTTTACCATGCCTGTCGTATAGCGCCAGACGGTTGCTTCCACACCGTTGCCTCTCTTATTTTTTTATTTATCTTTTTCTTTTCATATCCTCCATCTCTTTCTACCTCTCACGCTCCGTCCTCCCCCGCTTTCTCCACCAATCGTAACAGACTCTCCGTCTAACGGGCGATTGCGCAATTGAACGGCTGCAAGAATACATCTTCCGCAAATCATCCGGGGCAAGGCACCCCAGCGAGACGAGGCTGTACGTCGTCATGTCAGCAATGACGTTTCTGGAAGGTATAAAGTTGTTAGAGATTTTCTTGCATTTTTTTTTCTGTCCTCATTGATAGGCAGGAAGAAATACTCAGATTGGCATAAAGTTTTGGTTCATTTTCATGAAATACTGGTATGCATAATTTGTCTTAATTCAGCACGGACACCATTCATTTCAAAGCTTTTAGTTGAGATTAGTTGCTAGAGCATTCCACGAGTTAGCGAAACAGTCACAAAGACTTACGAACACAGAATTTGTCATTTATAATTACCACAATACATTAAAATCCGCAACACCCCTTTCCGGCACCTTGTTACCTGTACCGGGTCATTCCAAATGTTATCTTTTATTAGTCAGTTAGTTTTATACAGTAATTTTACATATTATATTCTACAATCATATAAAACAAAAAGAAAACTAAATTGCAAAATAATAATAGCTGGTAGACGGCTATAAGAATTACCCGTCGGAGAGCTCGCCCTACCTGTCTAAGGACATTTATTAATATTTTTCTTTCAACTTCCATATTCTGTATTTGTCTTTAAATTTGTTTATCCTTGTAACGTGATCTTTTAAGCTACCTACTTGATATTTTAGAATCGCTTTAAGAGTATTTCTTCTACTCTTCCTAGTCAGTCACTACACTAAACCAACAAACACTAATTGAGTTTTCAGATACTACATCATATACTTACTACTCTCTACGTCGCCTCACTGTTTTGTCTTCTTCCCTTTCCCACAACTTACATCTTCCTCTGTGTACTCTATTATCCCATCTCCTCCTTTTCTTCTTCACAATCGCTGTTTTCCTCTCTATTTCCTTCTACAACGTCAGTTATTTATCTCCTCCGTTTTTCCTCTTCTGTACTAGTTCGAATTCCTCTTATAAATTGCATAACATTCATTTTCGCCTCTTATAGGTAAAAACCTTCATCTTTCTTCCCATTCACTTTTCCGGTTACAGTCCATAAATATTCCCATTTATTATAATTTTAAATATCCTCCTCTTCGTCACTCCCTTCTTTCTCGCCTTCACCTCCTCCTCTATCATTCTCTTTCTGTTGATTTAATAAGTTATCTGGTATATTATCTATTTGAGGTTGTCTATGTATACATTGCGATATTATTCTTAATTAATTCTTATTATCTGTGGTGCCACCTCTTCCTGTGCCAGATTACTGCTAAAGATATTTATATACGTCTTGAAGTGGGGATAATGATTAGTACCACGTTGTAATGACAATGTATTGCGTGATAAGTGTAATAATGCGAATTACTTCTCGATGTGTTAAGTTAGCCCGACGAGGAGAAGTCAAATGCAGTATCCTATCTCATTTCCCACTCCGGAACAGTCTCGTCGTCTTCCTGGTTTCCGATAGATTCTGTTGTTATTTTCAGATTTATTATCTGGGGGCGAAAGGGTGACGAATGAAACTAATTAAAAATCACATCGGTTATTGAATGACATGTGAGGTCTATTGTTGTCCTCCATAAGTACAATTCTTGGAAGTTGCAATATGTAGGCAGACGTGATTGTGTTATCTCTCCTCTAGCAAAATCGATAGTTACGACGATGTTTCTAAGTCTGCTAAAAACAATATTTAGTTTCTTTAGTTTAACTTTAGTTTCAAGACGTTCCATTTATTTATAATCACGTTCTAATTCAAACGAGGTAAATATGTATGCGAACTATATTCGAACTCGCATCTTTCTATAATATACAATAGAAAGCTTACTATTGATATGCGAACTGCTTTCCAAAGAGAGGTTTGACTGAGTGTGTAAAATTCGTTAATCTTGCAATGATTTTGGTATGTCGGTCGGTCTCGCGTTTCTTTCAAGACAACATTATTGATGTTATTAGACGTTGCCATTTGTCAATTTTCTTAATTTTACGTTGCTTCTATCTCTGATTGGTCTATATAATTTTTAGGGTTCTGTACGAGGGAAGATCCAAAATTTTCCGGCCTCACCGATAAGGGTTATCGCCTTCACAAAACCTTTATCTGGTGACACAGCTAATCTGTTAAGTAAATAATTTCAGATGTAACTTCCGCTTCGCTGTGTTCAGTTGTTCAGATATAGCTGCATAAAGAAGGGCATGTGTAGAAGAAGATTGTGACATGCTCAAAATGGAGTATCAAGTTGTTATTATGTTCTTCCAAATGAAATTAAACAGCGATTGGACGATGTATACGGCGAAGCAATCCCTCATATTCTACCGAAAAGAATGGGCCAAACTTTTTCCACTGGATTGAGAAAGCATTGAAGACGAAGAACATGCAGGTCGGCCCTTGGAGGTGCTCACACCTGCAATTATCGCTCTTGTGGAAGGAGAAATTATGGAAGACCAGCGGCTCAAAGTTACAGAAATAGCAGCAAGGTTGGGCCTTTTTAAAACAACAGTCCTTTGAGTTATTCATGAACATTTAAGCATAAACGAGGTTAGTGCAACATGAAGAAATTTCGTGCTGCTCCACCTGCGGGCAAGCAGATAATCCTTAGGCACACTTCAGGCATACTGCTTGCTAATGGACCGACTTCCTCAACAGCGAGAGTGCTGCGACTTTGAAAGAAAGCTGCAACAACAATTGAACATTAAACAGTCACCGTATTTAGTTCTTTTTTAAACTAAGAAAATTTATCCACCCAAGCAGCAAAGGTCAAATATAATGTTAATGTATTCTTCTTATTAAACTTTGATATTATCATTTATTTAAAAGAACTACTATAAAATTTTAAGAGAACTTCAAAATATATGTGCAAGCATTTGATATACTAGGGACGCTAGGGATGACGTCATGATGGGCAGGAGTTACGGTCCGTTGAATCAGAATGCCCCTTGATGCTATAACACGCTTCTGCTGTTCTGAAAACAGTTGTGTTTCCTTCCCTACACAATGCCAGCGAGCCTTTGTACCTTATTTACATTGAACGGATGTACGGGGGAACATTTTGCCCGATACACTTTAACAGGTCCCAATAACATCGCTGTATGGCAACACGCAATGTTAACTTTGTCACTTCAAATTATATACTTTCATTTACTCGGTTTTCCTGAATGTATGATAAGATGAGGAGAATAAATGAAATACCAGGGTTCCATTCTAAGTTGTTACAAAAACAAGGAGAGAAACAAACAAATTTTTTTATTACTTTTCAAAATATTCGCCTTTTTGATTTATATAATTTTACTTGCGTTCAAACCAATTCTCTAAATTTTTTTCCACTCTGAAGTTGGATTCTCAAAAATATGGTTTTAAAGGCTTTTCAATAGCTTCTTGAGGTGATGAAAGTCGCTGTCCACGCATTTTTTGCTTGGCATTCCGGAATAAAAATAAGTCGTTAGACGATGAATCTGGTGAATATGGTCAATTAGACATTAATTCGGTGTTTTTCTTCTTCAAACAATGAATTGTATGACGTGCTGTGTAAGAGCTGGTACTCATGATGAAAAATGATGCGCATTTTCGGTTGTTTTTCCTGATTACGTCGATGACTTCCGGCAAACAAATTCTATTCCATTCAGCCAGCATTAACTGTTCTTCGGCCCTCTAAAGAAATGGTTGCGATATGCCCAGTACAACCGAAGAAACAAAGTGGAAGTGCTTCGTGAATGAACAACTTTTGTGGGATTTGATTCATCTTGGAACACCCAAACAGTGAATTGTTGCTTAGTTTCAGGTTCATACGAATATATCTAAGTTTTCTCGCCTGTTTAGTTGTTGTATGGGATTTCGCAGTTCCTCGGTGGAATGTTTTGAGCATTTCATTACACAAATTAACACTAGCATTATTTTTGAGCTTCGATCAAGAATCCATCGGCATCAGATGTTTTTCGCAGCTAAATGTTTATGCAAAGTCGAATGTATTACAGTCTTGGATGTGTTTAAAGATATTTCTATCTCACTGTAGGCCACATGTTGATTTCTTCAATCATGTTGCATACAGCATCGATGTTTTTTATAATGACAACAGATTTTGGTCGACCTCACGAAATTCATCACTGATGGACTCACGACCGCGAAAATCCTGCCAACCAGTTGTAAACAAGATGGTGCTTTAGATGGTGCTTTATTACCAAAAGTTGAACAAAGGGATTCTATGCATTGCTGTTGAGTTAGGCATTTACTGAAATCGTAAAAAAAATCATCCATTGAAAACCTGCATTGGAAATTTCCATTATTATTATTATTATTATTATTATTATTATTATTATTATTATTATTATTATTATTATTATTATTATTATTATTATTATTATTTTATTTTATTTTTATTTTTTTTTTTTTTTTTTTTTTTTTTTTGCAAAATTGTTTGTTTAAACGCTCACTCTGAACAAACTACTCGGTCAATTTCTAAGCTGCAACTGTTTTCACAATAACAAAAGTTAATAATTTGGAAAATAGTAATGACATATTTAAATAGCGCTACCTAGTGGTCGTATGTAAAAACTTAAAAGGTAACTCTCGTACGTAAGTTATTATTCATGTGTGTGTGTATATATACATGAAAAAACATGGCTGCAAAGAATGGATAGTGAAATTTGGTCATATGAACTGAAGGCAAACCATCTTAGTAAGGTCATAGATAGGGACGTAACTACGGGCTCTATAGGCTCAGGATGCTCAGAAAACCATTCTGTAATATAACCCTTCATGAAGACACCATTTCCATTTCGAATAAAATATATTTTCATTCATGCATTTTCCAAAAGTATATTATTAATAGTGTTTTTGTAGAGTTTTTGTCTCTTTCAACAATTATTTCTTAAATTGTATTTTTTTAATGACGCAACAGTGAACGTTAATTCCCACCCCGCTTCTGCAACACGTGTTCAGCTTTTCCGTTCCTCTTCTTGCATGAATTATCAACTTGCATACGCAACAATTATTCTATGTCTGGAATGAATATAATAATGCTATTCTTATGTTTTAATATATCTTTTAGAAAATTGAGATATAGAGTCACAAAAAATGAGTTTTTGCTTGAGAGGTGCCGATGAATAAATTAGCTAAGAGAGTTAGGAAAACATGAGTTTAAATATTCTAAATAATTAAACTTCCTATTAGAAAAAAATGTAAATTTTTAAATGTGTCTTAAATGTATTACAGTTCATGATTATTAAACAGTCTTTCAAAATATGATAGTGATCCTAACATTAAATATTAATATAGGTTTGGGGTTCATATGCAGCCCTATCAAACGCGGCGCCCGCGATGTCCTTTTATGCACCCTTCGCAACTAATTTTCAAATTACATTTAAACTAATATTGAATAAACATTTTTACTTTTCGTTTTAAAAGCACCTTCCTTAAGCTCAGGAAATTTGTTATAGCGGCATTTTATTCTACAAAACAGGCCGCTTCCTTATGATTCACTTTATTGCAGTGCCATAAACTGCCTACCATGACAGAGTATCACCAAGACGACATTGGGACACTCAATTTACCCTCTAAATAACTTTAATCCCAGCAAAAATGTGCCGTAAATAATGAACAAACGATTTATAACAATCTTACAACAGAACTTTCAGACGAACATTCAGTATTGCTTGTGAGTTTGTGAAATACATTTTGAGTGCCTGGTGTTATAATAAATTGCACATTCAACATGTTTTAAGTGGTTTTTCTATTACTTTTTAAATTATTCAGTTATTAATCGCTTATATTTTAAGCATGACTCTTCTTAAATTGAAGAAATCATAGTTTTAACAGTGAAAGGGAGGGCCATTATTGCGTTATTAGAAACAAAGGGAACTCTTATGTTTATTGTGTAATGCTAGCGTCTGCGTTCCTAATGTAGAGCGACATTTTTTGAGTGAGAAATATAATTTTATACATTTTTAATTATTTATTATTATTATTATTATTATTAATCATCTTAGTGTCGATAGTAGTAGTGTCGAAGTGGTGGAATCGCAACCTGACGCCCGCGTACCCTAGTTATCATGCAAACGAATGTTGGACAGCCCTACCATATAGCCTTTGGTGTTATTTCTGAAAGTTGGTAATAAATAAGTGCACTATTCTCGTTTACTGTGTACCCTTTGTTGCCATGCATTTCTCAATGCAATATTTCGCATACATTGCTGATTATTTTATTGTTGAGTTCAAAGTTTGCTTTCAGTCTTTGAAAATAAAAATCGTTCCTGGCCTTCAAACAAATAATTGTGCATACAGTCGGTTAGAAAAATGTCAAAATGAAGAAGAGAGCTGTATGATTTGGATAAATGTGGAGAACTTTTACGTAAAATGCAATGAGGTGGTAGTGAAGATGAACAAGATATTTTCTCAGATATGTCGGAAGACGAAGATGCTTTAGAAATAGAAGATAATATTACAGATGAACAGGAATGTAACTCAGAAAGCAGTAATAATAACGAGGAATGTAATAATGTTACTCATCATTTTATTGCCAACAATGGTATAGTCTGGTCAAGTCGCATTAAAAGTATCACGTCGCACAACACACAACATCATTGCAATCAAGTTTGATCAATACATCCAAAAAATGTCCAATCTGTGATTCATTCAGATACTTTTTGATAATACTATTATAGAAGGATTGTTAATTACACTGTTAAATGGATACAATATGTTTATGATTCATGGAATGAGAAAAATCCAAGAAAACAAAGAGAATGGAAGGCGAGAGATAGTGTTGAAATGTGTGTTTCTTATGCATTCTAACAACAATGGTGCATTGAAAGCCAAGGGAGAATAGTGCAGTTTCTGTGAACTTCAGATTCGATGTACAAGAGGGAACATTCCTTGCTGCAATGTCCCGTGTTATATTTCAACAGTTATCGTCTTTCATTAGATTTGATGTCATAAGAAATAGAGATGACCGAAAATAACTGCAGTAAGAGATGTTTTTGAAACGTTTTGTTGGTAATCTTAAATTTAACAACAATGCTGCATCACATGTAACTGAACAACTGATTGCATTTAGAGGACGGTGTACCTTCCGTGTGTAATGAAGTCCAAGCCGGCCAAGTACGGGATAAAAACGCGGGCTATGGTAGATGTCAAAACTTCATATACTTTCAATCTACAAGTACATTCTGGGAAGAATGGAAACATCAAGGGCAACGAGTGGCGCTGGATTTGACAAAGAGGATATGGAGTGACTACTGACAACTCTTTCACTTCGGTAACGCTCGCCATTATGTGGAACCTGAGACAAAACAAGCCAGAAAGAAAGATTCTTCAAACTCAGAGGAATCCTCTCAATTTTTTGTTTCAACAATGAAGTGACGATGGTATATCATAAATTCCAAAGAAAAGGAAAGCTGTCATTTCTTGAAAGGGTTACATTAGCCCAACAATAGTTACGGGGGGGGGATGATAGATGATAATTCGGCCTAATGAGCTCCATAAAAGCACCTCAGTCAGAGAACTGAACCAGGGTCCATCGCGTAAGAATCTTCCACTTGACGCTGCGGTAGCTTTTGCTGGATACACTGACAAGGAAAACAGCACAGTCTTCCAATAGCTTTGAGGTTGCGCCAAAATTGATTATGGCTGATATGCACATTTTAAGGTGCAACTGTTTTCATACCGATCTTTTCAGATTAGTATTTTAAGACATCTCTGTTTAACTGAGGGGCATCATTTAGTTGATACCACCATTTATTTATCGAGTCTTAGAAAAAGTGCATACAAAGTGATCTCGAAACCGCATCACCCTCAACACAATGCAGCGTTTCGCACAGTGAACTTTTGGTCATTTCAGATTAATTAATGACGCATCTGCCTCACAGGCCTAATCTGACCACGCTACAGTTAATTCTTGTACGCAACCGTCAAGATGAAAACGCGCGTGCTGTTCTTTAATACGATGAAGCTGCAATTGAGGCATTCAAGTGAATGGTTTCTGAGATGCCCTAAAAAGTGGGCGCAGTGCAGAGAGTGTGTTTTGAGAAGGAAATGTTCCTTAATAATAATCTTTCCACTCCTCACACTATACAGACGCCTGCTGGCTACCACAACGACACTTGCTGTCCCAGGATGATGCAAAAACTGCATATAAAAACTCCGCGATTGGTTGAAATTGAACACATGACGAATAGTTACTGCTGCACAAAGATGGAAACTACGCCTATTTCTTAACAACATGCTCAATTTTTTAAAAGGTAACAACTATGGCGCATATCAAAATTATAAGCTTAGGAGATTTAGTAGCGTAATTTTCGCAGGTATTGAGGGAAACCTCATAGTACAGGAGAATCTATGACTTAAACATACCTCTACAAATTACAAAACAGTACTCATGCGAGCACGATAACTTCAGACGACACCTCACGAAACGGAACATGCCGATATGGCCATGTAATTTTCGTTTCGCAATTTTAGCTTTTGAAGACAATGGCAATGTATTGACAATCTCTCCAATTACGTTAAATATTGAATATGCTTGTTCGATGACGTCATTTCGAAAGTAACGATCAATAGCCTTATGCGACAACAAATTAAAATGATCACTTCTTGCATCTTGTACAGATGCTTCCCTGTAATTTCGAGCCATGCACCGTCGGGGTTGCAAAAAATATTCTTGGAAAAAGTCTTTATACACTCTAGTGTTTCCTGAAGGCCGATTGTCGAGGTAAAACAAGGTTGTGTAAGCAATTATCGTAATTTGGAAGAAGTCGGTGCCTTGTTCCCATGGTAACAGCTCAGCGTCACGGACCACCATATGAACAAGGTGCCTGGTTCAAGGATCTGATTGGGTGAGGTCATAGTGAGAAAGGTGTGCTCTATAGCGTATTATCTCACAGGAAAACGCGATGAAGATGCTTTTTCGGGACAGCTGAGGTCATCAGTCAGTGTGAGATTGGACATTTATCCCGGCGTGTGTTGAGAATCTGGAGGAAAAAGCCACTACTTAAAGCACATAGTTGGTTTGAGCACTGATATTGCAATAACACCCTGACACGTTACTTTTTTCTGCTACCTTTTTTCATGAAAACACAATTTTGAGAGATTTTTTTTTTCAACATAGTAAATAAATTCATTTAGTTCAACGACTTTCTAACTTTTTACACCCAAATAAAAGAAGATTTAAAGCGTCTATCTCAGAACCAATCTCATCATTTGCGGCGAATCTCCGTCTACAAAGCAATTTCTTAACGTTTGGAAGCAAAAAGTAATCACTGGGAGCCAAATATGGCGGATGTGGAAGCACTTGGAAGCTGAAGGTCATGCAGTTTTGCAGCAACAATCCCAGACGTGTGTGAAGACGCATTAACGTGATGAAAGAGAACTTTCTTATCGCAAGGTGAGGACGTTTAGCCTGAACAGCATCCTTCAGTTGGTCCAGTAGTGAAGCGCAATACTCTCCGATGATGGTTCTCTCTTCTGGCGGTAGTCTACAGATACCACACTATGAGAATTCCAGGAAACTGTAGCTATGATTTTTCCTGCAGATGGAAACTTTTTGTTTTCTTTGATGCACTTTTACCTGTTGGCATCCACTGTTTGGACTGTTCCTTCGTCTCTGGACTGTAGTGATGGATTCACGTTTCATCTACTGCTATGAAACGTCGGATAAACTCACTGGAATTGCGTTTAAACGAATCTAAGCACTTTTGAAAAATTTTCCTTCCAATGGTTTTTTTAGTCAGCCAACTCCTGTACCTTCATTGAAATGACGATCACTGAGTGCGGCGTTGTGAATTTTTGTCACAATCTTGTCGGTCGTAGCTGTTTTGGAACGCCTTGAGCGCTCGTCATCTTGAATGAGTGTAAGACAACGCTTAAATTCAGCAGCTCACTTTTTAAGTCGAAAACGAAGGGGAGAATCCTTTAATGTGAAATTTAACTCATTTTGCATTTCTGTTGGGGTTAAACTCTTCAAAATGAAGTACTTTATGGCAGCTGGAATTTCAGTTTTTATCTATTTTGTAGAAAATGTTGACACTAGCCTGTTTACATGATCTTCACGAACAAGTGACTATACTTAACGCTTTTTCAACTTTACAGTGCGTAACTATTATAGTAATTTGGTCATCTTCACGACATCTTTGAGTCAGACCTAGAACTTTAAGAGCACTGCTATTTTTTTAAAGTACGTTTAACGCTTAATTTTTTCCATCAAAGAGTTAGAGTCCCTCAGGAGATCTGCTTCCTTATCACACATCAACCTTTACAAAGCGCAGTCACCTCACACTACCAGCCCATCTCAGCTGGCACTTTCGAATGTGACAGAACCTACAGAATGAAATGATATAAATAAGGAGAGCGAAAATTTTGTGAAAAGTAAAGCTATATCGCAGTATTTGCCTCAGCGACCAGGGAAAACTATGAAAAACCCAAAGTCAGGATGACCGTCTCCAAGGAATTTGAATCTGGGACGTTACGTATGCGAGTGTCGAGGACCTGAGATGTTAAAGAGCGTCCGTAAATAAACCAAATTAAAAAAAAAATACTAACGACACCTCTCCCTCTTCACAAGTCTTCGAGCTGTGACAGCAGCTTTATACTCTGTTTCCGCAGTGCCTTAGAAAAACTCTGATCTTAAACTTTGTTACCCCTTTTATGATTGTGTATTAGCAACTGACAACTGGTACTCACAATATACACAGTGATAATATTGGCCTCTTACAAAACAACCAACTTCAAAATGACATTTCGTATGAGACAACATAATACTTTGGGAACTTACTGATCGCCGCGACAACATCCGCAACATATCCTGGAGTCACTTAACGAGGAAATGGTAAAATGTGTCAATTTTTGTAATAACTTTGTAATTATTAATGTGGCTCCAATTGCCCCTTTCAGCAAAGAGCAGAAGGCAATCTCTGATACAAGCCATGCATTAAGTTTGCACAAGAATACGTCAATACGAAAAGAGACGTCCATCAAAGTGATGTAAAGGTTAGAATTGGAAGCACAGAATAATTGAGCAAGTAGTGAATTGCGTTCCCACGGCCTCAACTGAAAATGCGTGAGGTTCTTCCCTATACCTCTACCGACCTTGTCTCATTGATACATCATCTCTATGGCCAGACTGCCGTCTTGCCGATCTCTGCTAGCAAGTCCGAATTGAAATTAACTTCTTGTCTGTTATACAACCCTTTCATTTCAAAACTTTCCATTTTGAATAATTTCCTACTTAAAATTAATTTAAAAAATACGTCAATTTATATATTGAGGGAGAAGTTTAAGAGGCTTCGAAAAGGGTAAAATCATTAAACGTTTAATGTTTATTTTTTATCTATACAGTAATTGCACAAAATATTTATACTTTATCCTTTATAATCATCTAGAAATATCAATATTTACTCTAATTGTGTTTCTAGGCATAGTCTTGATATTTTTAAGTCTAAAAATGTGAAAATCTTTATATCTGTTAAAAGTTCATGGAAACAGTAAAACTGAACAAAATGTCAACTTTTATATCTAAATAGTCACAATGTTGTAACTAAAATTGCATAAACCAGATGAGTTCTTGTTTAATAATTACAATAATAGAGCATTTTACATCCTTCTAATAGTGAAAATGCTGAATCAATACTTCGTATTGCCTCCCCAAGCTTTTATTACGTCATCACATCGCCTTTTCATTGAAAGTATTTCATTTTTGACTTGGTCAGGCGAAATCTCACTAAACTACACCCTATGGATGTCTTCAATTGGGTCTTTCTTATTTCTTGGTTTTTTTCTTCGCTACAATATTGCCAACCATCTTCCAACAGTTCTCATTGGGATTGAATATATATATATATAAATGAATAGTGTTTAACGCCCGTTTTTACTACAGAGGCACCACAGGTGATGGGCACTGACGATACATGAGAAGAAATGATATATTGGGAAAGTGTTAATTTTTTAAGGAAGAAAACGTTCCAGGCCCAAGTTTAGGGTACCTACCCGGCATTTGCCATTTATGAGGACCGAGGAAAACCTGGAAAAAACCTCAGTTAGGAAGGACGTTCCTGGCGGGATTGGAACCCCAGACCTCCCGCTCACGAGTCCGCGCCTTAACGACCTCGGCCACCCGCGGCGGTCAATGGGATGTAGATATGGGCTGTTCCCTGGCATGTGAGGGTGGAAAGCCATTTTTCTTCAAGAAAACTTTTAACTTGTAGCATAAAATTGTAACCTTTTTCATTTACTTATGTGGATGTGACATGAATTGGTTAAAACAATAGTTTAGGTTGATAAAATTTAGCAAGGTACTCGCTTTTCTTGCCCTATGATATGGTGCGGTTCTAGAAAGTGCAATTCTCTGGTGATACAACTGCTTCACAATTGTTGGCATTAAATTTTCTCTTAAAATCATTTTGTATGCATCTCACTTACTGTTCGCTCAACAAAATGTATCGCACTCACTCCTTTGCTGGATATGCGACCGCAGACAGTCACACTTTCTGGAAACTTCACTGTTGGGTCCAAACATTCTGGCAGACGGCGGATAAACATTTATCCATCGTTTCCTCTGACATTAAATTTCGATTCATCTGAGAAATTATCCACAACTCTTCACTCCAATGAGCATGCTCCTTGGTCCATTCTAGTCGAGATTTCTTCATTTTAACTGTCAAAAGGGCCGCCTAGAAGGTGGACCCATTTCTTAAAGTCTGTATCATAAGATTCTGCTGCAAATCATCAAACTAGAAGCTTCTTTCCACATCTTTTTCAATTCCACTGAAGTCATACGCCGGTTTTTCAGACAGATCCGCTTCAAAACGCGGTCATTAGAGGCAATAGAAGATATTTTTTTGCCTCTTCCTTTGTTTATTTCTAATTATTAATATTAGTCAATAATCCTGACTCAGTGGACTGGATAAATCTTATCTTTGATGTCGAGTAGAAAGGCCCTCAGAAGCTAATGCGACCATTTCACTGGTTTTGTGAGGAATACGTTCAGTTCCTTTGCCCATTTCGTGCAACTGTTATTAAACATACATCACCGACTACTATATTGAAACCAACAATACAGGCAGTAGTATCACAACAATGGAAAATATTTAGAAGTTCTGTTCCATACAACAATGCATTACTCATAGATACAACAAAACTGCAATTGTAAACCTTTGTTGACATTAAGTTTAAAAATGCACAATCTCTATAGGTGATGCAATATATTTTTGGTAGTAGTAATGCAGTTTATGCAGTTTTCAAAACGATAGGTAAATTAAAACTAAAAAAAGTTCCTCATTGGCGTGCTTCCATTAGGAACTATTCAGTTACTGACAAATGTTTTTCTTTTGAAAAGTCATGCACAAAAGGTACATTTTAATAATTTTATGGAACTAAACGATGTGATAAACCTCTAAATACATACAATATTTTTATAAACACTTAAATGCCCCTACTGATTCTAGTTAGGAATTTGTAGAAGAGCATCATGCTTCAACCTATGCGGCTGAAATGCACCGAAAGCTTTTCTAAACTTTATCTCTTGATTCCTGCAAATGTTTTATCATCTTTTCTCAGAATCTTAAATATCAATTTGTTTCAAATTTACGGAATATGTATAAGAAATGTTAAATGTAACACAGCATTAATGTTCGATAAAGAAACGTTTATCGAAAATAACACAAAACAGCACTAAAATTTCATCGCATAGAAAATCATAGATTGTCAAAGCTTTCATAAATAACCTGCAAACATTTTGACCACAAGTTTCTGAGAAAACTTGCGTTTTATGAAGACTGTTCAATAAAGAATCATTCTAATGTTTTTACAGGCATGCTTTCTCTAAAATGCAACTTTACAATGATTTTAGCTTAATTCGTAATACACACACACACAATATTAGTTTCTTTATCGTCACTTTCGGTTTCCACCTTGAGAAGGAGTGCATGTTTAGACCCATTCATTTCCGCTTACAGCCAAATGGAGGTGACACGCAACATTGTTTACTTTCTTCTCAACATAACTGAGACCTATAGAGAGTTTGTTTTTCCCTATAGCACAGCTTGAAGACGATTTAAAATATTTTAAGAGGGAAGGCAATCAATTTTAAAGTAAGGTGGACACGTCGCTCCAGTTTGTGCTCTTACGGAAGAAAATAACACAGCTATTGTCATTGTGAGAGACGAATGTGAAATAAAATTATGAACACATTAAGGAATTATGATGATTTCACTAGGTACCACCCACACTAGCAGCTGAAAAGTTGCAATATGATATGTTCGTGCACAGTAGGCTCCAAGACGGTTGATTTCCGAACAAAAGGATTTTCCTTGCAGGTTTTCATGCAGCATTTCTTTGAAAGTTGATGAAACTTGCTTGCATTGTTTCGATCCTCTGAGTAAACAGCAAAGCACTGTGTCTTCAGCAACACAAAAAAGCCGTTGCTTTTGCCTGGAAAGTAATGGTAAGTTCATATTTAATATTCAAGGAATGGTTTACTAGCACACACAACTGTAACTGGGAACACTACAGAGATGCAATAGTATATCACATATTTTGATGCAATAAGCTGTGGCTGCACCAAGATAATGTACGACTGCACATCGCAAACCAATGTGAATGTGTTCCTCACCCTCTCTATAGACCTGTGTGATTACCCCCCCCCCCCCAATAAATTGTCGTGGGAGGAATTTTCTATCATCAGAAGCAGCGGTGAAGGTTGCTAAAGGATTGTGAATGAACTGTCAAAAATGGTTTCCAGCATGTCTTTGAAGACTGGCAGAAACGCTGGGACAGGTGCATGGCATCCAACAGGGACTACTTTGAGAAGAATGAGTATTGTTTATCGCCCGTTTTATTGCTGAGCCATATCAGGCGGTGGACACTGATGATACATGAGATGAAATTATATATTGGGCAAGGATGTTTTTAAAGGAAGGAAACGTTCCAGGCCTAAGTTTCAGGGTACTCCCCGGCATTTGCCATTTATGAGGATTGAGGAAAACCTGTCAAAAACCCCAGTCAGGGAGGACAGTTCTGGTGGGATTCGAACACCAGACCTTCCGCTCACGAGTCCGCGCCTTAACGACCTCTGCCATCCGTAGCGGTACTTTGAGAAAGACCATCAAAATTTTGAGTACGAGTAAAAATATGTTACAAAAAAATTATGACCATTGTTTATTTTATTGAACAGCTCTCGTAATTTCTAGCTAAATACACAAGAACGACAATGTAAAATGAATTGACAGCCAAAAAAGCGAAAAAGAAAGGGGAAATGTTTTCTGTTTAAAAATGTAATAATTATAATCATGTTTATTCACTCTAAATCTGACAATGTCTGTCATTTACAAGATACTAGCGGGAAAATGCCAGCTGCATTATCAGTTTCCATTTAGCTCTTGTAAAAGGATGAAATTAATAAAGCAAGTCACACTTCAAAGTTTGATGCGCTTTATAATCGTAAAAATAAATAAATAAAAATATCTTAATTCAGAACACATTTCAATATACACCTAAACATGGGACAGGAAGACGATACGCGATGTGAAACGGAGATCATTTGGGGTACGTGACCAAGGTCAAAGGTGATGAACCCGGTAGAACGATCTGGCTGCCACCTGTTGCCGCCTAGCAACTAGAGTGGAACCAAATAGCACGAAGAGGCACACACCACTATCTGATTTGCATCGTTCGCAATCTACATCATGCCTTTTACATCTTAATAAAATGTTTTTTGTAACTGAAAATATTTGTAAATCATAATTTACAAAAACTAGGTATATTACCCACATAAACTTCAAAAAAGCAACTTGCGAATTTATGTATTTGGATTTAGACAAAACTTTAAATAATATTACAAATTCATAGGTAACATGTTGAACTGTATAAAGTCGCGATTTTGTTTCGGTTCAGATAACCTGGGCGTTGACAAAGAGCTATATTTGCAACGTTGTTTCCTTACTCTGGGGATATCAAAGTAAACTTCTCATGGGGAATGATGTATAGCGTCGTTTTGTTTACTTACATCAATGCCACGACCAGCTGTTTTTCACAATGTAAAGGTTGCGGGTTGGCTTTTCTGTTATTAAAGTTCAATTTGCGCTCGAATTTTTACGTTTTGTTCATATAACTATCGGGCGTTTCATGCGTTCTCGGCTTCTAATTTTTCCTTCTACAATATTCGGCAAAACAAACGACAATGACAGAGCGTGTTAAAAATGTGCACCTTCATGTACCACACATTGTTTATAAGGTTTCTGAAAATTATTGAACATATTGATGAACAAATGTTGCTGTAAGGAAACAAAAAAGGCTTTATCTTTTATCGTAGTTCGGGAATATTTGTAGGTGGGTCATCTGTCTTGAAAACTGACTTTCAACATGCCCCATATGTAGATAAAGATCCGGGGAGCAGGCAGGATACGGGAATGGAGTTCTTAGGCGATCTCCAAAGTGTCGTTGCAGACGGCCAAGTGACTCCGCCGCGGTGTGGGCTGTTGCTACGTCTTGCTGCACTCATTGTCGATGGAGGAGGAAGTTTCTGGCCTGACAAAAAGACGCAACTCCCACACGAATGAGGTAATAATGAGATCTCTGTAGCGCTCCTGGTTTACTGTTTGCGGATTCTGTAGAGCATTCTCAACGAAATAAGGGCCCAGTGGACACGGCGCACTGTGCGACATCAGGCTGCTGAAGTTCTAAAAACGAGTTGTTGCAGAAGAAATCTGAATCCTCATACGTCAATACAACACCCGGGCTCGCTCATCTCTTCCTGTTAGACGCTGAGCAACTTGAATCCGGTATGCAAACTCACCCAGTTCTTTAAACATCCCCGAACAGACCTATCGCTCAAACCAAGTTTCAGTATGTTCGACTGTAACACCTGATGGAGAAGTAAACCCTGATTATCGTTTTGGGGGACGGTACTTGGGAAACTGTTGACCGGAACTTGACAACGACTGGTAGCATTCTTTTGTTATTTGGTACCTATCTCCTTATTAAATCTCCTCGTACTCTTCGTTAACGTGAAGCAAACTCGGTCCATTCTGATGTCCTACTCCGTATAACCAGTAATGATGTTCCATTATAAACATCTTTTCGGTTGAGAGAACGATAAGTGCAAAAATTAACAAAAACTGAATTCACAATGTGTCAAACTATTATATACAATAAATAAATACTTCATTGCTAAGGAAACTTGTACAACAAAAGATCGAAAATTTCAGTGTCTTTTGTTTTGGCGCATACTATAGTTTTCAAACTAACGGACGTAATTCAATTCAATTTAAACAGACATTTTGAATCAGTCGCATGGTTATGGAAGGAATTAAGGGGAAGTATCGTGCTTTTGGAATAATATTTATTTATACGAATCTAAAAAATGAAACAGCATTGTGTGAAACAAAATCTCTTCAGGAATATCATTTTCTTCAAACATTTCAATGTATATAATGCTTGTGTCAATAAATAAGTCCAACTAGTTCCATATCCTTAACAACAACAAACATTACTATCTGATAAAATTGGACTCTTATTTGAATATATTGCATTAAAGTTATATACATTGAATTAAATACTAGTATGTCACACGAGAGTATTTTCCTTCTAAACTTTCCACTCGTGAACAAAGTTCTGATATAAATATCATAACACACTTTCAATGCTTATAAATAATTTGCTAAAAGTAAACATTTTACCGTTAGAAAAATTCTGAAAATACAAAACTGAATGCTGTGAACTTTTCTATTTCCCCTGATTGAGGAACTTGATATACTTCGCGGGGCCACTGCACATGCAGAGCTCTACAGTTCTCCCACGCTTGAAAGCCGGCCAGGGAGCTGAGCGGGAGGTCAGTACGGTTTAATGTATGGACGTGTTCTTGTGTGTGTGTGCACGGCTTTGCTTCCCTTCCTAAGGAACCATACCCAGGATTTTTACTCCGAAATAAATCCATCCATTTTGGCCGGGATTGAACTCGCGATCCAGAGTCTATGGTCACCAGTACACACCAACACCGACTTTGTTGAGGATTCCGGATGAGGGTTGTTTCACCGAGATATGGTACGAGAGTTGCCTTTTAAGTTTTACAAACGACCACTAGATGGCGCTATTCAGATTTGTCGTTACTGTTTTAGGAACAATTAACAGTTGAAGCTTAGAAACTGACCGAGCGGTTTGTTTACAGAGAGGATTTAAACAAAACACTTTTGGATAAAATTGATATTCACATGAATGTTTTTGTTGGTTGATTTTTTTTTATTTTATTAAAAGCCTAACTCAATAACAAGGCATAGAATCGCTTCGTTCAACTTTTGGTGATGAAGCACCACCAGAAAAGACTGATTACAATTGGTTTGCAGAATTTCTTATGGTCGTACGTCCGCCAGTGATGAATTTCGTGAAGGTTGATCAAAAGCGGTTGTCATTCCAAAAATCATTAATGTTTTGCGCAACATGATTGAAGAAGATCCACATATGACTTACAGCGCGATAGAGGCATCCTTAAGCATATCGAAGTACATTTGATTTTGCATGAACATTTAGCTGTGAAAATGGTTTTTGCCGGATGGATTCCACATAATTTGACCGAAGTTAAAAAATAACGCTCGTGTTAATTGGTG
This sequence comes from Metallyticus violacea, assembly GCA_030762175.1. Taxonomy (NCBI): domain Eukaryota; kingdom Metazoa; phylum Arthropoda; class Insecta; order Mantodea; family Metallyticidae; genus Metallyticus; species Metallyticus violacea. Next base: position 86,694,132 of record CM060841.1, read on the forward strand.
TAATGAAATGCTCAAAAAAGTCTATCAAGGAACAGCAAATTCTCAACAAGTGACGAAACTTGGACATACTCTTATGAACCGGAAACTAAGCAACTAAGCACTGTTTGGATGTTCCAAGATGAACCGAATCCCACAAAAGTTGTTCATCCACAAAGCACTTCCAAGAAAATGATCGTTTGTTTCTTACGGTTGTGCTGAACATGTCGCAAACATTTCATTAGAGGATCGAAGAACAGTTAATGCCGAATGATATACAACAATTTGTTTGCCAGAAGTCATCGACGAAATCAGGAAGAACAACCGAAAACGTCACATTCATCATTACAATGCCAGCTCTCACGTAGCACGTAAAACAATTGATTATTTGAAGGAGAAAAACATCGAATTAAAGTCTCATTGCTGTATTCACCTGATTTATCACATAACGACTTCTCTTTGTTCCCGAATGTCAAACAGAAAGTGCGTGGACAGCGATTTTCATCACATCAAGAAGCTGTTGAAGCCTTTAATACCCATGTTTTCCAGATACCAACCTTCAGAGTAGAAAAAATGTTTCCAGAATTGGTTTGAACGCATGCAAAAGTGTATAAATCTTAAATGCAAAAATTTGGAAAGCAATAAAACAGTTTACTCCCAAAAATTGTTTTTCTTTTCTAATTTTTGCAAAAACTTAAAAGATAACCGTCGTATTTTCAACAGCGAATTGCACATGTGACAACTCATATGCCACCACCGTGTCTGGCGTTAAATACAATTTTCAACCAATTTATTGACTGAAATGTTCTCTGATTACATAATGTAACTTCTTATGTACAAGTGGACTATAATGTACTCATCATACAGAACATATATGACATTCAGGAAATGTATAAAAAAACTGCCTTTTAGTATTACTTTAGAGAGGTAAACAATCGCAAGTGCCAGGTCTCCACTGCAGAAAAATAAAGATTTCTCTCGCGTAATAGTTGCATTACATCCATAATTAGGCTTGAACAGTTGGCATCACTGATTGTGACACCAACTCCATTGTTTGTAAAGCGCTTAATTAGTGCAACGGTAATAAAGAACTCTCGGAAAATAAAAAAGTTGTGTTGGTATCCCTGTAGGGATTACGGAAACACCCGCATTGAGAGGCTCCGCTCTTTCGACATTGCTCCATTGCACGTGCACTTCCGGTGGCGGGGTATCATGCCCCAGTGGCGATGACAGATAGCCACTTTGCTTTGGTTGTCTACATCTTCCTGGCATCCATTTCTGAGACGGAGCAACCATACGTTTGCTAATTGCTTTGTTTAAATTTACATCCATGAATTTTAAACGTTGGTTATCAACAAATGATGCGTTAAAAAGACAACACTTGAATATAAATTAATTATTGTAATATTCAAAACAGAATTAAAGAATTTTGTATGTTCAAAATATACAAGAATTAATAGGACTGAAACCAAAATTCAAACGGTAATATTACTAGAAAAGCCCGCCATGCAGGAGCTGCGTAAACAAAGCGAATTCCTCAGCAAGTCGAATTTGTGAAGGACGCTAGAGCAGAGAAATTGGTGGCACTAGATTTTTTTTAAATTTCGGTTTTCAATTGTATTCCCCCCTCTCCTAATAATTCAATATTCGGACCCTATTTTTCTTATCTTATTTCAATGGCATGCACTGAGTTTCCTTTTAAAAAATATTGAAATTGAGGCCGCTACAGCGATTTTAAAACTTTGCTTTAACCCCCATTCCTAATGGCCTCATTGCCATGATTTTCCAAACTACCTTTATCAATTTATTTATTTTAAAGAAATATACGGAATTTCGTTGAGAAAAAACATAAATTGCGGCCGCTAGAGCAATTTTTTAATTTTTTAAAAAAAAATTCACTTTAGATTAACCTCCACCCCCAATTGCCCAATTTTGCTACTTAACGAACTCGACAAATCGTTTGCTAATTGATCGTTATATACCGAGTTTCGTTGAGAAAAAACAAAAATTCTGACCGCTAAAACGTTAATATATATAACACACACGTGTGTATCCGTTAACGCTCTAAATAAATATATATTTATTTATATATTCATCCATATAATTTTTCATTGTTTTTGGCGTCTAGTAGGCAGGCTCGATGAAAATTTGAAGAATTTTTTTCAAAAATCGTTTCATGGGTACAACGGCAAGAGCTATATTCCTACGGAATTCTCTAAAAAGTGTGTAATACGATGCAAATTTTAATTTGGTTTATTTACGGATGCTCTTTAACATCTCAGTTCATCAGCGTCCCATTCAATTCAGGGCGTGAAACGGCAGTAAAATTTTGCTCAGAGATCTCTTCTTTTAGGCTTGAGGTTTTTTAGGTGCCATAAATCTACGACACGGGGCTCATATTTTACTTCCCTTCCGAAAGAAGCCATGCTTGAAATTTTTAGGCCCGAAAGGACATATTCTGGGCTGTTCAATAAAGAATGATTATTTTTTTAAAGTTATAATTTTCACTCTAAAATTTATTAAGGCCTTATAGGTTTAACTCTGCCAGTTAATATAAAATATTATAACAATTCTCTCCATCTTCCTGTACCTGCTTACACTCTTTTGTTCTTGTCTTAATTCTTTGCGATATTCCGGCAATGCTATTTCATGTTGTCTTTCCGATTCTGAATATATATATGGAAATAATTTCACTCACTAATGTGGCTATGTAATATTTTCCTCAGATTACAGATTGCATATTTCTCTAAAGATAAATAATTACTACGTTCTACTAAAATGGGTGAAACAAGTAAATATTCAGCAAATGCTAGTAGCATAAACCATATAACATTTTTCAAAATTACAAGTAAAATTATTACTACAAAATTAAGGATACAAGGATAAAGGAAGATAGAAAGGCAATAAAATAAAACAAAACGAAAATAAAGTGTACAAAAGGGTAAAGGTATAAAATAAGGCCAGGAGAAAGCTAAATAATTATTAGACAAAAAGACTGAAAAATAAGACACCATCTCAGGAATTGCTTCTTAAGAATCGCCGTCTATTCTGGGAAGGTGCCTTTACTCGGAAATGGTTTTAGCTTCCATCACGAACACACAAAGAGCCGGTAAATATTGTTATTACACGGTGATAAATAAAAAGTGTGGACAAGTACAATTTGCTGCTGTAGGGGTGTAACGTATATAATGAGAATTTTTCTTTCGCGAGATCGCTCCATCCATAACGGCCAGTCGATCGGAAGGAAGGAAACGTTCCAGGCCTAATTTTAGGGTAACTCACCGGCATTTGCCATTTACTAAGACTGAGGAAAATCTGATAAACCCTCAGTCAGGGAGGACGGCTTTGGCGGAAATTGAACCCCAGACCTCCTGCTCACAGTCCACGCCTTAATGACCTCGGCCACTCATGATGGTGAACTCCGCCAGTATCGATAGTTTTGTGATAATAAACCCACATAGGTGGATGCAAATTAGATCAGGGTCTATTTCTCCGTTGTGCACACTATTCAAAATCTATTCACAAAATCTACTCCTAGATGGAGGGTCAACCGATTTAATTCAGTAGTTTTAACTTCAGTAGCATTTTAGCCGTTCAACAGAGGAATTGAAAATTCCCGTTTGCTGAGAAAGACGTTAGGGGAACGTTCAGAACATGTACAATGTTATTTAACATTTCTTCTGTATGCACTGTACTGGCTGCATACGCTTTTTATCAAGAATAATCCGTTTCACGAAAGTTATTCACCAATCGTGAATGGAATTTCGACTTGGAAGTTGCATATCGAGAATTGTGTGAAACAATCTCCGTACATCACGAGCGGATTCTGTACGCACATAAGAATCGCAAATAAATACTTTTGGGAAATAGAATAATTGAATGGTATTAGATTCACGGCGTATAAAAGAAGTCAAGCCTGAAAGAAAAAACCTCTGAGCAAAATTTATCGGCCAATCCACGCCCTGAATTGAATGGGACGCTGATGACCTGAGATTTTAAAGAGCGTCCGTGGCTTTTTTTTTCAACTGGACCATGGCCTATAAGCCCACAAATATATTATACTGGATTACTAACTTAGGCTTTCTCGTGTCGAAACTGTAGCCAGGATAAAAGCAAACTTTTGCACTTCATACCTCTACATTAATACAACTATGAAGAATGTACTTTTACATTTGGTAAAGAACTTAGGAAACCCAACAGAGAACAAAAGTTAAAAAAAAACGCTTATGACCCATTGCAAATCATAGATATAAATGCCAGACAACGCGCCTGTGCACACAGCTCTTATTGCAAAGGAAGCTGTGAAGAAATGTGGCTTCAAGGAGATCGACAATCCACCCTACAGCCCAGATCTAGAAATTTTCCGAAATTCGTGTAATTTGGAGGTTTGTGAATGTAAAGGAATATATTAGTAACAAAATAGGAAAGTATTTTGCTATCCATCTAAGAACCCAATTTTATTTCGTTAATATAAACATTCCGTGGGAGATAAAGGTGGCCAGAGTGTACTGCTGATCACCATACTTCCATTTGTGAGGTAATCGAAAATTAATCGCTTTAAGTGTTGATCATTTTGTTTTAAGAGCCTAAACCAAACACCTGGTCTGATAGGCGCTACTGACAGAAAAAAAAAAACTCAAGCTCAAACGGGTAGCAGAAAGTCAGTTACGGAGAAAATGAATCGTTTTGATGTTACAGTACTGTGTACTTGGTAATGACTGATATAAACTCTAGAGATAATCAAGCTTAAATAAGTTATTAAATGTCCTAGTGTCCAGCTTCGAGAATTCAGCGGTATACTGGACATGTTAAAGAATAGAAATTTATCCGATTCCGAGAAAAGATGTGCAGTACAATGAGGTGTCTAATATACAGGGGTATACAAATATAAATTTTTTGCTGTAGTAATTTTGAACAACCTCTCCTTACCCCATTTCGATTACTGGATAATAGATACCATGGTAAAACTGTAGTAAATACAGGATTTTCACAGAGCAGTAATTTACGGTAATTATGAAACTAAGCTACTCTCGCATCTTTTTAAATTGTTTTGTATCCCAGTAAAATTCAGAAACGTTCCACTTTTCCAGTTGAAAATAAGAGTAGGGATTTGGGAGAAAAAAATAGAGTAATAATAATAATAATAATAATAATAGTTTTAAGTATAAATATTCTTGACAGTTATTCAGAAACCACCAATAAACAAATAAATAAACAAAACAGAGTAAAAAAATTAAAGCTCCGATTTACCCACCTTAATTAATGTAATATTCCACATAACTACCTTTTGCTTCAGTAACAAACACTGAAATATAATGTCTATTTTGAAAAGAAAAAGTAAATTTTTATTAAAGTTACTATTTAATAAATGCAGTTTAACTTGTATACCGCTGTTTTCTTACCTGCAATGTAAGACGAGTTTACGAGAAGATGTTTTTTTTTTTTGTTGTTTATTTACGGACGCTCTTTAACATCTCAGGTTACCAGCGTCCCATTCTATTCAGGGCGTGAAACGGCCGACAAATTTTGCTCAGAGGTCTCTTCTTTCAGGCTTGAGGTTCTTTTTCGTGCCGTAAATGTACGACACGGGACCCACGGCTTTACTTCTCTTCCAAAGGAAGCCATACTTACGATTTTTACACCGGAAAAAAATCCATCAATCCTGGCCGGGTTCGAACCCACGATCTTGAGTTTAGGAGGCAAGTATGGTAACTACATCACCAGGACCGACTTTACCGAGAAGTAAACACTATAGAAGCAGATTAGCAAAGGTGCGGATGTAATCTCTCCTTGCACTTTATGCTAGTGCTTCCGTTCAATATTTGCCAAACATTACTCTTCGAAGCATGAATTTGGTGGACAAGTTGTCAGGTGCTTGTTGGTGGTGATTCTGCCACATTTGTATAACAGGAGTCTCAAGAAGGTATCGTGAACTTGCACAACATGTACTTGTGGGAAAGCGCAGGTGGTCAAACACGGTTCAGTGTTTATGTATGGGCTATCAAAGGAGGAGGACCTTATAATGCACCCATGCAGCTTATTAAATACTTTGCACACAACCGCAAGCCTTGACCTGTGCGTCAATTTCTAACCGCCTATGTACGCTCTGTAATCACGCTGGAGGTGGACATTTCGAACCGATTTTGTACTAAAGTTCTTGATGTGATGCTCTTATTGAGTTGCTAGAGTTTTATTTTCCTCGCAGAATGAAAATTTGATTTTCATGTGCAGCCAGAGACTCATCAGGGTTGAAAAATCATGCAAGCGATTTTCATCACTGGGAAGAGAAAATAATAGCATGGGCCCAAGACTATAGGCAGGATGAGTCATGAGTCTGACCTCTGTGAACTCCAGGAACTGGATGATGATATTAGTCATGTCATGTGTGAGCGGAGACGTCGTGGTGAAGCAGGATCCCCCAAGTCCTGTCCATGGATGGCATTTTCGGAGATTGTGGAAAAATTTCGGCAGGCAGACTACCAATGAGCAGCCCTTTACTCTCCAGAGGAATTGTGACTGCCATAATTTTCTTCCCAACATTTCGGCTCCTTTTCGCTTTTTTTGGATCGTCATCTGGAAAGAGCCAAACTGCCGACTGTCGTTTGGTCAGTAAGTACATGTTTCATCACTCATGATGACATCCCTCCGTGGCATCTCTGCAGCATTTATTCACACTATTCGACGCGGCTGCGCTTTTGTGCCTCTGTTAAATTGTGGGACACCAAACAGGAGGAAACTTTCATGAAGATAATCATGCAGAGCAATTTAAAACTGCGGGCGATTCAATTTGGAAGGCTGTCTCGATGTTCTTAAATGTTATACGATTGTTTTCGAGTACTATTTTTTCATCGCGACAATGTTTTCCTCAGTCACTGCAGTTGCCGAACGCACACTTCTCTCCTCGTCTTGCAGTGAAGTTCGGTCCATTTAAATTCTGCAAACTTACTTACCATAAATGCAGCAATGTCTCCAAAAGCCCAAGGCTTTGAGAATCATCTAAAACATTCTGGAAATCTTGAAGAATCATAGCGCGAAAATGATTTTCCTCTTTCACTTTTCCTCATTTCAAACTTTCGTATATCCGCACGCGTTCCCTCTTGAAAAATGATCAGTTTGACGTCCCATGCTACATACTAAGCATTGTCGGTGTTATTTTTAATCACTCTGTAGGAGTGCTGACGGTACGTATGCTATTATACGTTCTTAATACTGGGTCTTAAAAAGAATTCATATTGTGGAAATGAAAAGCAGGTAAAAATTCACGAATAAAGTTCCAATGAACAAATAAAACATAAACTAAACAATTTCAGTTTAATAAGGTATAGAATAATCTAGAAAATCTTTCAGTTGTGTTTAAGGAAAGATCTCAGGATGCCTCTAACTTAGAATCTTGTCCTATAACCCAAGAAATATGCATAGAAGTCAGGATGTCCTGAAATGCAAAGGAAAAAACGCCTCAACCTGAAGATATATGATTTGCTCCGTGGAATCAAGCTTTTGTTCATATCACGTAACTTTCTGAGTGATTTTACATAAAATTGTGTTATGAAAATAAAAATTCTTTGGTCATATCATAGGTTTGTGACGTGTTCACGAGGCTTTCATACAGTATTAGAATGTCAAAAAGATTTATAGCGCACACATGTGATTTTATATCTGAGGTTTTTCAAGAAAAATTTATGAGACTAATTATGCATGAAATGAGGAACTTAATGAGCCGAAGCAATTTGCACAAGTAATACGACTTGATTTGGAAAAAATATATACGCATATTTATTAGTTCTTCCCTGATCATATCGGTTTGAAATAAAACACTGTAGAGTACAACTACGAGATTTTCATGATTTGGAAAATTTATCTCCAAATCAACGGAGGCAACTACCCGGTGAGAAAAAAAATGACAGGCATGACGCGTATGAATTCAGACTTCACAAGAGTGACGCCACTTCCTGTGGCAGAACTGATCACAACGGCCATGAAAGTGATTTAGTTTAGGTAGGTGCATCACTTTTCTATCACAAAACACTTAACAAAGCGTTGCAAATCCTTGAGCAGGAATGGCAGTGGGCCAGAAACTCCTCGGGAGGTCATGCAGCACGCAGGGTATAGCGTGTTCACTTGCGTGATATGCAGTGTTCGTTTGAAAACCAGGCAAACTGCGTGAACGAGGTGAAGATGGGTGACCTTTAATATCTCAGGGAAGAATCAGATGCGTTAAAGATCAGTGTTCAGGTGTCGAATTAGGATAGTCACGTCCATATTCCATATAACGCATAATACAGGCACCTAAGCCTAGTCTATAAAGGCTTCGCGTTTCACGTGTGCGATCTAATCACAGAGAAATGTGTGTCGTTCAAACAGTGACGATTTCTACATTTTCATGTTTGGCTGACCTCATTTGCCTGCTTTTGCCGGAGAATGAACATATAATGAATTTCTTATATTATCGCCTAAAGTTTATAAACAGAGCCCGGAAGTTCAGGCATTTATTTTGCTTAAAATAGGCATGTACTTAAACTACTAAAATTAGGCAGGAATATAATTAAAACAGACATTTATTAAAAGTGAAAACAGAGAGTAACACCACTCATTATTATTGAAAATATTATTTACGATGTTTAATAATTTCTTTAGCACACAATTAAAGTGCTTAAGCTTACTTTTCTTGGTTACAGTAACAACGAGATGTTATTTTAAGGTATAAACTGTCATAGTCAGCCGCTTGTCAGAGAGAACATTTTTCATCAAAAGAACGTTCTACTTCCACTGAAGTGATTGGAGCATATTTAAAACCAGCTATTTCGGAAGGATTCATACCAGTTACAACAGAACATTCACCTTTCAGCACACTATGGAAACGTTGATCAAGAGAAAGTAAATTAATTTTGAATAGTCCTGGCGAATGAACAAAAGATGCTCAGTGGTTTCTGGTAGAGTTCGTTTTCTGTTTATGCTTTTATAGAGGAATCAAGTTAATCTCGCTTACTTTCGTACTGAACACATTGTAGGGGCGGTTTAATGCACAGCTGTGCCGCTCTCATTTTTCTCGCTTGCAATTGTTTGTTATGTTTATGCAGCTGAGTAGTTACTCCCACCACATATTTTCTGGAATTGTCTCGCACAGATCGATACAAGGTCAGTCGCCAGGACTATTCAAAACTACAGTACTTCTCTAATCCTCTCTATTTCCTGGTATTCGTATGCGTGATGTAACCGTGCGTTCCTTTTACTAATGAAGTTTGTGCAATTTAAAGAGCTTAAGTGAATGGGTGAGGAAAAAAAAATTGCTTGGGGGGAAAAAAGTATAGCAAGATTCTCAATAAATATTTTTGTGGGATAAAAATGCTATGTTTTTTTTTCACTTGGATATATTGAAATATTTATAGATTTTTTAAAATGCGTATTCACAGAAAAATCCATAGCGATGCAAAACAGACTAAAAAGGTAGGCCAAACAGACAAAGTAAAAAACTGACCCTAGTGACCCCAAATGTACGTAAGCATGTTCATTTCTATTTGACACTGAAATATATTCATATAACAGAAAAGGCGTTTTGCATAACCTCCGGGCTCTGGTTATAAAACTGGTCAACAATGAAAATGTTTTTGTCTCGAAAATAGTTATTTTGTATTATTAGGTTTTTCTTGCACAAATATTTCTAAAATATGTGATCTGTATCGTCTGACTATTACGTTCAATTTATCACAAATTTTCTGCCACTAATTTGCCTTTATGGTAAAGCATCTGAAGTTGCTTATGTGTTTTCTTAAGTGGAAAAGGGGCTAGTGTTCATGGAAGAGTATTTTATTTTCCCAAAATTTTGCAAAGATTCGATGAGAAAGGTACCTTATTATAGTCACATGAGTTGATTTTTGATCACTAAACATCAAGTTTAAGTACTTTCAAACAATTAAATCAATACAAAGCACGAACATAGGCTATGAACAAACATCTCAACAGGTTAAACAAGAACTCATGAGTGACAGGTGTTAAGGGGGACGGTGGTTTATAGCTCGTGATTGTTATATCCCTCACACTTGTTCTCTACAGTCCGGTACCAACATAACTTCATTTCGTTTCATTCTAGTTGTATGCTTAGAAATTCCGATGCTTAATTATTACATTTTGAATAGTAGTTTTATGCTTATGTTGTGGCTTCAAGTCCCAAAAGGAAAATTTAATCATTTCGAGGTAAAAGTGCAGTTACTGATGACTCTAGGGACAAGATTTTAAAGTAAGTTCATATTTCTTCTCTGCCATAGGAGCGTATGCTCACTTGGCATGTGAATTAATTTCTTTCTAACAATTTAAACAATATTTTATGTTGCATATAATGCATATTTTGCCTGTTTTGGTAATAAGCATAATATTTCAGCAGTTTGCAAATTATACTGAACATGTATATATTTATTTTATCTGAAGATATTTCATCCACAAATACAAAATTTCCAAATAATGTGAAGTCAGACTTGAAACATGGCAATAATAATGGTAGTTCACACGAAACACAACTAATAGGTCAAGTCACATCGGCGATTCCCCGCCTTATCCGGTTGTAGCTATTCTCTCATGATATGAAGGTAGCTGTTAAGGAGTACTCGGGATTGCGTTCAAGTGTGGCGGTTATACGTAAACGTAATATTAAATTTATTAAATTTTTTTGTTTAGTGCCAGTTAAGATTAATAAAAATGTAAAACACTAATTTAACCATTCAACCATTCATACTTTTAGACATTCAATTCGGAAAATATTCTTGCAATCGTTCTGCAGTTGAAACTTCAGGTCATGCAATTCAGTAGCGTGGTGCTGGTGTATGATGAAGGTTTTGTTTTTTGTAAACAGGGCAAAAGTAAAAATGAGCTACAAAGCTCGGTTACAGGGGTATCAACGCGAGTTTAAAGCAGATGTGTTAACTACAGTCGGTACAATTTTGTATTGCGGAACGTGTGAGTAAACAGTTAGTTGTGATAAGCATTTTCTATTGTTTCAACATTTGAGTAATAACAAATACAAAGGTAATAAAACTTAAACACTGGAGAAAGTATCCCTAACAAAAATTGTTAGCTACATTCTCGAACAGTAATTTATTACAGTTCTCCTTTAATATGTGCCAAGCATTTTCAGCGGCAGACATTTCATTGCTGAAACTCACCAGCGCCACCCTCCTTTCGTTAGCAGAACACTAAGTGCAAAGTACCAGACAAATTGATAAACTTTGTAAAAAAATATGTCAAGCGGTACTGCGATCTTGCAATTGAAAATATTAGAGAACAGATCTGATATAACTTTGTGTGGGTGTCAATCAACAAAACACAAATCAGGGAAGGACGGTTTATTGCAAATTTTATAGTTGATCTGTCCATAAAAATGAATAAACCACCCCATTTCTCCTTGCGATAGAACAACTTGAAGCTACACATAGCTCTTCTGTTCCCAAGTGTTTTGTCGACTCCATGGCCAGGTTGTATTCAATACGAAAATGAAATTACTCTCTGTGACCGATACAATGTTCTTAAAGTTACATGTCCAAATATGACACATTTAACTTGTCTTGCCCATGGATTACATCAGGTTGTAGAAACAACTCTTGTAAATTGACCGCTTGTATATAAGCTGATATCTTCTGTAAAGAAGCATTTAAGGCGCCATATAGAAAACAAACATTTCAAGCAGCAGCATTCGGAACCAAATTTAAAGCGCTGGGCAACATGGTTGCAGTTCTGTATTACACCGAACATTTGGAAACAGGAATGTAGTCAATCAGTTAAACTTGCCCAAGATATATTAAGGAATATAGAAATAAAAATACAAACTTTCTTACATTTCCGCATCTTCCTCCGCTATTACTTCTTTGTAAAGCAACAGTATTTCGTTGTGGCAGTCGTTAATGTACTTCACAGCCATGTCTCCAAATTAAATTCGGTACCTGGATGTGTTGGCAATGTAGTGAAAGAAAACGTGCGTAGTATTCTTTCAAAAACTCCAGGATATTAATAAATGTGTGAAAATGAATAAATATTAGGAGGGAAACGTTCCGAACTGCCTAGTGAAATACACGAAAAGCAGATCAAATTACATCTTTGGTATATGCAGCCCTAAGTTCCTGTGAGGTGGGCAAAAGTGTCTCCCGCTATGAAGATATCTTGAGAAGCAATAAGAAGAGGCTAACTATGGAACACTTAAAATATTTGCTCTCGTAAACTGAAGCAGAAAAGAAGTTAAGAGTATGCAGAACTAAATATGTCAGCATCATTATTTATTATATTTTTTATTAATTTTTAAGGAAAATGTTTCTCAACTCTTCAATATAAAAACAAATTTTGACGAGTTAAATAATTAATATAGTTTCCACAATATTTTTCATTTATAGAGACATGAGTTAAATTTTTATTTTATGTCAATATGAGGTCTTAATACTTTCATATGGCCACATTTATGTGCATATTATGGAAGTTTTCAATGCATAAATGCATGCATATTAAAGGGGTTATTACAGCATAAAATTTCTGTCCCTAAGCTAGACCTAGAAGGAACTCTAAACACGGTTTAAGTAATACTGCAGTCAATTGTCACTTCCTGTCATCAACACTTGACATTCGAAACTTTATCTTAAGAAGTGCGCTTATCATTAACAAGTTTTACCGAACATGACAGACAAGTGCATTCGTAAGCTTGTCAGCTGATAAGCACCGAGCTGGGTGACTCCGGATTCTTATTTGGGATGTCTCGGTTTCAAATCTGTTCAGCCTTTATTATCTTTATGGTTTCTCGTGGTCGCCTAAGCGAGTGCTGAGCTCGATATTTCCTTTCCACGAATTTTTCGCTCTCCTAATTAATATATTTTTATTTTATTGGTTCTGTTACAGGGTGGAAATTGCCGGATGATGATGAATGATGTTTAACGCCCGTTTTTGCCACAGAGGCACCACAGGCGATGTACACTGCTGATACATGAGATGAAATAATATATTGGAAAAGGATTTATTATTTTTAAGGAAGGAACTGTTCCAGGCCTAAGTTTAGGGTACCTTCCCGGCATGAGGACTGAGGAAAACCCGGAAAAGACCTGTCAGGGAGGACGGGCCTGCCGGGATTCGAATCCCAGACCTCCCGCTCATGAATCCTCGCGTCAACGACCTTGGCCACCCGTGGCGGTAGAAATTTCCAGGCAAGGTGGGTTGGTGCTCTGTGTGGTGTGACGGAGACTTGCGCTTTATACAGGTTTCTGCTCCGGCGTTTCGTACGGAAGCGGCTCTTCTGATATTATTAGCGAATTCGTCTATGCACGGTTCTTCGTCCATGGATCCTGGCTTCCCGGTGTCTCCTTCTCCTCTACCTTCCTCCCGGATGTGCTCCCTTTAGGAACGTAGGCGCAAAGGACAGAAATGTCCTCCTCCGTCTCTACCAATCCAATGAACTGATGAAAGTTCGTTTGAAACATTCCACATATGTTCATGAAATGCAGCAAAAACCTCCCTAAATTACGTCATCGTTCCTGTAACTGCCTAGACTAAGCTCCAACCAGATATGTTTAATTAACATTTGACAATGAACCGAGCACTGTGTGTGCGGGGTAAACAGTTTTCTATACTTCTGGAAAAGCTGTGTGAAGTTTATTTCCAGCGCTAAAGACAAATTATAAACTTAACTGTATATGTACCGAAGATGAAACGCACTCCAAATACTCAACTGAACGGTATCTTTGAAAATATCGCAATGGAAGACTATCGAGTGAAAGGATGCGAGGTAGCTAAGACTGAGATATCAACTAAACAAATCCACAAATCTTGCGCGAAATTTTGTAAATTAAAATGCATTGGGCTCAATTTTTGACCGGGACAAAATGCATAAGAAAGTTCATTTTATTGCAATGTAGGGCAATCAGCAGAGCATTTTGCATCGATTTGAGACCATGAATGTAACTTCAATCTATAATTACATGTCTTGGTTGAAGCTGCAGTCAAAGGAATAGACAACGACTGGTTAAACTATGCAGAATGATTTTTAGGATTTCCAAGCAATATTCTGGAAAAATAATGACAGAAGCCTATTATGTTACAAGCATTTGGAAAGAGAATTTCAGGAAAAATTATCAATATTACTTAACATCGACGAAATAATGGCAAAATCGCACGGAAGAGGCTTAGAACTCCTCCATATGAAACGAGTATGTTGTTGATGCCTGCAATCACTGTATAAAAATCAGTGCATTATCTCTCCCCTAAACCCACTTTAAGTCGTAGTAAATCATAAAACGGAAATGCTCTCAATAGAGATTCATCCTAGCGTCTGGCACGCAACACCTGCGTACATATACACAGAAGTGTTGACCCACACATTGTGTGAGCGCGCTCATACTTACACGTCACTATCTAAACTTCAATCTAAAGCTAGGAAAACCTGCACTGGCTTGTCACAACTCTTTATTGTTCATTCTTAAAACTTTCAGAGTGATTCTCGTAAAGCCAAGAATTAAGGTAGAATCTGGTGCAGCAGTTCCCAAACTTTTTGTATGCAGATCGAGAAAGAAATAATTGGCGACCCCTCTATCCACCTCGCTGCTTAATAGTAGTTAAGCAAGTTCACGCGCAAGTTTCAACAACATGACATCTATTCGATCATAATAGCCATTGTTGTACTGCTGTGTACCTGGTCAAAATAATCATAATGCAACAGTTAGTTAAACATTCTTAATAAGATCGGACGTGACAATGGATAGTTCTTAAAAATATTTTTCTATATCACCTGCAACGCCCTAGGAGTCTGGACCCACAGTTTGGGAACTGCTGATCTAGTGTATTAGAAACTGAAGAGAAACAAATCTTGAAATGTATTGCATTACTTATAGAAAGATTTGACATTGGGCTATATTGAAGTATGCATGTCGGACCTATCACATCACTGTCCTAGCAGACAAAATTTGCGATAAAATGTAATATTTAAGGGGGAAAATGTTCTTTGGTGTTGGAGTTACCTGGAATTCGTCATCTTATTTTAAAGAACGTTTAGAGAAGCAATAGGCAACAATGGGAATACTGTTGATTTGTTTATTTACGGACGCTCTTTAACATCTCAGGTCATCAGCGGCCCATTCAATTCAGGGTGTGAAACGGCCGACAAATTTTGCTCAGAGGCGTCTTCTTTCCGGTTTGAGGTCTTTCACGTGCCGTAAATCTAAGACACGGGACCCACGGCTTTCCTTCCCTCCTGAAAGAAACCATACTTATGATTTTTACGCCCGAAAAAATCCATCGATCCTGGCCTGAGATTGAACCCACAATCTTGGGTCTACGAGGCAAGTGTGGTTACCACTAGACCATCAGGATCGACAAGGATGGAATAGATTACCATGGTATGATGTGAATTACACAGTTTTCGTTTTTGGTTTACGCAGTGCAGCGTCCTTGAATGTAATATTCACATAACGGAGCTTCCGTGTTAACAGCTAACCGCATGCCTCATAAAGCGGTTTTAATTACCACAGGCATTGAGATTTTCAGCTGTGAGAAATTGTGTTATTACAGAAATGAATTAGGAAACGCAAGACTTTTCCTTACTGGCTGACTTATTAACATACAGAGACATACCTAGCAAATTGTTACACTAGTAAAGTGCCAATTTGAAAACAACCACAAGAATTATTTACAATAAGATTACATCTTTATGTGATTATTTGTTAATATAAAGCGATGTTTCCTCAAAACCCAGTGCTTGCCTTGTTCCCTTGAACTTGCGCCTTTTCCCCTGGTATGGCGGCATTGCAACTGTCTTCTGAACTAGGGCCCAATGGTCTTGAAGAAGAAGAAGAAGAATAGCCAATGTGCGACACATACCATGGGGCGCAAATATTGAAAAAGAACATATTTATTTATTTGGGGACAACATTGCTTTATTTCCTTGTTAGATTCTTTTTGCTACTACACCTGTACCATATAGCGGAATATTAAAAAACAGAACGGTGAGAAAAATAAAAGCATATGAAACGTTCAAAATATCGTACTTTGGCACGGATTCATACATCAACCGCCGTCGCATGGACTCCCTGATGCGCTGATGTATCCCTGAAGTATTCTGTCAGTCTTGCAGAATACAAGAACGAAGACTTTCTACATCTTTGTTAATTCATAGATCATATGAGCATCTGTCAACTCCGCATTTGAATACCTCATTTTACTATACCTGGAAAGAGGTCCGTAAACACAGAGAACTGACACTACGTGCTCGGTGCTACATCAAGCATTACAAGCGGACTACGTGGTTCAGAACGACCACAATAATGGTGAATGTACGAACTGAGAATAGTTACAATACCCCCACCCTATTTAACCAGAGGTAAAGGCGAAGGTTTATCTACTGTACATATTAAGCAACTGTTCTGTTGTGAGATTATTGCCACAGGATAGTTATGCTGGCATTCTAACTTGCATATCACGCCATGTAAGCGGAGTTGTAGATAAAGGGCTCTAACAAGTAAATAAAGCATTTCCGGAACGATGTTCATATAACATATTTGCACCCTCTATATGCCTGCGGTGCCTCAGTAGTAAAAACGGGCGTTAAACACTATTAAAAATTGCAAGGAATGTTTCCCAAAGTTTTGACACGACTTTTTGTTACCCCTGTATAAGAAGGAAGGGTATAGCGAAACTTCGTTTAGTGTAATGCTACTTATTATAAACTTTTACATACCCAAATTACGACACATTAATGCAAGAAGGCGCTATTAGAATGTAGCAAACTTAAGGCATGCCTGAGGTTGCACGTGTAAGTGGAGAAACAGTTGGCGTGGCTGCGTGACAATGACATGAACACTGCAGATCTCCACCTGCAAGACAATATTCAAACACCCATGTTTAAAAGTGGAACTCGAATTAGCGAACCTGAGATCACAATTTATTCACACTAAATAGCAAAGGATACAGTAACAGTGAAACAAAATAAAAAAGAAGTAGAAACTGGATAATACAGATAAATGCAGATAAAAAGAAATGTTATGTAAATAAAAAAATATAGAATAGAAGTGCAAGAGAATAGCCAAGGAACTGAATACAAAAGTGAAAAGGTGCAGTAAAACTCGATAGAGATAAGTGAACAGATGCCGGGGGAAAAAATCAGTGTAAGCAACTTTGGATAAATAAGCAATAATTCTAAAATTGTTACATTCTCAAGGTTTCGAAATCAGGCATAAATACAATTAGCGATATTACATAATAAATATTAAAATAATTTCTAACATTTATTTGCATACTTCACTATCTTTGTTGTTGATTCGGTTTATTTACGGACGCTCTTTACGTATTTACACCTCAGCTCATCAACCGCCACGGGTGGCCGAGGTCGTTAAGGCACGGACTCGTGAGCGGGAGGTCTGCGGTTCGAATCCCGCCAGGACCGTCCTCCCTGACTGGGGTTTTTTCCAGGTTTTCCTCAGTCTTTATAACTGGCAAATGCCGGGGAGGTACCTAAACTTAGGCCTGGAACGCTTCCTTCCTTAAAAAAAATAAAATATCCTTTCCCAATTTATCATTTCATCTCATGTATCATCAGTGTCCACCGCCTGTGGTGCCTCAGTAGTAAAAACGGGCGTTAAACACTACTCAAAAAAAAAAAAACCTCAGCTCATCGGCATCCCATTCAATTCAAAGAATAAACGGCCAATAAACTTTGCTCAGAGGGCTCTTTTTTCAGGCTTGAGGTTCTTTTACCTGCCGTAAATGTACAAACATGGGACTCACGGCTTTACTTCCCTTTTGAAATAAGCTATACTTAGGATTTAATCCATCAATCCTGGCGGGGGTTGAACCCGCAATCTTGGGTCTACGAGGCAAATGTGACTACCACTACACCACCAGGACCCACTTCACTATATAGGCAATCTTGCAATCACGTCAGGCTGGAAGAAATTCCATAATAGCTGATTCCATTATTACACATGCCCAAGTGTGTACACATCTTTCAGCGCCAGAAAATACAGTTTTGAACAGCGTCTTAGTGTAACACATTTATTTTATTCTGCAATGTTTATATTCTGATAACTTGATTCTATATCAGGATAAAGTATTCCAGATTAGTTTTTATTTATTCCACTTTTACATTTATCAAAACCATTTAAATTCTTCATATTTTAAAACTACAGTACTAATACTATAACTAAACAAAAATAAATTTTCAAAAACTAAACCGGTATTGGAAACTAGCCTAAAAATATTTTACCTATAACTTATAATTAAACTTACTGGGTACCAGTAACAATAATTGTTACACTTTACTTATATTTAAATCAGCGTGATATTTAGAAATTTTATCTTTTACAATTAATTACATTTTTAATTAATTAATTTATAGTTCTTTATACAATTTACAATTTAGAATCTTCATTTCTGCTGAAGATTTCACATTTCGGGCTGCTCCCTACCGGAATTCTAGGCAACAGGACGAAGACATCATTGAGGTTCTTGCCTGTCTCAAGCAGCAACTGTGCAGTTTCCTCCTCTTTTCATTTTCCTTCATCTTCTTGTACATCTCAACTTTTAACTGTGCCTTCACCATAGATTTGGATTGGTCGCTGGGACTTATTACTTCCGTGCTGCTTCTTTCTTCCTCTTCTGCTTTTCCATATATTCCTTATATTTTCCTTCTTCTCTCGGCTGCTTCCTTTAGGCCCAAACACTACCATTATTCTCTTCTTCTGTTAATTCTGCTCCCTACTGATTCAATTTGGGCGTTATCCTCTTCATTTTCTTATTTTTGAAGTGACTCTTCTTGTATATATCTGTCTTGCCTTTCTCTGATTCTCTGGGATCTTCTAAGGCAGTATAAGAATTCTGATAGCTGGATTTTCCATCTTATTTGATTGTTATTGTTTATATACTCTTCTGACATTTTACACGATATTTTATTTATGAAATCATTCAATACACTAAAATCATCTTGATCTCTCATAATGTTCTAAATGTATTTTCATGCAAGTAGCCATCTTTTCTCAGCTATAATTGACCGGTATTTAGGGCACACGAACGAAATATATCACTTTACAAACCTTACATATATTGTCTGCTTATAATTTAAAATTTTGCAAATATGAGCAATATGGACCGTGTCGTTTACAGAATGTACTAATCCCTTACTGGGTTGAATATTTCATACACTCTTCTACCTTCTTTTGTTTCATCCCATTCTTATTACAATGTTTGTAATAAAGATTCTTTAATTTCTACATACTTTGCCAATAATTATCATAATTTTTTAAAATTATTTTTAAGCTAATAAGAGGATACTCTTAAGCGGATTAAATAATCAACTGTCCATATACCTGAGATTACTAATAGTCATTTTGTAGGAGATGTGGAAAATTGTACATCTCAATAAACTTTTCCTTTGGGAGCTCCTTAAAGTGCGTCTAATTATAATATATATCTCATATGCCTTTTAGCCCCAAACTCCTCCTCTATAGTTAAATATGGCCGCAAAGATGTTTAATGTAACATATTAAGAAAGTGTAAAAATATTAAATGCAGCAGTTTAATTTGTAATTTATTTACCCTCAACTGCGTTTAAAAATTAATATCTGCCATCGTGATATTAGTAACATAATCCAGAAATGTTCTTAGTGCGAACTATCACATTTTTACAGTAAACTTTTTGGGATGATTGCAATACATTTGATTTATAATTAATTAACACATTTAAAATATTATTGCTGTATAAAATAGTGTATAATATATGTCTCAATAGTGATTTTATTTTGTTCGTAGTTTTGCGAAAGCAGATGGGGCGATTTTTAAACTGCACGCTTCAAGTGTTAATTTCTCTTTTAGTATTACTCTTCAAAAAGTCGCATCGAAATCTACAGGGAAAGGAAAACAGAAGATAAGGAGGAGTGTACCGAAAAGAAGACAAGAAGGAGGAGGAAAAGATGGAGAAATAAACGCATAAAGAGGATAAAAGGAGAAAAAGAAGGAAAAAGGAATTGCATAGGAACACGAGGTGGAAGATGTTAAGAAAATTGGTGCTACGCAACTGGACCCCTCCACCTCCTTCGGCACCTTAGGAGAGGGAGAGCGGTATATAAGTAACACAGCATCTCCCACAATCTTCACTTTCATGCAAGTGACTCTCATAACAAATGTGTGTTGTATATTAAGTGTAGTGTCTTCCACATTTATGACCAAGGTAAGTGGTTAGCACTGCTGAACATTTGATATTTCTGAAACTTTTTATAGCATATCTAAGTAATACTATAAGAAAAGTATTATTAACAGAAACGAAATGCGAACAAGTTTGATTTTGTTACCATGAAACATTCCAAATTCTTGACTAAGCTAAGCCGTCTTTACTCAAAACCTTTGCAACTAAAGATTCTTTCAGAATATTGTAAAGTAAAATATATTTATTGTGTCTGCACAAGTCTTCTGTAGAAAATTTTAAGCATACCCCTAAACCTAAAGGTCCGAAGTCTTTAATTTTCAGAAACTATTTTTCTTATTTTATTTACCGAATTTTGTTGAGCAGAAATAATCATTTTGGCAACTAGAGTGATTTTTACATTATGGGTTTCATGCAACCCCCCCCTTTTTCTAATATTCTCATTTCGCTAATTTTTTAATTTTATTTTAATAACGTATATTGAACTTCGTTGAGAAAAGCAAAAATTGCAGCCACTAGAGCCATTATTAAAGCCCCCACCCCATTGGTCCAATTGTGCTGGTTAACGGACTCTATGAATTATTTATTAATTGATGGTTATATGTGGAGTTTCGTTGAGGGGGAAAAAACAATAATTGCGGCTACTAGAGCGTTAACACATATATAAGAAAATACTTTTATTTACTTGTCTCGTTAAGAAAAAATAAACTTGCTCTTGAAGCCGCAACTTCAGAAATAACAGCGAAGAACTTTGTGTGGCGCATCTTGTCAAAACCTTTGCTAATCACAGCTGTCAACCGTATTTTGCAACTACCCTTCTTAGCGAGAACTTTTGCACAAGTTCTAAAAGAATAACACACAAGATATGTTGTCACAAATTCGTTCTGTTTATTTTCTAGTAATTTTTCCGTTGTAACACTTCGAGTCAAGTCACTTGGGTTCATATTATTTATTTATGTCGATATGCCGCTTTCGTGCCTTGCTTATGACCCCTGTGCTGTTTCACTAGTTGATTAGTCTTTGGATTGGAGTGATGGTATTTCAGCCATCCGAGCTGCCGGAATTCACGGGCGGTGAGGTACGAACGTAGACAGTGTTCCCAAAATTGCTTCCAGATAAACACTCCGATGCCGCCGGAGCCCTCCCCCCTCTTTCAAGGAATTCAAGTCCCTTAGAGGTTCCACTTTCAAACCAGACGCCGGGACAGAAACTTTCTGAGGTGCGAGCCACCTCCACACTGCACCAGCTCACCTAGTCTAGCACTCTGCAACAGAACCAACGGAATGAAATGATTAACGGAAAATTCGTGAAAAGGAAAATATATACCAACATTTGCCACAGGGACCAAGGGAAACCACGAAAATGCTCAAAGTTAGGGATTTGAATCCAGGACCGGTCGATCAGGCAACAAATCTGTTTTTAATAAATTTCGTTTGGTGCATGTGAACTAAACATTCTAGATTAATAAACCATTCTCTTTCATTATAGGAATAAAGTAATTTAATGTTGTTATGAATAGGTTTGTTGTTAGCTGATGTTTCACCTGCTTGTTATAAGTAAAGGTCCTAATTAAAATGTTAAAAACCTCGAATTCTGTTCATGTTCGTAGTGTCCTCCTATAAGCAGGTGAACATTTTAAGATTCATATGCATTTCTTTTATCTAAGTTAAATGCGATACAATTTTAATTCATCTTTCTCACCATTTATAACATCGTACAATTATAATCTGTTGTTAATGAATTAGTTATATTATAAAATAATCTACAAATTATTATCTGTAAAAATATATAAATATAAACTTTGACGTATTCTTTTCGTTTTATACGAGGGCTGTTCAATATATGAAGATAACATTTAACAATACTTTCTCGTGATAAAATATATATTTTTAGTATACGTATGTACACGTGGTACAAGTTTCATTATTGTTACCTACGATCGCCACCTGTGAGAGGTGCAAGTTAAGACATATTCAGTTCCGCCTACAGGAAAACGAATGTGACACGCGATGAACAATATGCTGCTCTGAAATTCTGCTTTTGTGTCAACAAATCTTCAGCTGAGGCCTAAGCAATGCTACAGGAGGTCTATTGAGAGTTTGTTACCTCCTGAGTACAGCTTGAAGATAGTTTAAACTTTCTGAAGTGGGGAGGCAATCAATTTCAAAGGATGGCGGACCGTGGTTCCAGTTTGTGCTCTAACGGAAGAAAATATTAGCACGGCTCCTGTCATCGTGAGAGAGGATCGTTGAATAACATGAATAAATTCTGAAAAATTTCACAGGTTGCTAACTGAAAAGTTTCACTGATACGCGTTTTGCACGGTGGGTTCCAAAAATGCAATCGAAGACGATGTTACAGGAAGATGCGGAATTTCTTTTACTGCTGATATAACTTGGCTACATCATTTCGTTTCTGAGAGCAAACAGCGAAGCTCTGTGTGCAAATCTCCAGCATCAACACCAAAGACAGCAAAAAAGTGATTTGTCGACACTCTAGAAATGGTGTGCCATACCTGCGCACTCAACGTAACTGGGAAATGCTACAGAGATGTTCTTGAAAACTCTGCAAGGTCATATCGCATGCAAAATCCACATTTCCGTTCAACAAGCTGGATGCTGCACCATAAGGATGCATGGCCACACATCCCAAGTATTTTTTTAATATTTGATAAAAATCAATGTGAATCTAGATTTAGACCCTTGTGATTTTTCCAGAAATTGAAGAATAGGCATCCCAGCATTCGCCTAAGCAACAAGGGCAAACTATGGAGAGAGAGAGAGAGAGAGAGAGAGAGAGAGAGAGAGAAAAAAAAACCTAAGGTCCAGTCTCAAGGGATTTGTACCCTTTATCTTCCGAAAGCAAGGTTACCGCCTGAGCCATCCCTTAGGCAAGTTTATTCTATTAAGGAGACCCTTAAGTCTCTGGTCATTAGGGCGTGAAAGGGACGATTATTTTGTTCAGAGGCCTCTTCTTTCAGATTTGAGGTGTTTTTTTAATGTGCAAAGTGAAGTTCCTTTTTGGTACCAATGGATGTATTTCCATTCCGGAAAAAAAAAAAAATACTTATGAATTTTATGTCCTTGGCCGAACTTGAACCCGTGAACTTGGGTCTACTATGCAAGTTTGCACTAAACCATGCGGACAACGTCGAGTCACTCGTCAGGTGAACCCCTATATCACAAGAAATCAAATAACGGAAATGGGTCTTTTTGGCAGGGGGAAAATTAAGCGCTCCAGGCCAAGTTTGGAGTACCTCTACCCCATTGCTATAGACGAGGACTAAGTGAAACCTGGAAATTTTTCAAAAAGAGAGGATGGACTTAGCCCGAAAAATCCGTTCACGAGTCTGCATCTTGGCGACCCCGCCCACCACGTCCGTGACGTCTTGATGAGATAATGTTGATTGTCGATTTGGTTTATTACGGACGCTCTTTGACATCTCAGGTCATAGCATCCCATTCAATTCAGGACGATCAATTTTGCTCAGAGGCCTCTTCTTTCAGGCTTGAGGTTTGTTTTTAGTGCCGTAAATGTACGACACGGGACCCACGGCTTTACTTCCCTTCCGAAGGAAGCCATACTTAGGATTTTTACGCCAGGTTTGAACCCGCGATCTTTGGTTTAGGAAGTAAGTATGGTTACCACTATAGCACCAGGACCGACATTTTGAGGTAGTGACTGCGGTATATTATAGAGCAAAACTATAAATATCACGTATTCAGTTAAACTATATTTAAATAATCTTTTAATTCAATTTTGTTCAGATAAACAGGCTTTGTAAAACCAACAATAAGGTATTTGTTAAATGTTTAATTAACAGTTTATGACTGGCAGCTAAAATATTCGCATTACCACTCTCAGTTGTAGTTTTTACAGGCATGTACGAGACGGAGTTTGACCTGACTGATGTTGATGAATATGCAACAGCGTATACAAAACAATGCAAGCTAAAATCCTTTGCGTAACTTGATGTTTTAATATTTCATGAAGCCTTAACACTACACATCAAAGTATTTCAGCCGACACAAGAGGGATGTACAACTGCTGATTGTTACAGATGTTCCTGTGCACTAGAAGAAAGATGCTGTGTGCAACAGTACTTACCTCTCTCTTTGCTGTTATCACGTCGCAGGTGAGTAAGGTTACTAACATGAATCACTTTTCTAGTACGGGAATAAGTCTTAATTAAGTTACAAATTGATGAGGGATGTTTGAATGAGAAACCTGAGGCTATTGCAGCATCAGTTCCGTGATTTCGGCATGAGACAATCGACGTTTACAATAGCGAAATAGCAGTTGAAAGATGGCGGCGCCTTTGCGTGAGTGTACAAACTTTTTTTTTTGGTTTGGTTTATTTATGGACGCTGTTTAACATCTCAGGTCGCCAGCGTCCCATTTAATTTAGGGCGTGAAACGGCCGACAAATTTTGCTCAGAGGCCTCTTCTTTCAGGCTTGAGGTTCTTTATCGTACCGCAAATGTACGACACGGGACCCACGGCTTTACTTCCCTTCCGAAGGAAGTCATACTTACGATTTTTATGCCCAAAAAATCCATCGATCCTGGCCGCGTTTGAACTGTGAAGGTTGGGATAATTGCTTCTTTGTGCAGGAAAATTATGTTGAGAAATAATTACTACTCTTATTTGATAAGTTGTATATCTATTTGTAACAACGTTCACCGTTGTTAGGGGTCATTCTGTACCACGTAGTCCGCTTGTTATGCTACTCACATATTTGAGGTCGGTCCTGGTGGTGTAGTGGTGGCCATACTTGCCTCCTAAACCCAAGATCATGGGTTCAATCCCGGTCAGGACCGATGGATTTTTTCAGGCATAAAAATTTAAGTATGGCTTCCTTCGGAAGGGAAGTAAAGCCGTGGGTCCAATGTCGTAGATTTACGGCACGTAAATGAAACTCAAGCCTGAAAGAAGAGGCCTCTGAGCAAAATTTGTCGGCTGTTTCACCTGCTGAATTGAATGGGACACTGATGACCTGAGGTATTAAAGAACGTTCGTAAATAAACAAAACAAAACAAAACAAAAAAACGCATTGAGCACTATGAGTCAAACTGCAGATTCACACTCATGCAGGAAGAACACGTTATACTGCAAAACACTAAATGCAGCAGGTCTTAAATATTAATTATCGAAATTGGTTTTTGTTTTCACTTATGATACGCGTGACTCAATCTGATTTCAGAAAACAACAATACATTGCTTCAGCTGAATTTTTGCTTAAAATGGCTCTCAGCATCACCAAAAAACACTTTTCCCTTTCTTTCTTTCCTTTTCTTTTCTTTTTTATTTTTTAGTTGATGTTATGCTAACGTTTACTGGTTTGCTAAATTTAAGAACAAAACAAAAATTTTCCTGTAATAAATTATGGGAACCCGTATATGTGATAAATACCAGAAGTATGTGATAGATTGCAGAAGCAATAAATATTGATAAAAAGAAATGATAATAAATAGAAAAGTATGTAATCATATTTATTCAGAGAGCAGTACCTTACAAACAGAATCATAACCTAAAGCTAGAGATGTACGAGGGGTGTTCGACTTTCTTACGATACATCTTTACCCTCCTCAAATTGTGACTATTGTTTATCAAAGTAGTCCCCGTTGGATGCGATGCACATGCGTGTCTGCCAGTCTTCAACGACATGCCAGAAACCATTTTTGACGTGTCCTTCAGAGTCGCCTCCGCAGTCTTCACCGCTACTTCCGCTGATGGAAAATGCCTCCACGAAGATGTTTCTTCAAATTGGAGCAAAGAAAAGAAGTCACACTAGATTAATTCTAGACTGTAGGGAGGGCGAGGGAAACACTTACTTTTTGTGAGATATTTAGCAACAGCATTTGCGATGTGCGGCCGTGCATTATCGTGCTGAAGCATCCACTTGTTGCACGGAAATGTGATCTTATGCGTGCGATATATCCTTGAAGAGTTTTCAGGACATCTCTGCATTATTATTATTATTATTATTATTATTATTATTATTATTATTATTATTATTATTATTATTATTATTATTATTATACCCGCGGTAGGCGGTATAAATGAACATTTGAGCAAATTGTGATAAATGTAGCTAATGGGCAAACAATGGTGGCCAGTGTGCCTACACAATCAATCTCCTGCCATTGTGAATACGCAGCTAATTAACCTGTTACGGGTCGACGAGCTGGCAACGTATGGCCTTGCCCTGCAGTATCGCGGGTTCTCAACCCGCTTGGAACATTTCAAGGTCGTCTTCTGTCTACCAACATCCTGTCACTAGGGCTAACCGTTTCCGAACCCGTCAGTTAAGTTCACCGCACACTATCCTTAGAAGAATATCAAGTATCAGATAGCGATAACAACAAATACTTAAAAGTGTACAATCGCGTACAAAGTAAAAGACGAACCTTCAGACCAGCAACTAATATGATATAACATGACGGTATGCATGTATGACAGGATGCTAATACATAAAAAATACTTGACAAACATTGGAAGGGGGGTTTCCTCACACCAAAACGAGGAAAATATGTAAACATATGTTTGAAACAGGTGGTGTATTCTATTTAAATCGCACGGAAATCTTCGTTTTTGAGTTTTTTGAGTAATTAATGAAAGAAGTATTTACAATTATCTGTTTGAAATTGTCAGTTAATAGAAAATGTTCAAAATGTCCTCCTCTTTCTTCTACACGCTGAACTCTTTCGATCATGACCTGTAGCTCTCTTTCAAAGACTCCCACGAGGTGTCGAATGGTTGCAGGTTTCCATGACACATTGATGAAGTGTCTCTGCATTTGCATTTTCCATTCCATAAAGCAATTGTTTTACGTGTCTCCAGAAATAAAAACGCAAAGGTGGGTCAGGCGAACATCCTGATATTGAAACTGGTCCTCCCCTATTTGTTCATTTGTCATGGTAAATATGAGCCAGGGCGCTTCGAACAATGTAACTAAAATGTGCTGAAGCCCCATCATGCAGAAACCACATGATTCTTCTTAATGCCATGGGCACATTCTGTAGTAGGTTTGGAGTCTTAGACATTGCTTATAAGACACACTGGAAGAACTTAATGGACCTGCTTACAGTCAATGTTCCAGCGCACACATTGATCTTAAAGTGACATTGGTGTCTAGCCCGAATTGTGCCGTGAGGACTTTCGTTAGCCCACAATGTTGGTTGTGAAAATTTGTGATACGATTTCTTCCAAATGTTGCCTCATCTGTAAACAAGTCTGAAAAGACAAATAACAGAAGGACAATTTACACAACGAACCATCGGTAAAAGTTCTCCCGTTATAGATAATCGGCAGGCGAAAGACCCTGCACACATTGAAGATGATAAGGATACAGGAGTTGCTAGTGAAGCATTCTTCATGCAGTACAATGAAACATACCATAAGCTAGGACCAACTGTCATGCTGATATCTGTTCTTCTTCGACAGCCTGTAGAATGTGTTCTTCATGGTCTCGGTCTTCCTCGATCCACAGCTTGTGGTTCTACGAGTCTGCCTCAGCAACTCGAAGATAAACGGTAGCAAAGGTTTGATGACTCGGCTGCCTTCGGTCTGGATAACAGCAGTGCAGCCATGCATAAAAATTACATCTATCTCTCACAAAAGAAATATCCTGCTGGTTAAACGAATGAAACTGTAGTAGGTGTACACAGTACAAGCGACAGACTGACCATAAATATACACAAATTACAAATATAAAGAAGTCTCCATGACAACACACCGCTTCCTTTAGGCGAATACTGCAATGGATCTTCGAACTTTCTGCTCTGCCTTTTCGTTCCTCAGAAAGACGCACCAGACGCCAGGTCAGAAAACTTTCCAAAGCGCATATCACACATCGCTAGCTCAGCTCGCCTTGGCACTTTAATATGACAATCGGAAAGAAAATATTTGCTCTCAATTCCAACCTCTGTATATGTACTGAAAGGGATTGCAGAGATGTGACAACACTGTTTCTTGAACTCTGATGCATCAAATTCCTCACACTTATCTTTCAACGTAACATAAATAAATAGCTGCATAATTGTAATTTCAATTCCAGGAGAAAAAAACGCAGTAGCTGCGCAAACTACGAATTCCCCAGCAAGTTGAAACTGAAAGCAACACAAATGATGAAGTGCATACATGAAATGCACTGGTGAGGGAGAGAAATGCGTGCATTTTCAGATTTCGGAATTTGCTACGGATAATATCAATCGTAAAAAGAGCGAGGATTTGAAAGTGACACTTGAGAATTGTTTGAGTGGTGAGAAACTTCGGAACACCCTGTATAGACAGATGTAACCAAAAGTTCGAGAAGTTACGGATTATCAACAGATTAGACCCTAACTCTTCACTTCACGTCTACGTCAGAAGCTACTGTCACAGTTCGCGTATATAAGTTACACCAGCTTTCGAAAACAATTGTATGTACTTGTTGCCATGAGTTGTGTGCCTGCATCCATCCAAATGGTTTAACGAGTTGCAAATTTCCTTGAAGGGTGGGCATGGCTATGGCGAAATGTGAGAGATTGCAATCATTTGATAGACACTTTGCAGAACCGCCTGTCTAATTGTAAATATAATCAAAGTTCCTTTCTTCTTGAAGGACACACCTTGTAAGAAATTTAAAGAGAGAGCGCAGGATGATTAGAATTGGTTCCTGTTTTGCTCACCCCTGGAGGATGCGGCTAGCTAGACGGAAACACTTTGGGATGCGCGCAGCGATTG
Organism: Metallyticus violacea; assembly: GCA_030762175.1. Taxonomy (NCBI): domain Eukaryota; kingdom Metazoa; phylum Arthropoda; class Insecta; order Mantodea; family Metallyticidae; genus Metallyticus; species Metallyticus violacea. The sequence continues at coordinate 86,722,981 of CM060841.1, forward strand.
CGCCATCTGATTTCCCTTGGAAACAAAAACAAATGAAGTCAGGCTATGTGGAAACGAAGCGAGATGGCTATCGGTTGATGACCAATTAGGATGAACTATATTCACTTCGTGCACAAGAGTTACAACACAGGGTGTTAAATTTACCTACATCAAGGACCATTCTTCAATTGTTTCATTTCGACTAAATTATGAACGTCTGAGCGAAACAAATGACAAACAATACTTTGCCCCTTTTGTCTTTGGTGGCTCAGGCGGTCATTGGGAATCGCAGTTTGAAGTCCAGGATAAAAATTGCTTGGAGCCGTCCATACGTGTTTTCGTGCTTTTTCCTGGCCAATGGAGCAGGCAATCCGCTCATGACAGCAGGCAACCTGACAACTGAGCAACACAGAGAGACATAACTGACGACGTTACAACAATCTGTGGCATATCTTCCTTTCATCGCTGAAGAAAATATTTCCTAAGCCTTTTTAACTTGCTCATTTTAGCGAATTCCGAAGGAATTCGTATCCATGAAAAGATTTTGGAAATAATTTCAATATACAGGTGTCAATGAAATAATTTCAGAAAGTGTAGAGATGTCTTAAATGACAGGTTATTCGAGATAGAAATGGTATGGCCTATCTGTTCAAATTTCCAAGCCAGTACATCACTGGCCAATGAAGATTTTTTTAATGGTGTTTAACGTTCGTTTTTACTACTGAGGCACCACAGGCGGTGAACACTGATGATACATGAGATGAAATGATATATTGGGAAAGAATTTTTTTGGGGGGGGGAAACGTTCCAGGCCTAAGTTTAGGGTACCTCCCCGGCATTTGTCATCTATGACTGGGGAAAACCTGGAAAATAATTCAGTAATGGAGGATGGACCTGGCAGTATTCGAACTCCAGACAACCCACTCTCCAGTCCCCGCACTAACGACCTCGGCACCTGCGACGGTTTCAATGAAGATGAAGGCATAACACAGGATAACGAAGGGAGGTTTCTGAACGTATCACTCTGGCACAGTGTTTATTACATTAGCTTCTGAGTGGTCATTTGATTTCGAGTTCGAAGCTCAATCAACACATTTTTTTTTTTTTGTTACCTCACTAGGGCCTAATAATGCAGCTTTAAGTCTACGTTTTAAGTTGATGTTTCAGTTTATATACTTAAATATTGACATACCAATTCATATAATTACAACCTTTGTAGTTGTTAATTGTGTTTACCAATCAGAATCGTGTCCTAAGTATGTGTTAGGTAAATTAAGTTTTAGGCATCGTGTTAGTAGTAAGCTTATTAGTCATTGTATGTTGGTAATACATTCATTGTTGAGTGAGAGAATAAAACTTGAAAGCATGAAGTAAATTTCATTCATAATTCTTTAGTATGCGTATCGCAGGACTACATATACGTATAAAAAGTTTACGGCAGAGTTAAAATAACTATTTATATCAAATTTTTAATGGGATTATTACAAAATAACTTTCATTAATAACTCAAAAGCTAAAAAATTCTACACATGTGTTTATATGGATATTTTTCTTGTTTTGGTAAATTTTCATTAATAACTCATGCAACTATAATTTCAGGACAAAAAGTTATACAAACTTTTTTGCTTCTTTTGATGTGAGGAACCTGCCACTAAAGTTTGTAAAAGTATTTTCGAAACATTCTAAACATGTCTTTTAACCCTCTCTTTGTTTTTTCTCAACAAAAATCGGCATAAAACGGTCAATTAACAAACGAATAATCGATTTCGTTAACCAGCAAATTTGATTCATTGTAGCGGGAGGGTAGGTTAATCTAAACCTAAAAATTACTCTAGCAACCGCAATTCTTGCTTTTTCTCAACGAAACTCGGTATATGTCATCGAAATAATATAAGAACAATAGTTTGTGAAAAACAGAGAAATTAGACTGTTAGGAATGCGAGTTTACCTGAAACCCAAAAATTAAAAATCGCGCAAGTGATACCAATATTTACTATTTTTTTTTAACGAAACTCCGTATATACCATTTACATAAAATAAGAAACATGGATTCTGAAAATCAGGGAAATCGAACCATTAGGAGTAAGGATATACATGAAAACAGAAATTTGAAGAGTGAAGTTTATCCTGAAGCGATTATTTAAAAATAACTCTAGCCGCCGCAAGTCTTGTTTTTTCTCACCGAAACTCGGTATTGCATTTGAAATAAAACAGTAAAAATAGTTCATGAAAATCAGAGAAATTAGGCTATTAGAAGTGAGGGTTTACTTTGAATACAATACTTAAAAATCACTCTAGCGGCATCAGTATGTTTATTACAACGAAACTCTGTATATATATTTAAATAAAATAAGAAAATAAGAAAAATGGGCCATTAGGAGTGGGGGTAAAAACCAAATTTTAAAATGCGCTCTACCGGCTTCAATTTCTCTGCTCTAGCGATCTGTAATACCCTTAACTAATTCGACTGGCTGAAGAATTACGCAGCCCTTGAGTGATTGGCTTTATTTACTTTTATTTCAGTGTTTTTCTTGAGATAAATCTGAGTAACTGTTATGTCGTAGATTTTTCATAAAAACCTTAGATCTATAACAATCACAGGTGAATTATCAAAAAGTCAGTGAGAATTATAGAGGAGTTTAATGAGTTATTTCTCAAGTGTGCGCTATATGACACAGAGGTCTTTGTAGCTGTTGACGTAACAACTGTTCTAATTACTCGATTTCTATAAAACACGACATGAGAAAATGTAGGTTTATGAACACGAGTTGACATTCCAAGTGAACGCCCACAGTTGTTCTTTTGTTTCGAGGTTCCCATGCCAACCTATGCTGGTCATGTAGAATTACATATGATTGCATGATAACTTAACGAAACTGCACTTTCCAAACATGATGAATGAGTAATAGACCATTTCTTTCAAATGACGGAAGAAAATGTAACCTTTAACATCATTTATCAATTGCTTTCTGGGATTTAACTGTACTAATTTCAAGAAAATGTTTAGTTGAACTCGAGTGGAGAAAGTTTTGCAATTTTTCTCTGCCTGAATGCAATTTTGTTAGACGTTTTAATGTTCTTAGTCCTGCGATTTAGTGAAACCTCCCTTTTCATATCTTCGGGATATTTCAAACCTATGTATTTAAAGACACTGTCATGTGACAATATAGCTTCAGGGAAAGGGGAATGAAGGCATGAACTTTCGCCAACATTCTTAAATAAAAAGTGTATGAGTATTTAAGTATAAATGCATGTCTTATACGAGTATATTGTACTGATTGTTATACACATTTTTTTTTATAAAAAACTGTTAACGAATAACATTCTTTGTTTTTTTTTTGTTTTTTTTGTTTTTTGTTTGTTTGTTTTTTGTTTTTTTTTTTTAGCGAATTCCAAAGTAGCTAATGGGATATGAAAATATTTTAGAAACTTTTTTATGATATCAAACCTGGACTATATGGAGGATGACACGACACACTTCACATTAATTAGCGGCGGCCGTGCCTTATCGCGGTGTAGCATCCAGGTTGTTGAACCAATTGCATCTGATATGATCTTGAGAGTTTTTAGGGCATCTCAATAGTATTGCACCTTACCATTGTGTGTGCACGTATGACATGCTGGTAAACAGTACCTTGAGTATCGAAAAATGAGATAATCATAACTTTCCCAGCAGAAGTAAAAACTTTTACTTCTTCTTTTTCTTTCTTTTTTCTTCCTTCCTTCTTATTTATTATTTTTTGTAAGTGTTAGTGGCCACACTGTTAGGCTTATGTGCAAAGTTACAGAAAAAATTAAAAACTAACTGAGCGTTCTTCAGATCAAAGTTTAAAGTTGACCTCAGAACAAAGACGTAAGGTTAGCGAGTACAAAATGTACTGATCTGGTGTTTGCCGCGCCGAGAGGGTTTAATTCCTTTTTGCGCCTCATCAAAAACTCTTTGGAATTGAACTTTTGTCAATGATAAACACCAGGAATAGGCTGCAGTTAGAAAGTGGTTTAACAATCAGTATAGCTAACATATAACCACATTTTGGATGGTTAATTATTAGCAAGCAGGCTCGTCCTTCTCAATAGTAGTAATTGTACGCTTCTTGAATATAAAATGTGGAACTGTATAAAGTAATGGGTGACAGTATTTCCATATTCTAATAATAGTTCATTAATAACTGAAAATGTCCACCTTAACTTTAAAAATGAAATTCTGTCAGTCCTAGATAATAAAATGCATATTGGTGGTTTTTTGGTGAAACAGTTAAAGCATTTTATTGTGTTAACCATAACATTCTAATTTATGGAATAAAGTAAGTCTAAACTGGTTCATCTCTTACCCTAACAAGAGAAAACAAAGGGCATAATTAAGATGTTCGGACAATAATCAGTATAGTATTACAAACTGGAGAATTATTGAACACGGAGTTCCACAGGGATCCCACTGCCTTTTTTGTTTGTGTAAATTATCTCTCATTGTCACTAAATATCATCAGTACTACTATTCTGTTTGTCGAGATACTAGTGTAATAGTTTCTAGTAATGACGTTGATAATCTGGTAGAAAAATAAACTATTTGCTTGATTTAACTTGTCACTGGTTCAAAGCTAACAAATGATCATTTAATATACATAAAATAAACGCTCTTTATAAGATATTTGAACAAATAATTAATAAGGTGTACAAGGTGTTTAAATTATTAAAATTTATCTTAGTACATTTTTGTATTTTCATCCTGAAATTACCCCCATGGGTGGCCGAGATTGTTTGGGGACGGACTCGTAAGCGGGAGATCTGGGGTTGGATTCCTACCAGGACCGTCCTCCCTGACTGAGGTTTTTCAGGTTTTCCTCAGTCCTTATAAATGGCAAATGCCAGGGAGGTACCCTAAACTTAGCGTGAAAGCTTCTTTTCTTAAGAAAAATCCTTTCCCAAGTTATTTCACCTCATGCATCACCAGTGTCCACCGCTTGTAATGCCTCAATAGTTAAAACGGGCGTTAAAAATTTACAATTCATAACACATGACTCACCTCGTCTCACGTAAAATGTAAGAGCTAGACAAACATGGTTTCTACGTCTTCAAGTCGACAAATACTCATACAATTTAGAGTATACTATCTCAAAACTAAAATCGGTACTATGCGCTTTGCTCATTGCATTATACCAGTTTTGAAGCTACCCTCAAACACCATATTATAGCTTTAGATAATTAAAAACCTTGATATTTCCACCATGATGTATAATTATATGAAAATATCAAATTCTTGTCACTGCAAAGGAAGTAAAAGTGCATACAACATACATTCACATGACACTAGAAACAGTCCTAACTATTTCTAAACCGCTCTAAACGAATCGTTAAACAACAGGACAATAAAACAAAATGGAGCAATATTTTACAATCTACTGTCAAATGATATAAAAATAAAATTGGGGATACCTTAAATGTAAGAGAAATTAAAAATTACTTAATAAAGGAAGTATTTTACTGAGTCGAGGAATACAAGACAGATACCAGAGATCTATGCTCCCAAAATGTAAAACAAATATATTAATTATTATAATTTAAGTTTCACATGGAATAAACTGAATGCTGTTCAAAATGTAGTAGAACACACCTGTTGATATTTTAACTTGAAAATCTTTTTCTACTTAAAATATTTTCTGACAAATTTGATATGAATTTTATACTTGTATTGGCGATGCCACCTGTATATGCGTACTTGGACAAATAAAGAATTGAAATGAAATTCCTGTTTCTTGCCGAGTATGAAACATGGTTTAATACGAGGGCCACTAGATAAGTATTGAGACAGCAAACAATGATTACTCATATGAACGTTTTGTTTATCCCAGTTTCTCAAAATATTCCGCCTGACACTGTACGCAGCGTTCCATTCTCTGGAACCACTTCTGGAAGCATCCACTACACTCAGTTTCCGGCACTGCAGATATATCTTGTTGTCATAAAAGAGTTTATTATGAAAGCATCATAATATATAACGCCCTCCCAAACACTCTCATATTTTCAACCTGTAATAGGGAAATATTAAAATCTGCTGTTTATGCAAGATATTTTATTCAGTTGACGAATTCACAGATGAATATTGTATAATGTTCAAACAGTCATAAAACAACATATCAAATGTGGTAAAATGCTACTGTATAGCATATGATAATATATGAAACATATATTATAACTTAAATATTTTTGTTATATGATGAGATTAAACATGTGCATTTACGAGTATATACTTAAATATCTTTCATCCCCATATAGATATCATAACTTCTTGATTTGTTTCATGTTCTACAGTAAATATATTGTACAAAAACCCTATAAATGTGTTAATCTTAATTTCAAACTCCCCAGATAGCACCTCGCGGCTCCTCTAGGAGTCGCAACCCACAGTTTGGGAGACACTGCACTAGAGGAAGGTTAAGATTGAATACTAGAACCTGTAGATAGGTGTGCATCTTGAATTATTTGAATGAAAAGCTTCGCAAGTTTAAGAAGATGCGTGGCCCAGAAAGAAAGTGAATATCATCCGACAGATGTGTTTGGAAAGTGACAGTGCACCTATCGCTGGAATATCGTTCAAGGTCATTGCTTTCCAGTACAGCGCTGCAGCAGCTCTATGAGATCGTCATTCATTTGTTTGATATTGCATGCCATGCTTTTTAAATGTCGCACACCTGCAACTTATGATCTTTATATTTGACGCTTTCTAGCAGTCATTTTAAGTTTTGGTATGTTTCCTTACGGTGAAATGAAGGGGCAACTATATTTGTTTCGTTTATACAACTTTCTTACTAATTTTTGAGGGAGTCTATAAAAGTCTCCAATCACCTGGAATGTATTCTTCAGCTCCCAAGGCAATCACCAGGAATACCATGACAACATGTAAGATTCTCTTCCTGCAGTAAATATAAACAAACTCATGTTCAAGGTGTTTGTACCAAGAAAAGGACGTTCCCAGAGCCAGGAGCTTTGTTTCTTGTAGCCTGGATCCCAATATTTCAGCAGAAGCATTTGGAAGCCCCAAGTTCCTAACCAAATCATTAAGTTGTGCCTGTAGAACTGCCGAGGTTGTTGAAAATTCATTCTTGGACTGCATTGAAATCACTGCCACTGTCTTGAGAATTGTTCCAGAATCTGATCATTCCTTTCCAAATGTTGCTGACGGAGAAGACACAGGAAGAGCAGATTAGGTGCGAGGGTATTTTTGTTGATAACAAATTTGAATAAGATCACATACACAAAAACAGCAATCATTCATATGGTTTTGGGGTCATGCCAGATCATTGGAACAGCAAAAGAGATACTGGATTTCTTCCCTTGACAACATTTCCTTAGTTGTTCTACTCAAGTACTACATACATTTTTGGAGCCATTTTTGTACAGGTCTCCATGCATCATATGGAAATAAGACTTTATCAGCTTGTAACAAAAGTTGTAACGACCTGTCTTCTCTTTCTAACAACAAAATTAACACAGATCTGGAAAAATATATTGGGGTCATTTTTACAAAACCTGAAGGACACATTTCTTCAAAATAAACAAATATATTAAATAAAACTTGCACGCACAAAAATAAATGCTCTTCATTTGAAAAGCAATACAAACTGAACTAAATTTCCAGGAATTGAAATAAAAAGTATTATTGTAGGTGAGATTGGCAACATCGGTGCCAAAGTATGAAGTTCATGGTATTTATTTGCTTCAAACAAGAGCTGTACACACAACTAAATTGAAAATATTATGAATAAAATTGCTAATTGTAAAAATTGAGAGTGGTAGAAAAAAAAAAAATAAACGGATTGCGGTTTGGAAATCAGCATGTCAGATTAGTAAATGAGACATATTTTGCAGAAAATCTCGGAATGTTGTATACCAGTGTTATTTTACCGCATTATCCAATCGGTAATACACACATCTGGACTACATTAAAAGAAAAGTATAACATATGAACCACCTTGAGAGTATTTAGAAGAAACACGTGTGACCGGGTCCCATGTCATTAATGCATGTTGAAATCTTGACATCAAACGATTAACGCAGCCGTATGTGTAACATTTACCCAACCTTATGACAGAGCTATGTTTGTTACGGACAAGGATAACTCTCACTTTTCTGTCATACAACAACCACGAAGAGTATCAAGCTACAGTCCCGGGTCACATCCTCAATTTTAAGTATAACATGAGATTGCGAGGGCAAACATTGCCCTTATTTTATTTTTATTACAATTCTTTGAACAGCTATAAGGAATATACAACATTGTAGTAATAAGGATGTATTTATTAATTTTTGTCAAATGTACACAATTTAGCACTTAGTCACCGCCTTTGGCAGCTTGCTTTGGCATACTCTCAATTCTCTCTTGTATCTGTGGAGATGATACCAGATTTCGATTATTTTCTCATTATCAACTTTTTGTAGTAATCATTTTCTTCTTCACCTGCTGCTAAAACATTCTCAATGGGGTTCATATCAGGACAACAAAGGGACGTTCTTTTCTTGCAGATTTTGCAATATGACATTAAGCCCTATCTTGCATAAAAATAACACTTCCATGCACTGTCTCTTGAACAACATATGACTTTAGTGGAACACAATGTGACAAACTTTTCACCAGAACGCCGTCGCACAACCTGAGCTTTGTTCGCCAGAATTTCTCATCACTAAAACAAATCTGAAATAATGGATAATTTTGATTAAAGGTGGATTTTAGTTAATAAAAATAATTTTAAAAGCACAATTTAGATATTTACCGACTGTCAAAAGGCTAAGTTTTTGTTCTTGTGTTCTTTGCCCACTGGAGAAATTTTGCAGCCATGGCAATGGGTAACCTGGTCTTGCGAACAGATTTGTGTGCTTTTAAATTCATTTCCGAAAGCCTGAACTTCAGTTCTTTCAGATGTCATGGTGCCAAGAGTAAATTAAATTTGTTCTGAAAGGTTCTTTCAGATAATTGATATAATTATAATTATGATGATGAATTCGAAATTTAAAGCTACCTGTTGTTGATTTGTTTTATTTACGAACGCTCTTTAACATTTCAGGTCATCAGCGTCCCATTCAAATCAGGGCGTGAAACTGCAGACAAATTTTGTTCAGAGGCCCCTTCTTTCAGGCTTGAGGTTCTTTATCGTGCCGTAAATCTACAACATGGAATGCACGGCTTTACTTCCCTTCTAAAGGAAGTCATACTTAGGATTTTACGCCCGAAAAAATCCACCGACCCTGTCCGAGTTTCCTTCACAAATGTTTTTAAGGAACGTTCTTGCTCTTGGGGTGAAAGTTGGTTTTCTTCTTTGAGACAATGTACACCCAATTCAATCTTATTCTTAATTTGCCTTAACAGTGCTTCAGATAGCTGGGGAAGTAAAGCCGTGGGTCCCGTGTCGTACATTTACGGTACAAAAAAGAACCTCAAGAATAGGCCTCTGAGCAAAATTTGTCGGCAGTTTCACTCCCTGAATTGAATGGAACGGTGATGACCTGAGATGTTAAAGAGCGTCCATAAATAAACAAAAAAAAAAAAAACAAAACAAAACAAAACAAAAAAAATCAGATAGCTCCAATCTGAGAGAAATCTCTCGATTTGAAAAAGTATTAGTGCTAACCACTGTGTTTACCTCTGCAATTTTTCGAGATATTAAATCACAGCATTGGCTCATTGTTCTTCGAATCAATTTTACTTTTCACATAGAATGACTGTTAGTGAACACAGAATGCTAAATTTTAAATTTTAAATTTCAAACCATAAACGAACTGACAACTTGGCCTGAAATAGGTCTCTGCTCTAGTTGTTAGTATTACAATTTTTAGCAACAATGTGGGCTCTTATAAGAATGAAACACTATAACAAACATGTTATTGTAGACAATATGTTCTCTACAAAGTTCAGATAAGGTTAAAAATGATAAATTAACCAAAATGAATTGAGAAATATCAGAGTGCTTATAATAATATGACCAGGGACCGTATATCTCCTCCTCCTTCAAAAAACTTCTATTTCTGCCTGTTCACTTCACTTATGAGTGTGCGGATACGATCAAAAGTCCGCGTCGAATGAACATGAATGGGAATTTTCTGTTTCGTTTGAAGTGTTGTTGATTTGGTTTATTTATGGACGCTCTTTAACATCTCAGGTCATCAGCGTCCCATTCAATTCAGGGAGTGAAACGGCCGACAAATTTTGCTCAGAGGCCTCTTCTTTCAGGCCTGAGGTTCTTTATCGTGCCGTAAATGTACGACACGGGACCCACAGCTTTAATTCCCTTCTGAAGGAAGCCATACTATGGATTTTTATGCCCGATTAAATTCACCGGCCCTGGTCGGGATTGAACCCGGGATCTTGGGTCTACGAAGTTACCACTATGGTTAAGTTTTTCGGAGTGTAAAAGTCTCGAGGGTAACTCCTCCAAATTATGAAAAATAAGAGATCCCTGGAAAATTACCATTTCACATCCAAGCATTACACCTAATGGTACTTGAAGTTATTCTTTTGACATCTGTAGGTGTGAAATGTAACTAAATTCCAATCCGTCAGCACCCGGAACAAGCCTTAGACTTAAACTTTGTATGTTAATGATGATATGTGGGTGTGAATATATACACGAAAGTGTGCGAAATTTGTACTAATCTGCTTTCCTGTTCGTCTACCGCCTGTTCTTATTTTCTCATACATATTTCCCTCGCCTTATATATTTCTTTTCTTATTTACTTTTTAACACACAGCTTTAAGTTCCTTATAACAATGAAGGTGTAAATGTTACACTCTAAGAGACAATGGTTTTATTTATTTATTATTTTTTGTGAAATAAGTGCATAAACAAGTCCGAAACCCATAGAGCTTAAAGCTACCTGTTGTTGATTTGTTTTATTTACGGACGCTGTTTAACACCTCAGGTCATCAGCGTCCCATTCAACTCAGGGCATGAAACGGCCGATAAATTTTGCTCTGAAGGCTCTTCTTTCAGACTTGAGGTTCTTTATCCTGCCGTAAATGTACGACACGGGACCCACGGCTTTACTTCCCTTTCGAAGGAAGTCATACTTAGAATTTTTACACCCGAAAAAAGCCATTGATCCTGGCCGGGTTTGAACCCGCATTTTGGATCTACGAGGTAACTACTAGACCACCAGGACCGACTTAAAGATTCCTGCCATTCTTTTTAGGGTAAAGCAAAATTCCGGAAATACTTTAGCAAGGCAACTGATAGGTTTATATAATTATGTTAAAACTATCTACGTTTACTATACTTTCCTTTTTCGTAATTTATTTATACATTTTCCTTCTTCTTACATTTTATTTGGACACTTATCAAGTACATTAGAACGCAAGGACACTTTACTGGTGAAAGGTATGGACGATATGGCTGTGATTTATAAACCAGACAGACACAGTCAGGGAAAGAAGCTGTCCTAATTACATGAAAAGTTTCACCACGGATACAAGGTAATGATGCGGCAGGAAATACCATGTTATTGTTTAACTTTCTTTATTTTGCATTCTTCTGACTCCTCGATCACGCTGCCAAAATGTTTCCCACAGTGGGACCGATCGTTCCCCTTGCAACGCTTTTAGCTTCCGCGAAAAGCAGGGGAAGAATGCGAGTAAAATAAGTTCTTCATTAAAACAAGTGGAGCCAAAGAAAACACACGAAACAGAAATAGAACCCATTTGTTATCATAAGAAGGTACTGCACTTCTCTCTTTTTCCCTAAGATCACACATTACCTCGATAACATCAAATACCGATAAGCGGGTTAAGAATTCAACAACGCCTGCGATGTCCCAGCAGTAAAAACTGTTATTGTTATTCGAAAATATTAGTAATTACAGCATTATGAACAACTTTGATTTTATAAACTTTCTTAAATTACCAGATACGCCCATAAAGTTCAGAATATCGCTCAAGTATTAATTATATTTTGAAACATTTCACCATATCGTTCCCTTCAGCCTCTGTACACCTGGACTTTGGTCCACAAAAGTTTCTGGCTACACTTGTGCTTTATAACTGCATACTTACCTTGTTTTGTCACCCAGAAGTATTAGTATTAGTATTTCTGTACAAGTGTAGGAACATTGGTGGCGCAAAAATCAGTACTTGTACACAATTAAAAAGTTTGTGGCTTATGACTGACATTGGCGTGTACTGATTTAAATGCATATTTCGTCAAACGCCTTAGTTTTTACTTTACGTTCTTGTTACATACCACGAAAATAATTTCCTTTCATTTGTTATTTTTTAAAATAATCTCTTTTTACACAATTTCCCAAATTTTTTGCTTGTAATGAGAACAGGATTGCCTAGCAACATTAACAAATACACAATAATAATAATAATAACAATAATAATAATAATAATAATAATAATAATAATAATAATAATAATAATAATAACAACAAATTGATGCTCCTAAATGTAGCCTTTTTCTTTTTGAATGGTGTTTAACGCCGTTTTTACTACTGAGACACTACAGGCGGTGAACACTGATGATATGTGAGATGAAATGATATATTGGGAAAGAATTTTTATTTTATTTTATTTTTAAGGAAGGAAACGTTCCAGGCCTAAGTTTAGGGTACCTCCCCGGCATTTGCCAGTTATGAGGACTGAGGAAACCTGGAAAAAACCTCAGTCAGGGAGGGCGATCTTGGCTGGATTCGAACCCCAGGCCTCTCGCTCACGACTCCGCACCTTAAGGACCTCGGCCACCCGTGGCGGTTAAATGTAGCCGTATGCGACCGTCGTCTCAAAGTGGATTATTGCTCTTGAAAGTTACAAGACCACTCTTTACAAGAACTGTGCTAATACATTTGTATGTATTAGTCCATACATTTGTGCAATAGGGTCCAGGTCCTCATTCGGAATCACTACTCATCTCCTCTTCGTATCTTCTGAACTTGAAAATAAATCTGTTCCTACGCGATTGGTTCTTCACCAGAGGGGAGAGGTAGAAATCTGCTAGGCGTGGATACCTTTATCAGGAAACTAAGTTAGCATTGAACGCTCTCCACATATCTGCAGGAGTGTGTTTTCTTACATTTGGAGAAAACGTGGTTGCTTGGAGAGGAGCTGGGAATGGATTAATGAGTTCAAGCATTATTATTATTATTATTATTATTATTATTATTATTATTATTATTATTATTATTATTATTATTATTATTATTATTATTATTATTATTATTATTTCCCATAACACCCTGCTTATAAGTTCAGTTGAGAAAGTATATATAATGTTTCCGAATATTACCGGAATACAAAAAAGTTAAGTTACGGAGTTGGCGAGAGTAGTTTAGTCGTATAATTGCCGTAAATGACAGATCTCTAAAAACCGTATATTATGAGACTGTGTTTTCGCGCTGTACAACAAATTTACCTATCTGATAATCGAAGTGGGGGAATGGGGAGTAGAATATCGTAAAGAGGTGTGTCATGTTCTGCAAAATTACTAAATAAAATATACAATTACTATCCAAGAACAACTTTCACTACAAATTACATTTTCTGTGCTCATTTTCTTAGCAATATTTTTTCCGCACAAGGACAGCCTAACATGCCTGAAACAACAACAACAACAACAACAACAACAACAATAATAATAATAATAATAATAATAATAATAATAATAATAATAATAATAATAATAATAATAATAATAATAATAATGGAAAGAAATCACCCGATTTGGCATTAAGATTTTTAGTATCAGTAATAATTATTATTCGATGGAGAACTTTTCAGTGTTTTCAAGACTTTCTAACAATGAAAAAGCATAGTCTTGGAACTAATAGGGTATTTTGTAAGAATGATTCGGAGAAATTCGATTCAGCACTAAATTTTGTGTAGAGCTTTCACGTAAAAACTATCCCATACGCGCGGTGTTTTGAATCCCAAACACATTGGAGGAAGTAAAGGAAAATATCACAAATGAAATCAGAAATAATACTGTGTCCGAACTTAAACGTGTGTCAATCAGAATGTGTTCAGCCGAAGAGTGACATCATTTCCAGCATCTTCTGAAGGCAAACTTTTATACATGATTTTAGAAGCGAAGTTAAAGCAAATATTTGGGTGGCCGCGACACGACCAGCCGCCGAGGATCAAAACACCGCGTGTGCGGGATAGTTTTTACATGAAAGTCATTGCTAAGAGCCAAATTCGGCAAGTGTGGTGAATGTGGAAGCGCTTGAAAGCGTAAGTCATGCAGTTTCGCAGCAACAATCTCAGATGTGTGTGAAGACACATTATCGTGATGAAAGAGAACTTTATTTTTCTCAAGGTGTGAATGTTTAACCTGAATAGCATCCTTCAATTGGTCCAATTGTGAAGCGTAATACTCCTCGGTGATGGTTCTGTGCTTCTGAAGGTAGTCTACGAGCACCACACCATAAGAATACCAGAAAACCGTAGCCATGACTTTTCCTGCAGATAAAACCGTTGCTGCTTTCTTTGGTGCACTTTCCCCTGTTACCACCCACTGTTTGGATTGCTCCTTCGTCTCTGGTGTGTAGTGATGAATCCATGTTTCATCTGCTGTTATGAAACGTCGGAAAACCCCACTAGAATTGTGTTTAAACAAGTCTAAACACTCTTTCGAAATGTTCATTTGAATGCGTTTTTCGTCCCTTGTAACAAACGCGACACGGCACCCATCGAACAGAAAGCTTTGTCATACCTAAAACCTTCGTGTAAAATTAGCGGACACTATCTTGATCTTTGCAACGTCCGCCAACTAGGGCACCTTCAGTCGTGGATCATTGAGTACGGCAATGGGATTTTTTGTTCAAAATGTAGCAGTTTTGGGACGCCCTGAGTGCTCATCATCTCAATGGATGTACGACCACGCTTAAATGCAGCAGCCCACTTTTAACCGTCGAAAACGAAGGGGAAGAATCATCTAATGTGGTGGAATCTAAGTGTTTTTGTATTTCCGTTGGAGTTAAAACCTTCAAAACGAAGTGCTTTATCACAGTTAGTCTTTCAATTTTATCCATTTTGTAGAAAATGTTGACACTAGTTGGTTTACACGATCGTCACAAACAAGTGACTACATTTAAGCGTCTGAAACTCTCAGGATGATACTTAACAACTATTATAGAAATTTGGTCATCTTCACGACATCTCTTGAGTCAGGTCGAGAACTTTTAGAACACACATCGTCGAGGATTACCACCCAATCTTACTTTCTAAATTGATATGAGAACGCAATTGGATGTTAGGTGCTTAAGAATCACGATTTCTAATGATAAAGGCCTTCATTTTATTCTGCATTCAAATATGTGTAATAATGTATTCAAAGTTTTAATTCTGAAATATTTGTACGTTTAGAGGAACTCGTTTACATCAACACTTTACTGTGGCTAAAGATGTGTCATCAACTTATGTTGCAGGACGAAGGAGACTCACAGTCTGGACAGGAGGTGGCAGTAGAATACCCGACGTATAATGAGGTGCCAGCTGGACTCAGTTTCTCTTGTTCAGACAAGATACCGGGGTACTATGCAGATCCAGAAGCACAGTGTCAAGTGAGTGTTTTCGCTGCTTATTTGTGATACAGAATAAGCATGCATATACATACGATGTAAAAACATTAGCGGTAATGTGTTACAAACAACCCCAAGATAAGGGTAGGACCAAAGTTACAGTTTTTCATAATACTGAAATAATGCGTAATAATCCCAGGTGGTTGTAAATAACATATCATGACTTTCTTAGCCTCGGAATTCTAACTAAGAGATTTTAAGAAAATCTACGAAACTGGTACTAGGATAAGTCATTAAGCAAGTTACAAAATGATATGAGGTATTGCATGTTCGAACGAGGCAACTGCGGCTATTGCCACTATGTGAGGCATTTATTCAATACGAGATAGCAACAGCAGTTGCAAGTGGCAGCGTCTCTGAGAGCCGCTATGATGTGCGACTTTATGCAATCACAGAATATTCATAAAGAAACGCTTCTCGTCTACTGTGAGAAGTGTCAAATTGTTTACAATTGAGAACAGAAGTTCTCTGAAGGCCGATGCGAATCGAAGACGAACATTGCGTTTGTCACAGAGGCGAATTCGCAACGACTTGAAGACTTAATCCGAACAGAGAGAAGGGTAACTATAGACACTATATCCGCTGCTATTGGTTGTTTCCACGGAATGACCTACTTCATAATGAATGATGTTAGGTTTTCACAAAGTCTGCACCCAAGATCGCGGGTTTGATCCCGGCCAGGGTCAATGAATTTTTTCAGGGGTAAGAATCATAAGTATGACTTCCTTCGGAAGGGAAGTAAAGCGTGGATCCCGTGATTATGGTATAAAAAGTACCTCAAGCCTGAAAGAAGAGGCCTCCGAGCAAAATTTATCGGCCGTTTCGCGCTCTGAATTGAAGGGACCCTGATAACCTGAGATGCTAAAGAGCGTCCATAAATAAACCAAATCAACAACAACAAAGTCTGTGCACGATGGGAGTCGCGCATGCTGACCCTACAACACAAAATGCAAAGCATGGTGTGGCACTGCAATATCTCAATTCCTATCATGAAGCACACGGTATGCTAATTCCGGATTGTTACAGGTGATGGATCTTGGGTTCACCAAGGCTTGCGTCAATGCAGTGGAAACATCCCGCGTCGCCTGCGAAAGAAGAAGAGTAAACAAAGTGAGACCATCCGCTGGGAAAGTGATTCTCACAGTCTTCTGGGATCATTAAGGCATACTGCTCTCCGCATTTCTACCTAAAATGCCGACTCCTACTATAATATCCTCAGGAAACTTCGTAAAGCCATTCAAAGGAAACGACCAGGCTCCTCTGCTAAAGCGTGTTGCTCTTGCATGACAACTCGCGTCCTCCTACTGCCAACAAGAGCAATGAGACTCTGCGAAGTTTCAAGAGTACAGTTCTCGAGCATCTTCCGCCTCGATCTTGCTCCAAGCGACTTCGATTTGTTCGGCCCTCTTAAACGCCATCTTTCAAATGTCCATGAAGCTGTAGACAGGGAAGTCACCGCGCGGTTTCTACAGCAGCTCGAGACTTTTATACTGCTAGATTTCAGGAGATTGTGAAACGATGAAATACGTGCCTCAATTTTCATGGAGATTGTGCTCAGAAATAAAAGCATTTCTCAAAGCAGTATTTTTATTTAAGTTCAATATCCATTTGTAACCTACTTGATGACTTACCCGCGTAAATGACAATTTTCTTTTCTAAACGGTTCTCTCTTGAGAGATAAATGTTGTATCATTGACGAATGCAGTCATACATTTAAACGAACATTTGGTATTTGCAGGTTTGGCACTGGTGTCTACCTAACGGAGGCAAAGTGAGTTTCCTCTGCCCCAATGGGACGGTGTTCAACCAGAACTTCAGAGTATGTGATTGGTGGTACAAAGTGGACTGTGCTGCCGCTCCCGAGAAGTATGATATTAACAACGATCTCTACAAGGACAAGGACGGAAACCCTATCTAATGGCCTGCTACTGCTTTGGAAATGACGGCAAAACAGCAAACTTGAGGCTCTCAATCATTGGAACCACACAAGAAAACAATATCTTAATGCATACATATTAATGAAACATATTATTTTATATGTGTGTAGTAATGGATTAAGGTAATGTTTAAGAGTAAAACTAACAAAATAATTTTACTTATACGACAATACAAGTCGGACTACCTCCTTCTCCCTTACAGGAGAATAAATGGATTCCTTCATCCTGCCAAAGGGATATACGAAAGGTTTAAACAAAAATAGTACTCAAGTCCAGTTTTTAAACTCTGCTTCAATATGTGATATGAGAGCAATTATTTCCATACTCACATATTTGACCAATTCTTTGCAAATTTCTGACAGCTCTTCCTCATACCCCAGATGATCTGCGCACCATTTGTTGAGAGCCACTATTCTTAATAGCCTCTTAGAGCTGCAAATAACAGTAATGTCCATTACTTTTTATTTCCCATAAATGTACAAACACTTTGAATCATCTAATTATTGTATTCAACTACTATATCTTTTAGTAATGAGTGTGATGCCTGTAATGCAAGTAATGCTGATGAAAGTCTGAGTAACTGGCTTATGCGTCTAATAATTTCAGACCAAAAGCTATATGTTGTGTAAAACTGCCCTTCATTATTGATAATGTTACCTATATAATTATTGTATCAGTTTATAAGAAATATGAAAAATAATTCACTAACAAACATACCATTTTAGAGTACAAATTTTATGAAATTGTTAATAAACTTTAATGTGGGGGTCCAAATGCTGGATTTCAATTTTCTACTAGTAAAAAGCATGAGAAAAATGTTTCTTTCTAGAACAATGCATCAAGGATAATATCAAAGTGGTACAGTTCAAAATATTACAATTAAAATCATTGTTTAAACAGAAACGAACAATGAGTAAAGGTGTTGCTTTGCTTCAATAATAATAAAGCAAGTAAATGATATTAATTACTAATCTTAAACTTTTTATAATATTACAAAATAAATAATGTTAATCATTTATAGAGTTCTTATGGCTATTTCAGCAGAGTTTAGAGAAATTGTACAAACATTAGGTGATTGCCACCCAGTCCTTACTTTCTAGAATAATCTGAGTTATTTGAGTAAAAATGTTGGTAAAATTGGGGAAAAAAAAGAGAAAAAAATGATCCTTAATAAGCAAGAACTAATCACCTTAATTATGACAAATAGAGTTTAAAAATTTGTATTATTGTACACAAGTTACCTAACTGCTTTTTTATAATATTTATAGTAAATTTTTTTAACATTATTAGCATTTAAGACAATGCTAATAATTAAGGCATTGTATGAACACTGTCTGTAGTTTAAAAAATAGTATACTAATGCAGGTATTTCATTATATTAATTAATTTTTTATAAAAGAAAGCTGTACATAGAATATATTAAAACATATTTTGTGCTTACTCAAGAATTTATTTCCCCTAAAGAATGCATAAAGATCTTTTTCCAAATAACTTTGTAGAAATTAAGTTATCAATTTTTTTATAAAATTCGCTGCTGTTTATAAACTCACTTTTAAATTAAAATAGAAGCTTTCATTTTTAATTTGCTCAGTTTAATACTACAGTGTTTAAATAGCATGCAAATGAAAAGTGTTGGGATTTACGTTAGTGCTTGTTTCCAACTTAGAAGCTTTTACATTTTGAGAGAATTTCATTAAATAAGAGCAGATGCAACTTCTCTAGGATATTGTGGGTTTGCACTATTCCTCAAATGTTTCAATGTTTAATTTATATAACTATTGCTTAGTGCTCAATAGGGGACTTCTATCTGATTCTGGTATTTGCAGCTACCTGTAAGGGATTTGGTTTGCAGTTGTAATAGTTGTAATAGATCCTACTTTGCACTTTAAGTACTCATTTCAATATTATCTCCATAAATATTTCTTCTTTTATTTTAATCACTTTCTTCCATCACATTTTCCCTTACCTTTCCTACATAGTTACCAAATTTTCTCAAAAACTTCTTACTTCCATTTCCAAAATTTTTTAATATTGAAACTTCTATCTTAAATTATTCTATTTTATAATCTATAATTTTTCTCTCCATGGTTTAGTTTTTGGACATTCAGTTATTCAGCATAAATCCTTTTCTATTTTTCCACATAATGGACACTCTTCCAATTTCGCTTTTAATCCTGTCAACCTGCTCTATCCCAAGCAAATCTCTCACTTCTCTTTCTCTTACAAACATCTATGCTTTTCCTGCAGCCATTCTTTCTTAAATTTCTTATAATATTTCAAAGTAAATTACTCCATATTTCTTGCTTTTCAATATCATCTACCCTTAGTTTCACTTTGTTGTATAATCCTTGTTTATTGATTATCTGCTGTCTATCTAAATCACCTACTTCAATCTCTTGGACTATTTTATTTATTTGAGATAACTGATGTCTTTCCCCTTTTACTTTCTCTTAAGCCTGTCAACAGTCTTTAACTATGTCTCCTTCTTCCCTAGATTCTATCTTATATCAAATTACATTTGACTACCATAACTTTCCTGCCAACTATTCCCAACAAGTGCCAAGTGCCAACACAATTTTACAAAATACTCTATGAGTATAATCAATATGCTCCCGCCCTTTCCCAAGTCTCAAACCCATACATCATTTTCGATTTTGATTCAACCATAGCTGAATAAATTCTTTCAAGCCATGCTACACTCAAGCTTGGTATCTTCATCAAGCAGGCTCATAACCTTACCCCTAAACAATCAATTTCTTTACTACTTCAGTTTCATTACCCTCAAGCACCACTTCTCAACTCTTTTTAGTTTATAATCTTTTTGTATACCATACTTTTCAATTTATTTGTATTTATTTTTAACCCCATTTATTACAATACTTTCACTATTGTTTCTACTACTTTGTTTAGTCCTCTACTTGTTATTGCTATGGCTGCTAAGTCATCTGCGTACAGCTATTCTGGGATATCTTTATTATTTCTTGGGCAATGTGTACTTTCCTTTCCTGTTTCCTTTAATATATCATCTATAAAAAGATTGAATAAAATTGGACTTAATTTTCATCCTTGTCTTAATCCATATTATTGGGTATCCACTTTGTGACTTTATTTCTGTGTATTTGACATAACACATGTTTACCATATACAAACTCTATAATAACTGTATGAACTTCCTATTTACCCCTTATCCCCTCAGCATAGACCAAAGTGCCTCTCTGTTAATGGTATCAAATGTCTTTTCCAAATGTACAAAAAATATTTATATCCTTCCTCTTTTATTGTCTGTATAACCTCCAATTTTATATACCTTAATTGAAGCTGCATATGAAACTGAATGCAAAATTTTAAAATATTATTAGATTATTATACTGAAATAGTTTATTAATGACAACAGAGTCATAGATACTTATTAATATGTGACACTTGCATTTATTTCAAATTAATACCATATTTGAAGTAACAATGCTCTCATGCATATATTCTCCAGAAATAACAAATCAATCAATTGTTTTGTTAATAAGTCAGTTGTTGCTAAATGGTCAGCATATAATTTTTTTGGTCATTAGTGGCCATTGGGGATGCTGATATTTATAATTCTTTTCCCTGGCTTACCAATTAAGAACTTTCATGTTATTTTTAATTTTTTTGTTGCTATCAAGTTGTCTACATTTCCTTGTTAAGGATAGTATTCATATGCTTACACAATGGGCAGTGGCTGTACTTGATTAATTTCGTCTTGAAGAGATGTTTTGACAGGCAATCATGCCCAACAATTAAGTGGACAGCTTAAATGTTTCTTGGTTTCAATAAAAGATGTTTGATGTTCTTTAGATCTTCACATGGTATTCCTTTAAGTTTTTTATTAGATATTTTGTTGTTCTGTTTAATCATTTTATGAGTTTCAATTTAGAAGGAAGTTCTAGTTCAAAAGTTGGTTTAATTTTATGGTGGCTTTTTTTTGCTAAAATATCAGAAAACTCAAACACAAATCAGGATCTATTGTATTTCTGTATTTCTGATCCGAATTGCATGATATAGTTTTCTTATTTAATTTATTCTGCACATTGATGGGTAACTTAATTAATTGTAATTCTTCACAGTTAAGTCCAAAGCCTGTATCTCCATTTTAAGTGATCCATCTTTATATACTCTAACATGAATACTAAACAAGGAACATCTATTGAAATGCAACCAACTAGATACCAACAAACAAATGAAAATCCCATCACTTCCTGGTGCACCTTGGTAACACTATGTGTACTACAGCCAGGGCAAGCTTCCCAAGATGTGTGAATTTGTAAAGTAGTTGCTTTATTTCATTAATGGAATATAAAAAAGATAAACTATATACAAAACTTGCATTCTAAGGCTTTTTGTTTGCAATCTATGGAAGGGAAAATTGAAATAAACTCCAAATTAATTTGAGTCACTGTGGTTTGGAAACACAGAAAATATACAATACTTTCTATACAGACAGACTTCATCCTGCAGATTCTAGACCTTAATCACAGGGTCATTGATAAGTTTGTTACCATGGAAATCAAAAGATTAAATACTTTTTTTTAAAATGCTGTGTTTCTTTTAAAACTGTTTTATTTCTTTCTCTCTTTCTGCTGTGTACATTCCACCACTTACATATGAGTGTTAATTTTAGCTATTAAATTCTAGAAGCTTACAATCTATATTCCAAGGTATGTATTTTATTTATTTATTTAAATGCTAAGACAAAAATAATGCAAGAGGTCTTTACCTATTTGGTCCTAGCCATTCTTAGATGTAACCCTGATGAATACAATGTGTGTGTTACATCAAGTTTCTTTGCTTAATTTTAAATTAAACATAATTATTCTTATTAACTGATATCATTGTATGATTCAGTTGAACTACACACTCTTAAAGCTTCACTTACTTTTCATAAATGTTCTCGAAACTGGTTCCATACATTTATGAAAAGTAAGTGAAGCTTTAAGAGTGTGTAGTTCAACTGAATCATACAATGATATCAATTAATATGATTGGCTTCACGTGCAAGTTCCAATTTACATTTAAGTAATAATTATTCTTATTTCAACTCTTGAAATGATACAAATTAAAATGATAAGATAATTATAGTTGCCCATGTATAACAACAATGATTCTTGCTAAACACTGTCTTCATTCAGGAAGACAGAGGTTCAGCCATCATTTCAGGTAATTCTTTCACTTCAACGGTGCTCTTTCCATTTTTTTACTTATTTATTTCACTCATTATTGCTCTCTTTTAAGCTGCTACTCAGTTCCAATTCTTCTTGAGTTCATCAATCACTAATTAACAAATTAAACATTACATATTCCTCTCTACTTTATTCAAAACAGCATTTACTGATTACATTATATAACCCTAAACATATAAAGGAGTACTAACAATTTTAAAACTAATGAACCACCAAACACTCATTTGTTAATCATCCACATCCACTTATTTATTGGGAAGTAATAAGTAGTGCACTATAGGTTTATGTCGGTGCAAGCTGCTGCTAAATAAAAGATGAAGTTTAAAATAAGACCATATTTTATTAGTAAAATGCCATATAAGTAAAACATCATCACCTTCTGCTCACTCCTATATATTTAAATTTTTAATTATTTCTAATAATAATATTATGTTTGGAGATTATTTTTACCAATTATCAAAAGCTAGCAGCTTTTAACTTTTGCTTGTACACAGTTAAGTTTGCCAATAAAGAGGAATATGTAATTAACTGAAACATTATATTTTGTGAACTAATTTTTAGGCTTTAGGACCTAGAAAATACTTAATTAATTTTAAAAATGATACAATGAAATTAAAGTGATAATAACAAAGCATAAATGTTTACTGAAACAAAATTTCTTACTAAAATACACAAATTTATAAATAAACTACATTTAAACCTCGCATACTAAGCTTCAGGGGAAGGTAGTGTCTTGTCATTTTTACAAAAATGCAGAAGAAGCTCACCTGTTGGGCAAAACATTGGTTTTAAATCACGACAATAAGTGCACCAGTGACATAGGCCATAGAAGCTTAAGCATCCATCTAAATTTAATCTTTATCTTCCAGGTTTCTACCATAAACATTAAAGTAATAGTATTTGGTTTATTTATGGATGCTCTTTAACATTCTCAGGTCAACAGCATCCCATTAACTTTAGGGCATGAAACGGCCAATAAATATTGCTCAGAGGAGGCCTCCTCTTACAGAGTTGAGGTACTTTTGCTTTTTTCACTAAGTCCTGATTATTAAAATCAGTACAAGAACCTACAGAGTTATTAACATGGGAGAAAATTTATATTTACAAATACAGAGACAGATTAATGAATTTTTACACCTCTAGGGATGAAAACATAAACTTTAAGTTCATCACACCTCCACCAGAGCAGGATATACACACCCAAAGCATAATGAATTATGCAGCAGTGGACGGTTAGCTGATGATGCGACAATGGTCTGAGAAACATGTACTGCATTTAAACAAATAAATGAAGCAAATAAGAATATATAGTTTGACTAAATCATACAATGATCTTAATTATATGACTAGCTTGACTGTACAAGTTCCAATTAGCATTTCAAATTGTATAGATTTATATTGTTAATTAAGAAGTTTCAGAACATCTATTGAACGTTTTTTTGGTATTCTTGCAAATATGTTGTCCACATACCTATACCATATCTTTGCTAAATCAGAAAATTGTTGGTAAAATTTTTGGTTAAAACTGAAGAAATTTTGAATGAATATTTTAATAAGTTTTAGTAAGTCTTCTAGTTCTTCTGTCTATTAAATTTAAAGAGATTAAACATTCCCTTATCATTTGCATAAGATTTTCTAATGGGATGTTAGGGAATAAGGCTTTTACATAAAAAGACACCATTACATCTACTGTTGCAATTGTGATATTTCAAAGTTTTTCAATTGAATCAAATGAATTTTTGATGCACAAGCTTTGAAATTTTTAAAAGATTTGAAATTATCATTTAATATTTTTGCTATTTTGTATATGGGTGAATTGATTCATTATTGGTCTCATGCTCCTATAATTTTTTATGGATTTTAGGAAGTGTATGAAGTTTAGGTAGTACTGGATTGCTTTGTGACTCTTTTTTCAGTTGTGGATAAAACAAGTCCTAATGTTATATAAGTGGAGTTAGTTTGAACATATTTAATAAATTCTAATGCAATAATTTTTTCTGTATTTTTTGCTTGTTAGCAAAATACCTCAATAATACTGAGATGAATGTTCCCTTAGCTTCTTTTGAGAACAAAAACATTATCATTTTTGAGATAATGAAGTGCCATACCTACGAAAATTACCCTAAGATATTTGTCATTTTTATTCTCCAACATTTGTATTTACTAGTTATCTTGAAGTTATGAAATTATGATTAAAATAAAGATTCTGCAGTATTAGATGATAAATAAGTAATAATTCCCTAGATAGTGATAAGCAAAATTTAGTTCATTGTCTATTTTTTTACTTATGCCACTCTTAACAAAAGAGAATTTATCTTTTTGTTGAGTTTATTTTCTCTATGAACATTGCATTTCTGATGAATATAATTTGTGTAAGGTTCTGGAAATACCATTTTTTTCCTCCCATCATTTCTCCAGATGCGCTGCAGTCAAGTCTTACTCTGCTACCTGCATTTATAACCAACTTTTTATCTATATATGCTTCATTCCAATCACAGATCTTGATTCAAAATCTTCTGATACTAGATGTAGTTTTCCAAAAATAGGAACTCTTCTGTGAGCTGCCTCACAGTAGCATATAATACAATAAGATGTTTCAGTCACTTATCCAAGAGTTTGCAGTTCAAATTATACTGAAATAAGCCCATTGGAGGTGCTTTTGCACATGTCCTGCGAGAACAACAGTAATTATTTTCAACTAAGGTCTGTTACACTGCAGTAAGCTTTCAGCTCTTTTTTTTGCATGGTCTCTTAATAAATAACTGTCTATGTCTGATTCCCGAAGCTTGAATCCAAGTTTTGTGGGGTTGTATATTCTACTATTTCTTAATAATATTGATATATAGTTGGTTTGGTGACATTTTACTTTACTTACTTGGTTTTTTAAAAGAAATCAAAGATCATGATTTTTAAAAGAGGGTATAAACTGAGAAAGGATGAGAAATGGCAGTTAAATGGGAGAGAGAGGTGGTAAGGAAATTTGATTATATAGGAACAAGATTAATAGAAGTTGGAAAGAACAGAAAAAAATGGCAATAGCAAAAGGAAAAGCAACTTTCTGTATCATAAGAGCATGTTTCAGAAAAATTCCAAATATAATAGTTAATTGGCTGGAAAGAGTTTACACAACCACAGTAATAGCCAAAATTTTATATGGAGCAGAAATTGGGGTATAGAAGATGGATGAAAAGATGTTGATAAATTTAATAGATGTTTTTGTAAACAATCTTATCTTATTTTGATTTAAAGTAAAACACTAAAAATCATGTCGTCACATTAAAACTCTCTTTAAGTTTCACAAACACACTTATAAAAGTAATTTTGGTACATGTTTCGTGAGGTACATTCCTCACATTGTCAACCAAAACGACGACTCAAGAGTTGACAATGTGAGGAATGTACCTCACGAAACATGTACCAAAATTACTTTTATAAGTGTGTTTGTGAAACTTAAAGAGAGTTTTAATGTGACGACATGATTTTTAGTGTTTTACTTTAAATCAAAATAAGATTAACAAAAGTTTCACTGTGTGGATTCCCAAATTCCGTAAACATATTACAACGGCATTCGAGTCATCGGGAACAAGACGACTAAAAACAAAATTCATTCAAATAAAGAAAAAAATCTACTTGTAAACATTTAAAACACGAAACATTACAAGAGTTGTACATAACAGTGCAGTTTTAAGCAATTTTTCACATGTATTACAGTGGTACTAAGTGAGCTCTGGTAAGGTTAACTTTTTTAATTACGTAACATCGACCTTTAAGACTTCAAGAACTAGATACAACATGGAACACAGAGTAGAACTCAACCAATCACTCCCAAAACATGTACTCTTTAATATACAATTATGCAATCACAAAGCTGAAATAAAACGTTACCAAAAACTCAAAGAAAAAAGGGGATGCAAAACAGCAGATATCAGATTCATAAATAGATGTTTAAAAGAAAAAGTTTGTCCGAAATTTATCAGAAAAATAGTAAAATACAACAATAATAGTCAGATACAAAAGGCAGCTGAAAAGAAAGTATTGGAATTAGAAAGACACAAACATTACGCCGATATCGCACATATAGACGTGAGGCTATACGAATTACATATGAAATTAAGTAAGTCAATAGGAACCATTGCATGGAATAATATCGAGAGAAACGTATTGGAAAGCATCAGTTGCAGAATAAAACATAAAACTACACGCCAAAAAAATAAATTTAAAAATTTACGCGGAAAACAAATAGGTAAAAATAAAAATATCAACGAGAAACCTAACCTTGAAATAGTTAATCTCTCCAAAGAAAAACTGAATAAGGATGAAACAAAACTATTAAATAACGGCATCAATACATGTGTCAATTTCTCATCAAACATTGACGAATATATTACAGATATCGAATTAACTATTGAGAAATTAAACACCATAGATAAAAATTATATTAGGAAAATGTCTTCAGGAATATTACAAGAAATTAAAAATCATAGCCAAATCCCCAAATCATACCAAAAAACCATAAAATCATTAAATAAAAAAGAAGTCATATATACAAAAGCAGATAAGGGAAACCAAATTGTAATCCTAGACAAAGAAGATTACCAACATAGAATGCTAGAGTTACTAAACAACAAGGAGTTCATTGAAGTGGAAAAAAATCCCCTACACAAATGCAAGAAATCAATAGAAGACATATTAAAAGGAAATAGCTTACTCACAAATTCAGATGTTTACAAAATCAAAATACCTAATCCATCAATAGCTAAAATAATAGGATTACCAAAAATACACAAGCCAGGAAAAGACATGAGACCAATAATTAACAATATCAATACCCCATGTTACCTCCTAGCCAAATGGTTAACTACACGATTTAATACATTTCCCAAATTCCCAAGTCTAAGTATAAAAAACTCATTCGATCTTATAAACAAAATCAAAGATAATAAACTAAACTCAAATGATATCATGGTTTCCTTTGATGTAAAAGCATTGTTTCCAAGCATTCCAAAAGAGAAAACCCTGAATTTGTTAAAAAAATGGCTACTATCTATCAATATTGCAGAAACACACACAAAAGAATATGTAAAGCTCACAGAACTATGTTTAAACCAAACCTACTTCACATTTGAAGGAAAGTTTTATAAACAAAAATCAGGTTTAATGATGGGTAGTCCACTATCTCCATTTTTGGCTGATCTGTACATGAGCTATTTTGAAACACATATAATGAAAGCCTTCCCATACATATTCAAAACATGGTACAGATATGTTGATGATGTGTTTGCCATTGTAGAAGATAGATTCATAGAAGATTCATTGAAACTATTGAACTTGCAAGAAAAAACCATAAAATTCACTATGGAAACCGAGGTTAATAATACTTTACCTTTTCTGGACCTAAGGATAATAAAAAGGAATAAAAATATAGAATTTGGTATATACAGAAAGGACACACATACCGACAATTACATAAAAGCAAAAGGTTTCAACCCCAGACCCCACAAGGAAGCAGCATTCAATAGTATGACATATAGGCTAGTTAATACACCACTCAGTAAAGAAGAATACAGGAAAGAATATGCACATATAATACACACAGCAGAAATAAATGGATTTAACAAACAAATGGTAGATAAAAAAATAAAAAGATTTAAAAATAAAAAGGAAATTAAACTAATCACCACACTCAGTTCTTCACTTAAAGAAAATACCTATCAAAAATTCACATATCACCCTTATGTTAACCATAAATTCCAAAAAATTTTCAAAAAGTACAACATTACTCTAGCACCAATAAACAGATATAGTGTTGGTAAACTATTAAATCTAAATAAAATTAAACAAAAAAAGAAGAAAGAAGAACATTCAGGTATATATAGAATTAATTGCAAGGATTGTGAGAAAATATACATAGGAAAAACAAAGAGAAATCTGGGGATAAGATTAAAGGAACACTGGAGAAATATTAGACACAAACAAGTAGAAAAATCAGCAGTGGCTGCACATTTTTGGAATGAGAATCATGAAATAGAGAAGGACATAACATTACTAAAAACAATTCAACATCCGAAAGAACTTAATATATGGGAAAAAATTTACATAAAAAAATATGAATACAAACTTATGAATTTTGATATACCGGAAGCAGACAACATATTGTTTAAGTTCATTAACAGACCACCAGAGCAAGCATAGTAACATACATACTTTGCTGAAATTGGCTCCTCAGTCGTCGTTTTGGTTGACAATGTGAGGAATGTACCTCACGAAACATGTAGAGTCGTCGTTTTGGTTGACAATGTGAGGAATGTACCTCACGAAACATGTACCAAAATTACTTTTATAAGTGTGTTTGTGAAACTTAAAGAGAGTTTTAATGTGACGACATGATTTTTAGTGTTTTACTTTAAATCAAAATAAGATTAACAAAAGTTTCACTGTGTGGATTCCCAAATTCCGTAAACATAAACAATCTTATGTTTACTGACAGCTTCCCCAAATGGAGTAACACAGATAGAATTAGGTAGATATTCAAGTTAAGATAATAATTATTACAAGAATTATGAAATACTTATTCAAAATTACCATATTGGAAGCAAGAGTGATATTATTAAAGAATATTTCAGAATCCAAGAGAAATTTAACTGGATGGTATCTCAAAGTGCAGGAAACTTTACAACAGATAGGTTTAAGAAATTTATGGATAAATAGGGAATACCAAAACAGAGGATTTTGGAAAAAGATAAACCTAAGATTGGAAGATATTAAATGACAAGAAGTATTTGGTAGTTTGGGGAAAAAGAGTTAGTTGAGACTTTACAGGGGAATAAAAATAGTATGGGTAAGGAACAATATAAAGAACAATATGACAAAGCAGATAGAGAACAGTTTGCATGGGCTAGAACTGGAGTTAAGAATTTAAAAGGATTAAGATATTATATAGATGTAGATAAATGTTCAATGTGTGGAGAAACCAATACATATTTTCATTGTTTATTATACTGTAGACAAACAAAGTTATGAAGAGAACAGGCCTGCCAACAAAATTGGAAGAATCTATATGGGGAAATATTAACTAGAAATATTTTCACTGTAAAAGGAGAGAAGAATATAAAATTTATAGGGAACTATTTGGGCAAAGTTAGAGAGAAATGGATTAGAATGATTAAGGGGAAGATAGAGGGAAATGTAATCTTAGAAGTACAACAGGTCAGATAAGCATAAACAAGGATAGGATAATACAGCAATATGATGGTCACCAATACACTAATAACCTGCAGTTGTGTATATTTGGATCAGAATGTGATCAGAAGAAAATATATAATTAGTAAGATTAATATTGCTTTAGTGTATTTTGAGATCTCATTTTGATAAAGTATGTATATTTGAGTGTATATATTATGTAGTCTATTGAGATATTTTCAATAAATTTACTTGGTTTTTTTAATTGTACCAGTTTTGGAAATGTTCGTTTCCATCATCAGAGAACACCAACTGGTAGAAGGGTACTATGTAGGCTGTTAGAGAAAGTTATTGAATATGTCTGACAATAGTGTCTTGAAGTTCATGATGCAATTTTTATTTTTGATCATGTACATTTTTTCCCCCAAGTTGTTAGTAGCAAAGGTTTGCAATAATTTTTTTTTTATTAACTTCATGGTTTTCTGACCAAAAGTAGGCTCCCACTACTGATTTCTCTATCTGTTTGTAATGGATATTTCTGAAATGTTCTTTGGTATGGGTTTCCAAATTTCTTTTCGTTTTCCAATATCATAATTGATCACGGTTTTTGTAATTGATTTGGTAGAAACATGACTTCTTGTCAGAAGATATATGATATTTATAGTACTACTAGATAGTAATAAATTTGTAATACTGTGGATGTTTTGAGGAGCCAACATTTATTTTGTTTTTTTAAAAAAAAATTAAAATTTATTGAACATGCTAGTGTAATATGTAAATTTTTGAATTGCATATTTCCTTTTATTTGTGATAACAAACTTGTGTCTCTATATTTTTATTTCTTTTAGACTTTTTTTAATTATTTTATCTACTAATTTTTTATGGAAATCATTATGTAGTGCTGGGTATATGATGTGTTGGTTTTTTTTCTACTGTTTGAATCATTCACTAATCTGTATGCAAGGCTATTTAGGTTGATATGTTGGTGTG
Source organism: Metallyticus violacea (assembly GCA_030762175.1). Taxonomy (NCBI): domain Eukaryota; kingdom Metazoa; phylum Arthropoda; class Insecta; order Mantodea; family Metallyticidae; genus Metallyticus; species Metallyticus violacea. The sequence continues at coordinate 86,753,840 of CM060841.1, forward strand.
TTTTAGGATTAAAGCTATTATTTATTAATGTAATTACCCCTGTGATTAGGTTTCCTATATATTCCAAAGGCCAAACTCTTATTATCTCTTATAACCTTCAAATCCATAAAGGGGATCCCATTCATTCTTTTCAATTTTTAATGTAAACTGTATCGATCTTTCCTATAAATTTATAATTTGTCCAGGTGGTCTAGTGGTAGCCATACCTAGCCTTGTGGACCCAAGATTGCATGCAATCCTGGCCAGAGTTGATGGATTTTTTCAGGCATAAAAATCCTAAGTATGGTTTCCTTTGGAAGGGGAGTAAAGCCCTGGTTCTGATATTGTAGATTTACTGCATGCAAAAGAACCTCAATCCTGAAAGAAGAGGCCTCTGAGCAAAATTTATTGGCCTTTTCACATTCCGAATAGAATGGGACACTGATGTCCTGAGATGTTAAAGAGCATCTGTAAATTAACTAAATCAACCTGTAAATTTATAATTTTAAGGCATCATTTGCCAGAGTTTAGGTATAATGGTAAATATGTCATCCACATATCTGCTTCCAGTCTAAATCTAGTAAATAATCTTCTATTTTATTGGATTATTGTAAAAATATTTTAAGGCCTTTATTTAGAAATGCTCTCTCTTCCTTCTTGAAACTTTTTTAGATATGTTTTCCATGTAATTGGGTTTAGGTTCGAAAGGTGTTACATTAAAAATGCCTTTGTGAAATCAAAACAATACATTAGAGGTCAAAAATGCAAAGGGAAACCTTGTTAGACATTAAATTGGAAGCTAGTAATAACATTGAAGTAGAATAATTAAAAAATAAAGGACATTAATAATAAATTACACATCACTTCACTAGTTTATTTATTTATCACAATGTGTTTGGCAAGCTGTTGCTCCATCATCAGCTGGAAATTGATTATACATGAAGACCTCTTGTCATGTCATATATAAGTATCACTTCATTCTGTGGATCTTATAATGAGTTTACCAACTCTAAAAGAGTTAGTTTAACTCTCGGATGTACATTTCATAAGAAATGACATACATCATGTACATTTTATGAAATATCTTCATATTTACAAATTTTTTACTCTGGTTTAGAGCTTGTTAGAGATAATTTTTCACATTAGAATTACATTTTAGGAAAAAAAAAAAGCATATATTTTTTTGAAGAGCTTTTAAGAAATTTCATTTTAAAATTTTTGGATTTTTTTTTTTTGGCCAGAAATGGTATGCTGATTGCTGACACACTGGAATTTGGCATATTCACAAAAGAAACCAATACAGATAATTAACATAAAAATTGTAGCCTTAATCTAAAACAACATAAACTCACAATAATCAACAGCCTCGTGTTCAGATTAACAAACTGACCAATAAGCAAGACAGAATACAAATCTGAGTGCCAAAAAATCATGGATATAGCACAGAAAAATGGCTAGCCAATAGTTCTGGTCAACAAGAAAATAGAAGCATTCAAAAAACAAAGACAAAAAAGACATCACCACACTAAAAGGCTACAAAGGAGATGATATGTACAAGAAATTCACATTCCACTCATTGGCACACCAAAAATTCCAGAAGATTTTTAAAGATTCAAACATTATTTTGGCTCCAGTGAACAAAAGCTGTTTTATAAACACAAACAGGATTCTACCAGGAAAAACGATCAGACATTTAGGAAATTAAATATACATATAGGCAAAATGAAAAGAAACATTACCCTACCTATGGTTTAAAGAACACATAAGAAATGTAAAATATATACACAAAGTGACAAAAGTGAACTGCTGCCGAAATACAAACTGAGCTGAAGGAAGTTCATGCAGACATTGCCCTAGCACTCAAGACCATTTATTACTGAATAAATGAATTCAGACATGGCCATTGGAACACTACGGGAGATGCTGCAAATTTAACACGTCCAGTCCAAATGGAGTTTCTTCTGAATAAATGGACATAAAATTTATGGTATGATAATAGACTGTCAAATTAAGATTTGGGAGATTGCTGAGAGGGTTGTTATCTCATATGAAGGGTACATAATATACTGAATTAAGTTCTGCATATGAAGAAACTGAGTGAATAATATGTGCCATGTTTGTTGGCTCCAGACCAAAAACGTTCGAGGAACGACATTACAAAATGGTGTTTTGAAAAGTTGCAACATAATTCGAATGACTTCTGGCATCGTTTTGTGACTGTAGACGAAACTTGGATCCACCACTACACCCCGGAGACAAAGCGGCAGTAGGTGAAAGTGCATCGAAAAAAAAGTTAAAATCGTTCTGTCGGTAGAGAAAGTGATGACAAACTTTATCGGACTCACAGAGTATCATCATGATTGATTATTTGGAAAAGGGTAAAACAGTGACTGGTTGTTATTACGCGGGCTGAAGCAGAAGCGATCAAGATTGGCGCGCAAAACACGAGTTCCTCCACCAGGGCAATGTGCCTACTCACAAGTCGACCGTTACGATGGCACGAGCTGGGCTTCGAAGTAGTTTCCCATCCACCATATTACCCAGATTTGGCCCCATAGTTTTTTTTTTTTACTTTTTTCTTTGAGTTCAAAGGAGATTATGCTGAGGAATAAATTATTTTTGTTAAGTAAAACTACTGTAAAACTAGACTGTTCAATTCGCCTTCCTATTTCCATAATCACGGTTTTCTTCTGAATTCTATTATCTAAATTTTCTGTTCAATCTTGCCCCCACTCTTTCCCTCGCCAGTTTAAAGGATCTAGAACTCCTACTAAAAGAGATAAAGAATTCACCTATTTGCGCCAGAGCGCAGCACTCTTCGTGCGTGGAAATATTACTAGTAATCCCGGCCGCAAGATGGCATAGAGGTGATCGCATATAGGATAAGTTCATTTAATTAAGTCCCAACGGCCGGTATTAAAAAAATATACAGCAGGTGGAACATCTTTTATCTCATTCTATATATCAAATGCAAAAAAGCCTCAGCCGCAGTAATAACATTTATGGAATTTTAACGACGGTCTGTCAGTCTTGGTGGTCTAGTGGCAACCACACATGCCTCGTAGACCAAAGATCGCGGGTGGAAACCCGGCCAGGACCAATGGATTTTTGAGCATAAAAATCCTAAGTATTTGGAAGGGGAAGTAAAGCCATGGGTCCCGTGTCGTACATTTACGGTACGAAAAAACCTCAAGCCTGAAAAAAGAGACCTCTGAGCAAAATTTATCGGCCTCTTCACCCCAGGAATTGAATGGGGTGTTAAAAAGCGTTCTTAAATAAAACAAATAAAAAAAACGAAGGGTTTGGAAAGCTTTGAGAATGACAACGAGTTGTGACAAGCCAGTACAGTTTTCCTAGCTTTAGATTGAAGTTTAGATAAACATGTGCATATCTGAGTGCGCTCCAGGAATGTGTGATGTCAGCACTTCTGTGTATGTGTACGCGGGTGTTCTGCGCCAGACATTAAGATGCATCTCAAGCGAGAGCATTTCCGCTCTATGATTTACGACTTTAAAGGCGGTTTAGGGAAGATAGAGAAAGATAATACCATGCTTTTGGGAACCTTTGCGCTTCGCAGTCCATTATTTATCGATGGTTTGCAGATTTTAGGAGAGGAAAAGACTCTCTCAAAGATGAAGACCACGCAGGAAAGACAGCTACAGCAACTATGGGCGAAAGCAGGGCATATGTTACTGAAATAGTATCGCTGTACATGGTATCAGATTCAAAAGACTTGAATATTGGGATCGGCAGCAGAGAAAACAATCCTCGAAGAAAATCATCATGTGAAGAAACTCTGCAGTCGTCGGATGCCTCACCACCTCACATATGAGCAAATGTTTGAAAAAGGTTGACAACAAAAAGATTAAAAAACAAACGACGAAAGCAGGTGACGAAAGCTGGATATACCAGTATGATCCAAAAACTAAGGAACAATCGTCGGTCTGAGTCTTAAGGAGAATGATTCCTCAACAAAAGTAAGGCGAGCGAGAGTTGTTGGCAAGAAGATAACCTGTTCTTTCTTCTGAGCTAGTGGCCACATTATAACAGCTTCACTTGATGGAATAAAAACTACATTGCCAGATGCTGCACCAGAAAATGCCTGCTCCAAGTTTTCAATGAATCGTCATAAGATGGCCTGCGTGGAATCCTGTTGTACCACAACGCATCTGCCCACACTACACTAGAAACAGCTCAATTTCTGCAGAAGTCAAATGCTAGTTCTGGTTACCATGAAACTGTCTTCTATTCCCCAAAATAAAGAAAACATTCATGATCAACGATCTGAATCCACCTGAAGCCGCAGTGGTTGCGTACAAAGAATGTATTGGCGCAAATCTTGAACATTCACCAACAAAAGCACTGCCGGAATTAGCACAATAAGCCGGGAATTCAATGTCTTCTGCACGAACAGCAATAAAATTGTTAAAACTCAAACCTTACAAGTGTGCATGTGTCTACTGTCTACTACAAAGTGATTGCGCAGCATGTGTGTGTTAGCCCGAGTGATTTCTTTCATCAATGACTGAAGGTTAATCAACCCACAACATGTTCTTATCAGAAGAGACGTGCTCATGTGAATACTCGTCACAACACTAACTACGGGTGTTCTAAAAAATCCAAATCGATAATAAGAAACCACTCTTTATGACAGGAAAATGAAAGTTTGGTGTGCGATTAGCCCAAGAGGCATAATCAGTCCATTTTTTTTAACGAGCAGACAGTAAATGAAAAGAGGCACTGAAATGACATTCTGATTCAATTTTTTAATCAGCGGACGAAAGAAGAGAAATTATATGGATGGTTTCAACAAGATTGCGCTACTTCTCTTACAGCAGAGGTAGCAATGGATAAATTTGAAGATAGAGTAATAACGGTATATGGCCCTCTCGCCCCCCTGATTTAACAGTTTGTGATTTTTATTTGTAGCATATCCTGAAGGACAAAGTGCACAAAACAAATGCTCAAACATTGGAATAACTCAAGGAAAACATATGAAACGAAATCAGAAACTTTACAGTGTCAATGGGAATGTATTTACCCAGTACAGTGTCTGTTCAGCTTAGGGAGGAAATTTCCAGCATTTGATATAAGATTATTTATACATTTATAAGAAGCGGGCGGCCGGTTGTTGCATGTTCAGCTACCGAGACGCAAAAATTCATGCAATGATAAGGGCATATCCTGGAGCTCTGTAGAGCCAGTTGCAGCGAGTCCCGCTCGGCCTGTTAACAAACACTTGCAGTATTGAATAGCTTCATCAGAGAAAATTACTTCTCAATCCAAGTTCTCACGAGCTGCAAATACCAACCTGTCAATTATGTGGGCGTCGGTTAAAACTTCCTTAACTGCATTGCCCGGGTATAAAGACTGTAGTTCTCAGCGGCCGTTTAAAAGCGGTGACCTCCGTCAAGAGAGCTCTGTCTGCACCCACTGTAGAGACTCGTGGGCGACCTATGAGTATACTCTTCCACGCACCAGCTTGTCCTTCTCGATAGTTTCGTCCGCTGCTTGCTCTGGTGATCGCATAGCGCTGTGAAATAAGAGTGAGAGAAACAGCACGTTTATCAATAGCCTTTGCCATTGCTAGAAATGCATCCTTGTAGGGGAAGAGGAGAGAGGAACGACCTCTGTGGGTAGTAAATGAAACAGAGCATAATTCCGCAATCTTCACAGAAAGAAAGAATGAAAGAAAGTATTTACGGTGGAATTAAGCCTTATTGCCAATATTTAGAGACGTTGGATATAATATAAAAGATGTAACAAAAAAGTACATTAAAAATTTGGAGAAGCCATTCCCCACATGTGCAGGGTAAAAAATATAATATGAACATAGGTCCCGATTGCTTTATTTCCTTATTAGATACATACCAGTAACACAGCACAGTATTCAAAAACAGATCCATGGAAACAGAAAATCATGGGACAATTTCCAAATGTCCTCCGTTAGCGCAGATACATCCATCAACCTCCGTCGCATGCGCTGATGTATCCCTGGAGTATCTCGTATTGTCTGACAGCCTTGCAGAATACGAGCACGAATACTCTCTACACCTTTGGCTAATGCATAGAGCATATGAGCATCTGTCAACTCCGCATTTGAATACCTCATTTTACTGTATCTGAAACGAGGCCCTAAACACATAGAACTGACACTACGTGCTTGGTGCTACGTTGAGCAATGAAGTGAATAGCATAACAAGCGGACTAAGTGACACAGAACGACCACAACAACGGCGAACCTAGGAACTAAGCGAATTACAACATTCCCACCCCATTTAATCAGAGATGAAAGCGAATATTTGCCTAATGTACGCATTAAGTTTTATGTTGTGGGGTTAATGCTACCATTCTAGCTTCCATATCACGCTGCGTAAGCGAAGTTGTAGACAAAGAGCTCTAACAAGGAGATAAAGCATTTCCGGAACCAAGTTCATGTACCCTCTACATACAGGAATGTTTTACCAAAGTTTTCACATAACTTTCTGTTACATCCTGTTTATATGTATACTTAATTCGCAATCTATAGCCGAAAATTGTGAAAAAATTTAATGTACGAACGCGAAATAAATTAAGAAATAAATTTCAATGGTATATACCAAGTTTTCCTTAGAAAAAACAAAACAAACACAAGAGTGATTTTTAAGTTTTCTCTTCCCTCCCCTTTAGACTAACACCCCACTCTTTAAAAGTCGGTTTTCAGGTATACTCAGGTATCCTGCTAATGGTTCAATATCTTTAATTTTCATAAAATATTTTTCTTGTTTTAATTAAATTGTATATACCCAGTTTCATTGCAAAATAAAATAGTGGCGTTAGAGCTATTTTTAAATATTGGGTTTCAGGTAAATGTCCACCCTTTCGTAATTGTCTGATTTCGTTGATTTTTATTTCAATGGCATACACCAAATTTCGTCCAGAAAAAACAAAAATTGCCGATTTTGAAATTTTCGCTTTAGATCATCTCCTATCACCAATGGTCTAATTTTGCTGGTAATGAACTCGATGAATGATTATTAATTGATCGTTATATGCAGAGTTTAGCTGAGAAAAAACAAAAATTGCGGCCACTAGAGCCTTACGCGCACGCGCGCGCATATATATAAATAAATAAGTAGGATCAGTGGGGATTTGAAGACATTTTTAAAAAATTTGATCATGGGTACAACCTTTCGGAATGCGCTAAAACTAATTCTCCTGGTTTTGAAAACACACCGATGACCTTTAAAGCCTGGAATGTGCAGGATGAAGTCTGTCTCTACAGAAAGTATTGTATATTTCCTATGTTTTGAAATAACAGTTTGATGCAAATTAATAGTTGCGGGTGGTCTACCCTGTTTTTCAATTTTTATTTTCTCTTCCAATGGTCGCAAAAATGCTTAAAATGTAAGCTTTGTTTAGTGTTAATTCTCTTAATATTCCATTAATACAAAACGAAATAAAGAACTGATGCACTTTACGAATTCACACGAACTTTTACAGCTGACTACTAACGAACGACTGATTATCGCTGCTGGGCAGTGTCTGCATGAGAGAATTGTTACTTCAGATGTAACATTGTCTGGCAAGTACAGCCACTGGAGTAGATCTTGCATCTCTCCACCACATCTGAGAAAATGAATGCAATGTAATCTATCTCAACTTTTGAGAACAATAAAGCGCATAGCTGAGCTGGTAACAGTTGAAGAAAAACGAGCAACTTTCACTGAATACGGAGCGTGCTGTTTTAAGGATTGGTAGCATAGCAACAGGCAGTTACAACATCTCTACCTACGTCCTCTATCAACAGAACCTGGTTCTCCATACAGCGAACATCTACAGTGAGTAGAAGGGAATAAATATAACCTAAGAAAGCTGATAAACTGCGGATTAATTAGCAGTCATTAAAATGTCCACCGTCAACAAAAGAGCAGTTTAATAGTTAATACACGACAGGCGCGGTAGCATAACAATGAAAAGCTAGTGTTGTATTTCAGAATTGCTTTTATTTTTCAACATAGTGTAATACATTTTGTTCAACAATTTGCCATTACAAAAGTGGCATATCTCGAGATCTGCAAAAATAAGCAGCTAGTTTTGATTTTCTACTCGGATAAAAATCACTGTCCTCCCAAGAAGTTTTGAGCTTTAAAACAAATAGAGGTTGGAGGGAGTCAAATACGATGAACAAAGTGGGCTTAGAAGTAAGCCGTACTTTAAATAATTGATTTTAGCCATTATGTGGGCGTGGATTATGCTGGTGGAAAATGATCTCTTAAATATGTTGGTGTAAATGTTCGAAAAGATAAAGGTAATATTTATCACCACTCCCGTATTCCAGAATGTGAGAACAAACAACCCCTCCCGTGCACAGACAGCCACGAGAAGTTTCGCGCTATGATTCTTTATGATTTCAAGAATTGTTTAAATGACTTCCAAAGACATGAACATTTTTGGAAACCTTGCTCTATCTAGGGGGACAGTTTTACGCTGGTTTGCAAAATGTAAAAGGGGATGAATTTCTGTAAGATGAGGAGTGACGTGGGCCTTAGTCTACGGTAAGGACTGAGGAAAACATTGTTGCGGTGAAAACAATTGCGTAACATGTAAGAACATCGAGGCAGTCTTCCAGATTGGATCACCGACAGTATCAAAAATCCTGCAAAATCATCTTCGTGTCAAGAAGGTTTCCTTCATTGGGTGCCTCACAATTTGAGAGAAGCATAAAAGCGCATCGCGTCGAATGGTATGAAGAAATGCTGCAGAGATTCGATGGAGGGAACTCAAGGTGTGTTTCCGGTGTCATCACGGGTGATGAAACAAGAATTTACTATTTTGACCCGGAGACCAAACGACAGTCGGCAATTTGGATCTTTCCAGCTGACGACCCACCAATGAAAATGGCCACATTATTTTTTATCAGAAAGTGGACATGTGGCCAAATTCCTCTGGATGAGCAAAGACAGTCATTGCTCAGTGGTACACCACAAAGTTTTTAACAAACTCCTAAAATGTCGTCTAAGGACAGGACTGGGGGCACGTTATGCCTCCACTCACACAGCTAACATCACCATCCAGTTCCTGGAGTCCACAGAGGTTAGATTCGTGACTCATCCTCATCACAGTCCTGACCTGACTCCTTGCGACTATTTTGTATTCCCAGAGGTAAAAAATCGCATGCGAGGAAGTCATTTTTCAGTTCTGAAGAGACTGTGGCTATATATGAAAATTAACTTCCATCCTTGAGTAAAGTGAGTGACAGGAGTGGTTTTTGAGGATGAGAAATATCTTAGAATGTGATGGAGAGTGCTTTGAAAAGATGCAAATGTCGGAGTGAGTCTACCCACTCCCAATGTGACATGTCTGAAAACTTTCGTAGTGACCATCGTAAATCTCCTACAGTCTACTCTTGCTGAAAGTCCGTATTTTTAAAACTAGTAATAATGCCAAACATGACTACACTTGGTGCACTAACACTTCAACTGTTGCAAAAAAAAAAACTTAATTATATCCTCGCAATGATATTTCGCCTCTTTACAAGATTCTACAATCGAATTGATACTCTTTCTATGTTGTTCAAAACTTCTCATAAAATCAATTTGATTGTTTAGTTTAAATCACATTATCGTCTCACTTAGTCTCTAAAAGGTAGCAACAAAACGTCCTTCAATTTACCGACGTCAACTTACAGTGACATAATAATAATAATAATAATAATGGTAAAATCCAAATGATCGTCTCACCTTGCGGACCACAGCCGACCTTGACTACGAGTCTCCAGAGTAAGTTTCATGATATCTGAGGCCAACTTCAGGTAATTGAACCAATACTGTGCAACTTAGTAGATTTAGCACGTCTTCTTAGTAGATGTGACGTTTACTGTTTTAGGAATGTTCATTTAAAGATAGTCGGCGCTTCAGAATCACTGCACACAGTCCAATTGAGATAGAAATACGGATGTTGTTTCATTGCATTGTGCCGTTGTTGCATAAAAGAACGCCGTCGTTCGATATTTCAGAGCTCACCTCTTCCCCTGGGACTGTCACGTGACCGTGGTTTTTCTTCAATTTGTGGAAAAAGAAAAAGTAATTGGAAATGTTGGGAGGGTGAGGAATGCTTCATGTTCATTTGTGTGAGTTATTCAGTAACAAATATTTGCAAGGTGCGGCCATGCATTATCATGGTGTAGTTTCCACCTTATGACACGGAAATGCAAACTTTTGTTTGTGATATGGGGTTGTAGAGTTTTCAGGACATCTCTGGAGTATTGCCCAGTTACCATTGTGTGCGCAGGTATGACATGCTGGTAAATAATTTCTTGAATATCGAAAAATGAGATAACCGTAACTTTCCCAGCATAACCAATGACTTTTACATTATTTTTAGGTGGGAGGAGGAGAGGTTAGTGATGCTGCTGCTGCTACTGCTGCTGCTGCTGCTGCTGCTGCTGCTGCTGATGATGATAGAACTTTTCACACAGAGCTTTACTGTTTGCTATCAGGATCCAAATGTTGTAGTCAAGTTTCATCAGGAAGTTTAACTTTAAAGGAAGAACCTTATCTTCCTATAATATCATCTTCAACTTCATGCAAACCTACACACAAATCCTTTTGTTCGGGAATCAGCAGTCTTGGAGCTCATCGTATACAAACACGTCTCTATGCAGCTTCTCAATTACCAACATATGGGTGGTATCCACTAAAACTCTCAGTATTCTTGATGTTATTCCACGATCCTCTGTTACAATGACAGCAGCGGCGTAAATGTTTTATTCCGTTAGAGCACAAACTGGAGCACCGCGTCCACTTTCCTTTGAAATTGGTTGTCTCCTTTTTAAACTTTTTAAATCATCTTCTGTCTGTGAGAACAAACTCTCCAAGACATCCTGTAACGTTTCTTGGGTCTCAGCTGAAGATCTCAGACGCAGGCAGAATTTCAGACCACCATATTGTTCGTCGCGTGTCACCTCCATTTTGCTGTACGCGAAACTGAACACATCGCTTCTTGCCCACTCTCACAGGCGGGAACCGGAATGAATTCAGGTGTATATTACGCGTTAAGCTAACAAAATAGTGTACAGTTAAATTTTAGCTCGATAAATTAGCTTGTAAATAAATTATGACCATTCTTAATTTAACAGCGAATTGTTTCTTCAACATTCCTATCTCAGACTTGTCCATTACACAAATTGTATCAGAATTCCGTATCTGTTCCATAGAAAGTTTGTATAGCTTTTGCTGTCTTTTCTTCCAGAACCACGAATACGAGGGATCGAGAACGTTAAGGCGCATATTCGTGAGCGGAAAGTCTGCAGTTCTATTCCCATCTGGACCGTCCTCCCTGATTGAAGTTGTTTCCAGCTTTTTCTCAGTCTTCATTAATGGCAAATGCCGGGGAGATGCTCTAAACTTAGGCCTGGAAGGCTTCCTTCCTTTAAAAAGAAATAATCAGTTCCCAGTTTATCATTTCATCTCATGGATCAGCAGAGTTCACAATCTGTGATGCCTCGGTAGTGTTCGTGTCTCTGGAAGTTACATTTTTAATAGTGTTAACGCCTGTTTTAACTACCGAGGCACCACAGGCATTAACACTATTAAAAAAAAACTTCCAGAGACACGAACACGGGTGACTGAGAACATTAAGGCAAGGATTCGTGAGCGAGAGGTTTAGGATTCGATTCCCATCAGGTCATTCTCTTGGGTGAGGGTTTTACCAATTTTTCTAGTCTTCATAAATGGAAAATGCCCGCGGTACTCTTAACGTAGTCCTAGAACGCTTCCTTCCCAAATAAAATTCCTTTCGCAATTTATTATTTCATCTCGTTTATCATAAGCAGAGTTCGGATTTATATATAACAGAAATGGTTATACCTTTTCAAGTTATTTAAATGTAAGCTAATATGTTCTAAAATTTATAAAGTGGAGCAAAACAATGCAAAGAATATTCATAGTTTATAACATTCTCAAGCTACAAACATTACAGTTAAAGGTCTTATTGCTTAACAACAAAATATTAATTCAAACTTTTTGATATAAATATGAAAATAATTTGGCCATTTTTGTACTATTATAAATTGATTCATCTGAATCATTGTATTATACGTGCTTATTTACACAGCAGTGGATTACAAAATGTTGCTTTATACTTTCAAATGTGCAACAAATTGTCTCTAGACTTACTTTGTGCTCAACAAAACTCCGCTCAAAATCACAGCGAAAAATGGGCACCGATTCAAACCCAGCATCAACTTATGAAGTTGAATGCAAATATACCCAGTGATTTTCCTTTCCCGGGACCGATCCACATGCAGTTGGCCGCCATTGACCCAGCACCACAGTCCTCGTCTAGTTTCTATGCTCGAAAGCCGAACGGAGAGCAGGAGGGGAGGTCAATACGAGTTTAATACTAGGAACGTACAGACTTGTTCTTGTGTGTTGTATGACAATGTATTAAGCATTCATTAGGCAGTGTAATACAGTGTATTAAGTACGTTAATATTGCTCAATTCAGATATTAGAGTATTTATTTACGATTAGTATGTGCGGCTCGCGACGTACTGAGATTCTCTGATATTTCTCTTCTAAGTCGAAGTTCTATTAACAGATTGGTATAAACAAATTTAGCGAAACGAAAGTATTCAGGATAAAAAGCGCACACAGCCATGTACAGTACTCACAGAAGAAACGTTAGATAGGGTTGAACATGTTGATTTGATTTATTTATGGACGCTCTTTAACATCTCAGGTCATCAGCGTCCCATTAAACTCAGGGCGTGAAACGGCCGACAAATTTTACTCAGAGACCTCTTCTTTCAGGCTTGAGGTTCTTTTTCGTGCCGTAAATGTACGACACGGGACCCACGGCTTTACTTCCCTTCCGAAGGAAGCCGTACTTAAGAATTTTACGCCCGAAAAAATCCATCGATCCTGGTCTGGGTTTAGAAGGCAAGTATGGTTGCCACTGCACCACCAGGACCCACTGTTGAACATGCTGTGGAAGGTTCCCCTAAAAATCACTTTGAGGTCTTACTTAGCAAATAGGAAATCCCTATTCATATGTTTGAACGGCTACAAACTTACCGAAGTTAAAACCCTAAAAATACTGTAGTGTAGAGTACCCTGCATCTTGGAGTATATTTTGTGAATGGATTTCGGAATTGTGTGCATGATGGAGAAATTGACGCTGCATCCATTTTGCTTTACGTACGAATCTTGTCTCCACCTAAGTGCACATGTTAATTTACAAAACAACTGATACTGGAGTTCAAAAAACCTTCACGAGTAAGCCCTGCATGATGAAAAGTTAGGACGAGAGTGTAATAGATCCTATTTTTTTAAAAAAAATTAATAGTGGATAAATGTATGCAGAACATTTTGCAACCCTTTTCCGTGAATTAACTGTGAAGCAACGTAGGTTCGCGACTTTCCAACGGGACTCTGCAAAGGCACACACAACCCGTGTCTCCTTGCATGTAATTCATGAAATATTCGACAAGTTATCACTAACTATGCCCCTCTCGGTCCCGCGATTTAATTCCCTGCGATTTTTATCTCTGAGGGAAATAAAAGGAAGTCCACACACATAGTAGATGAACTGAAAAATAAAAGAAATTTCTTCCACTTCTTAAAGGTAACTGCAGAAGCTAATGGTTAATTTCATAAGCCGATGCCAGAAATGTAAGGAAAACGAAGGGAGGCAGTTCCAGCACCTTGCTTGATAATGGTGAGTAAATGTAGATTTTAAGTGTTTAAGTGTCAGCAATAACTTACATGACAAGGACTTTCTAACTTCCGTTCCCGCGGTACCAGCTTGAACCGCCGTCTGAGCGTTAAGCGTGGAGCTTTCCAACGAAGCAAAAATAACTCATTCATTCCACATTTGATGCACCACTTAAAATATCACTGATGATGCACATACAGTTTACACTATTGACTAGGCTTGCGTCAACTTCACTTTCGCCATTTCAGCAACGTTCTGTCACTTTCTTCAAAGTGCTATTATTTTGGAGAATGACTCAACAGAAGTATGCTTGCATGTAGGCTATAGAATTTTTACTGTTTATTACCAAAAAACGGACTATGGGTTCCATTGAAACAGCGCTGTCAAAGTCTTAAAACACTCGACACATTCTCAGTTTCTTCAAGTTTAATGCATAATGCTCTGCTGCTTCTAAGCATGCTATCATTGGTTTTCTTCTTTTCATGAAAATTGATCTGACAAGAATAATTTGGAAACAATAAATTATGGAACATATTTTTAAAATAAAATGTTTTATTATTCAAATTCATGTGACTTTTCTTCAAATATGTAGAAATATTTACTATAAATGGAAAAATGAACAAATATGGAGAATAAATTTTTTAAATTGCTCCAAACAACTAATACATGATAAACAGCTAAATTTTTTACTAAAAAATAAATGTATGCATGTATAAATTCTAGTCCTGATTATAAGTGTGCATCGTATTCTATGTCACAGTAGTAAAAGCGGGCGTTAAATACTATAAAAATTCCTCCCAGAGGTCGAATGGCCCAGAATTGGAGCACTTACCCGAAGCGAAACAAACGAAAGAAGACATGAATATAAATATTCATTCTTTAACGGGACTTGTATGATGACGTGGTCGACTGCCTGGTAAAGGTCGGCTGTTTGTACTTTGCCATTAGGACGAAATGAAAGTAAGAGTTCTCTATAATATAGTTAATGGGACTATTCTTAGGAGCTTAATAGAAAATAAATATTTAAATGAGAAGGAGAAGCAGCCATCAGCTACCAAGATAAAGCACTGATATATCTGAACAGGTGATATAGCAGATAAAATGAGAAACTTTGGGTAGGGCACATTAATCAGAAAAGACTGCCTTTGGCGGGAATCGAACTGCTTCCGTTCACGAAACATTGCTTCTGCGACCAAGGCCGCCCCTGTTGTGTGTTGAAGCAGGCGATTCGGATAGGAGCATTCCCCTAGAAGATCACTGAGAAACAGAGAAAAAGTAGAAAGAATTATAGAAGAAGAAAACACCGTAATTAAACCTGATGAAGAAGAAGAAGAAGAAGAAGAAGAAGAAGAAGAGACTATTGGCAGTCTTCGGGCAGAGAGAAGAAGAATAATACCAAGAAAAAGAGAACGAGAAAAATATTAGAAATATAAAAAGGGGACGCACAGAACTACAAATTACCAATGGCCTATTCAGAATCCACGATAAAGAAAATGCAGATAAGCAATGTTAATATAGAAAGAAGAGAAAGGGAGGAAAAGAGAAGAGAAAGAAACAGCAGCACTGCAAACACACCTCGTTCTAAGATGACTGAGGCTTGAGACCGGCAGCAACCTCATGATGTTCAGGTTCAGCGCCTGGAGTTCCTGTGGAAGCAGCCTGGATACAGAGCGTCAGCAGAAAAGACGTGTTTTAGAATAAGAACATATCCAAAGTATGAATATTGACTATTTATTATGTTAACATTAAGGTGAAGTAATCATAAAAATAGAATTGATGAAGTAATATTTAATTGCTACTGAGTGCCAATAATATTGTAGGTTTAGGTACAAGTTAAGAGGTAAATATAAACGTAGCAGTTATACTGGTTTCCGGTACTTCTAATTATCCCGTGAAGTTTATTTTGTTTAGTTAAAACGGCGGATTCGTATAAAACTCATGATTATCTTTCTTCCATCGTTTGAACTGAAATACGACGAAATGTTTTATTTACCTATCAAATCTTGGAGAGCGGGAGGTCATGGAATTTTGACTGAAAGTCGCGCGGGAGCTTTAGGCATTTATCAAGAGATGGCGCAGCTGGAGTTGTTCATTGTAATTGTCCTTTGATCGTTTCAGGCGTCATTAATGCTTTATCAGTGTCAGTCAAGATGCAGTATATGTTACAGCAACGGGTATTTCTTCTTAAAAATTACTGGATAACGACCTTGGTCGTAGTCACGCAAAGGGCACACCTGAGGGAATTTGGTGTTCGCAGTCATACGGACAGGAACACAGTACTAGCGTTGGTACACAGCTTGGAAATATGTGGGCATCTTGTAAGTGAAACCCGCAAGCATGTTCGTCTAGACTCCCGTCGGTTGCTGTGAACGTTCAGGAACGACTACAGCGGTCACTCCTAAGTCTTCAAGGCGTCTGTCGCAGGAAACAGGCTGTCAGAGAGCTGCGAAGAAGGCCGGCTTAAAGCAGTATAGGATAACGTCTGTTTGTGAGCTGCTTGAGCCAGATAAGGCTATTGTCGTTAGTTCGAGGTGACTATCGTTCAAAATTTGTCCATTGCATGGTTCACAGAGAGGCATGGTTTCACCTAAGTGGTTACGTAAACTCACAGAACACCAACATTTGATCAGCACAAAATCCACTCGGAATTCCAGAAACACCTATACACCCATTGAAAGTCGGAGTTTGGTGTGCACTATCAGCAGAGAGAATTGTGGGTCCAACAGTGGACACCGAAGAGTACCGACATTCGTTGAGCAATTGGATGATAGTGAGCTGCCACTTTGCATACGTCACATGAGTCTATGACGCTGATCCAAAGTTACTTGATGACCGCATAATCTCCAGGAACTTGTGGCCACCAAGATCATCGGACTTGACCTCACCAGAGTTTTTCCTGTGGAAACAGTCTGCGCTACACGTCCTCAGACTTTGGACTGTGTGAAGGAGAATATTACATGTGAAATCAACGGTATTGACAACGCAATGCTCCAGCAAACTGCCAGAAACAAGGGACGACGTGTTCAGCTGTGTCTAGAAGTGGACGGAAGGCGTTTTCAACGGAAAAGTAATCTCCCAGATATTCTGTACATTTAAGACGCAACAACACGTTACTGGCATCCTTCTTGTCAAAATAAATATAAAATTAAAAACATAAGTTTTATATGAATCACTCTGTAGTATTAGTATGTAGTTTAAATCTGTAGAATTTAATTGTAAAGAAAGTGTATATGAGGAATAAATAAATAAATAATCTAAATACTACGTCCTGATATAGGATCAAGGTATCAGGATGTAAGGATTACAGAACAAAATAAAAATAAGAAATAAAAGTCAACTGTCTCTCTCTCTCATCGTCGCACACTCCTTCCTGGGGTAAGAGGCGAACACAACCTCCTACAAGAAAAGCTTAAACTAAATTGAAAGCATCAGAGCAAAGAAGCATTTCTTGTACACGCTTTACACATTTTATTGTAGCTGCAGAACTCCATGCATCTGTTGACATGTTGTGCTAGATTTCGCAGTCGATAAAAGGGGCATACTACTTTATCTGCTCCAAATCTTCACGTCGCGTCGCAAAGCAGAGCTTCTTGGCGAACATGCATGCGTTCATGTCTGTAGAGTGATGCACTGGTGCCTCGCTTTCTCCATGTTCACATTTGAAGGAATGGGTTCCATTCCAGAACGGCCCAGACAACGGAAAGGGAATTGCTATCAACCAGAACAATCTTTTGCATCTTAATAATACACATTAAGAAGAAATCCTATTTGATAATTATTTGGACATTAGATACTAACAGAATAATTTACTGGGAAAAGTTACAAAAATTACAGCAAGTTAACATTTCATTTTACTACTTTTAGAAAAATCGAATCTGACAGAGAGTATCTCAAAAAGTTGTTTCTTTTGTACTAAATGAAAGGACTTGATGCTTATTATTTAAATTGTGCAACAAATGGGAAGTTAAAACTTTTGTTTGATGAGGTATTTCTCCTAATTGTGCAAATTCTTGTTTTATTTCTTGTATGATATTTCTATGATCAATTTTTATGCATATCTTTCTGTAGAATGTAATTAACGTTTTAGATATCAATTTCTACCGCTGCTTTTCAACAGAAAAAGGTTTAAGCTGGCAAAACGAAGTAAGAATGTTACATAATAAACATTTAGAAACACGAGGAGCATTCGGAAATGGTTTACAATAGTAGTTTTATGAGTCTTATTATCATACAATATGGTTCAAAGCATACGACGTCTCAATATACACCCTACCGACGTCAATGCACCATTGCCATATTCCTGGTAACTTAAAATGGCTTCGCGAAACCATTGTTTGGGGCAGCTGCCTGAATTTCCCCCTTGTTGCCGATTTTTTTTAACCTCGTAGCGAATCTTCGTGTTGTGAAATAAAGCATAATAAGATGGAGCAAGATCCGGTGAATGTGGGGATGCGGCACTACAATGAACCCCTCACTTTTTGCCGTTACTGAATGCTGTGTCTAAGCAAGACCATCTACACATTAGCAGACCTTAATGCAACTGTCGATACTAAACAAAATGCTGCTGCATTCGGTTATACATGCGGTCCTGTAATGTATTTGCTTGAATGTGCTGATTATTCAGAGGAATTAGTTTTTAAATTTATCATGTGAACATTCAACACAAATGGGTGGTTCATGTTGGTCCCTGGATGTAAATTGAGCTAATGTGCTACTGACACTTTAGTATTTAGATTCCCTAAGGATAAAGTGCTGAGGAAGGAATTAACTAATTTCATCAACCCTGATATTTTTGTAGAGTGTATAAAATATCAAGACAAGTTTATTGTTAAAGAGTAGTTGACAGTGAGCCGATTACTGTTCGTGGAAAGAAAGCAAAATTGAGACGATGCCTATCCCAGTATATTCCCCAATCATTCAGCCTCTCACACTATTAACGTCCCTAAAGACAGAAGATGAGCGTTTTAAAAAGTCACGTGTAGATATCTTGTTTTCAGAATATTAAAAATGACCATCAAACCATTCGGCTTACTGGTGAAGGAGGACTATTATCTTATTATTAAAATAAAGACCGAGATATGCACTGATTTCATCTCTTACAGTTACATTAAACTAAAGTATTTTTAGTGTATAGCATACTGTGATTTAGGATATGCTAAATAAATCCATTGATTGAATATGTATGTATGTATGTATGTATGTATGTATGTATGTATGTATGTATGTATGTATGTATGTATGTATGTATGTATGTATGTATGTATGTATGTATGTATGTATGTATGTATGTGTGTGTGTGTGTGTGTGTGTGTAATTTAATAAATCAGGTGGCCCTTATGCGCCGTCTTTTAAATGAAGGTAGATTTCCCTGAAGCAGAAGAATTTCAAGCAAGCAATTGGCATGTAAAGTAAAATATGGGGTTTTCATTGTTTACATCAATGTACTGCAGGGAAATGTATTTTAATTCAAAAGACGGCGCAGGATGGCTACCAGGTATACATTACATATAATATAAATTAAAAATAAAATACAATAACTAGATAAGCAGAAAAGGATAAAATAGAAAGTCGCAGATTAAGTATTGCAATATTTCACACAGCTCGTGTTCTTCAAAGGCATGAAGACAAGTTATGTTTGTCTAAAGCTGATATTTTATTAGACCAAGATTTACATATTTTTCCTTTGTAAAATATTTGATATTTATACACATTTACTGATAGGAAATTAATAAAACACACACACACAAAATCTTGCATAAGAGACCAGGCTATGCTTTCTAAAACTGGCATTTAATTAGAAAATTTACTTATTTGTTTACTTTTAAACAGGGATTTTCCGCATTTCCTTTGTAGAAAATATAATTTTTAACATTTATACACATTTTTTGGTTGAAAATAAACAATACACACACACACCCAATTTTTCACAAGAGTCCAGGTTAGTTTGCCTAAAGCTGGTATTAGAAAACGGTGTAAATATTTATTAATTTTTAAACATACTATTCTGTATTTAAGTTTTTGAAAGTCAACTTTTTAATATTTATTCATGGAAAATGAATAACGTATTGCAGAATTAAAAAAATATAATATAGTACAGAATGGCTTACATCTAACCTATATCTATATCACTTATTTTATATTAAGTTCTGATATGCTCTAGTTGGTATTCCTGCTAGTTAAAACGGCGCCGAAAATAGATCTATCCTGAGAAGAGCACATAACTTCACTTTAGATGCAAAAATGATTATCAAGCAATGTAAATGATGTGAATAATAGGGTTCACCATTATCAGCTCGAGACAAAACACTTTGGAAAAACAAGAAGAAAAAAGAATACGACACCACAGGAAAGTGATGTTCACAGTCTTCTGGAATCACGAAGACTTACTGCTCACCGCATTCCACCTCTAGTACAAACCGTAAATGTCGACACCTACTGTGACATCTTCAGGAAACTTCGTAAGCCTTCAACGGAAGCGACCAGGTCAAAAAAGACGCGCTCTTGCATGACAACCCGAGTATGCCAACAAGACAAATGAAACGCTTTGAAATTTCAATTGGAAAGTCCTCGAGCATCCTCCGTATAGCCCAACCTTGCTCCAAGCAACTTCCATTTGTTCGTAGAAAGGGAAGTCACCGGCCGGTTCGGACAATACCTCAAATAATTTTATGCTGCTTGGTTTCAGGGGTTGTGAAACGATGGGACAAGCAGGTACTCAATGTACAGGGAGATTATGTTGCGAAATAAAAGTATTTTTCAAATCTGAGGCACCACAGGCGGCGAACACTTGTGTTACACTAAATGAAATGATAAATTGGGAAACGAGAGTTTCTTTTAAAGCAAGGAAACTAGTTTAGGTCACCTCCTCGGCATTTGCCATTAATGAGAACTGAGGAAAGCGTGACGACGATTCTGGCGGGAATCGAATCCCAGAACTCTCGCTCATGAGTTCGTGGCTAAATGACCTCGGCAAGACGTGGCGGTAAGCAGTAATGGGAGTACAGACTTCAATTAATGTTGGTTGTGTTTATATTACTCTTATAAACTGAGCAAGAACTATCAAATGGAACGAGATATTGTTAACTTGACTAAGGTTTTGAATTATTTGTGGCAGAAGAAGATATTTCTGTACTTTAGCCTTGCTCACGACTGGCAGTTTATGCCTTCCTCTCTCTCTCTCTCTTGGGGGCACCTTTGGAGGATTGGTTGAGGCGAGCGAAACATCCGGCGATTAGGATCCACGGGCGGCGACTGCGCTAAACAGTGAAGGCGGAACCTCACTCCTGAGTAGTTTGAGCCCCTTAGAAGGTGCGCTTCCATACCAGACGCCTGGGCATAACCTTTCCAAAGTGCACGCTACCTTCACACAGCATCAGCCAACCTCGTCCTGGCATTTTCAACCCTTTAACTTAATCAACTGAATGAAATGTGGGAGCGGAAAATTCGTGGAAAAGAAAACTCCAGCCCAGCATTACCTATGCGACCAGGGGAAACTGCGAAAATACGGTCGGCCTCAAGAGAATTGAAACCAGAACCTCCCGAATGAAGTTGCAAGTGCTGCCGTCTATGCCACACCTCTAGGTACTCTAAGGCTTTAGACTACATAGATAAGAAAAAAAAACACGTTTACGGGGGTATAACATACTGGACTACCAGACCTCATAAAAATTATATACCGTTATTATTCCCGTCATCACAACAATTACCTGAATTGTGTTTGACATTGCGTGGTGTGAGGCAAGGACGGTGCTTTTTCTTAACTTTGTATGACATAATGGGAAATACAGGAGTGGCATTGCGGGTACTATAAAAGATTGAAAAGAAAATAAGCAAGAAAAAGAAAACGAAATATGAGAACATGGTAAAACTAGGTTCTTTGTGAAAGCACACCACCATAGACTAAGTCTTTCAGAGAAATAAAAGGAAGTATTGCTATTAATACTACTGTTATTACGAGAGTCACTTCGAAAGATTTGAGATGAGGAAAAGTGAACGTTGACTCACTTAAAGCAAATGTGGTATGTGGAAGCCCCGTCTCTTACGAGTAAAACCGTGCCAGGTAGCGACCCTCCCCTCTCCTGTAATCCAGAGTATGGAGGTTAAACAACCCCTCACGTGTACAGCCAGCCAGTCGTTACGATGGAGCTGTAGAGAAAGGATTTTCGCGCTATGATTATTTATGTTTTCAAGAGTGGTTAAAATGAGTCCCAAAGCATTGAGAGCTTGCAACGGAATTTTTGGGACCTTGTTCAATCTAGGGCAAAAGTTTTTCCCTGGTTTGCGAAATTTAAAAGGGGCCCAACTTCTCTCCAAGATGAGGAGAGAAGCGGGCGTCGCGGTGGAAACAATGGTAAACGAAAAAAAAAAAAAATCGTGTAACATTTAAGAACATCGAGGCAGTCTTCCAGATTGGTTCAAAAATCTTACACGATCATCTTCGGGTCAGGAAGGTTTCCTCCTATTGGGTACCGCACTATTTGACAGAGGCACAAAAGCGCACCCGCTTCGAATGGTGTGAAGAAATGCCGCAGAGATTGGACGGAGTGAGTTCAAGCTGTGTTTCTGATATCATCACGGGTTTACCAATTTAACCCGAAGACCAAACGACAGTCGGACGTTTGGATCTTTCCGGATACTATCCACTAAAGAAAGTGAAGAGAAGTCGAAGTGTTGGGAATGAATTGTGTTTAACGCCCGTTTTTGCTACAAAGGCACCACAGGCGATGGACACATGATATATGAGATGAAGTGATATACTGGGAAAGGATTTATTTTTTTAAGGAAGGAAACGTTCCAGGCCTAAGTTTAGGGTACCTCTTCAGCATTTGCCATTTATGAGGACTGAGGAAAACCTGGAAAAAACCTCAGCCAGGGAGGACGGTCCTGGCGGAATTCGAACCCAGACTCCCGCTCACGAGTCCGCGACTTAACGACCTCGGCCACCGATGGCGGTCAAAATGTTGGGGAGAAAATGACCCCTTTAACAATTCAAGTCCTCTGGAGGAGCAAAGGACGGTTACTGCTCAGTGGTGCATCACAGTCTGCCTGCCGAAATTTTTCGACAAGCTCCGAGAACGCCGTTCAAGTACATGACTGAGGTGGGATCCTGCTTTACCGCGAATGCACTGGTGCAAAGTTACTTTGCAGCACTAATCTTCAATCTTTTTATTACAGTGCCGTTAGACTACTGCTTTCAGTTGTAAAATTAGGTAAGTATTAGTTATATTATGATATGGTATTATAAAAAAGCATTTCAGAGACGGAATTGTGGCATTGCAGCATCGCTAAAAGTAATGTTTTGATCTTATGGGAGATTATGTTGAAAAATAAAAATAATATTTAAGTTAAAAACTATTTCCTTTAATGTTACGCCCAGAACTCTCGCACATGTCTGGCTTAAAAAACGTCCTAAATATGTGCACACTATTGACCCGAGGCGTCACAGCTGGCGTAAAGAGCTTGAAGAAGTGATCTATCATTGCTCGGTGGAAAGTCATCGATGATGGAGTGACAGATGTTCGAAACTTCAATCCGAGAGTGCCAAGAATCAATCCCGGAGTTTGTTAACAAGATTGTGTACCTACGGGATAAATGCATGCTAGCACGGCTGGAAAACAACGTTCAGGTTAATATGCTCTCTAGTAGTCTTCAGTTTATTTCTAATAACCAGTTTTAAAGGACTTGATCTAAAATAGGTACCCCTACATGACATTTAAAAAGGATGAGGTAGTAGACGACCATTCTATAAAGATACCCGTTGAGATGGACTCTGTCGGAGTAAAACGTAGAAGGTTTCAGTACATTCTTGTTGATATTTTTATGTTTTACTAGGCTGTTGGGTTATTTTTTTTTATTTTTTTTTTTTGTAAACTGCTTCGTTTTGTTTCTTCACTTGCATCTGCGTGTTTCCTAAGGCTGCAATAAAGCTCACTGTCGTCATGACAGCTACTATGAAATGTTGAAAATGAGTTAATCCTGACGGTGGTGGCTAAGAAGGAAGTGGGGGGCTGCTCCGCCAAGCATGGAGGAGAGTAGTGGAAAACTGCTGTGCCAGTCTATAAGTCGACGTCTTGTTGGTGAGTAGCCAGCATCTAGGTCTCTCTCAGCCAAGTGAAACGTGGAGTGAGAGAGAGAGAGAGAGAGTCAAGGAGTGAAATTTTTGCCTTTCTGTACGCGCTTGTCAGTCGGACATATTGGACGGTGCTTCAAAGATGTGAACGTGGAAAAGCGGGTCGTAACTGAACTGTCTGGTTTCTCAAGATCACTTTGATGTGTGTATGTATACGTTTTTACGAGGAAATGAGAGAAATTTGAATATTACTAGCAAATTGATCGTTATTTGGTGGCGGTGTGAGAAATTTGAAACTGACACTGTATTGAAACAGCAAAGAGCTTAGAGTGTTCTTAATTAATTATGTGCTGGATCCGATGAAAACAACTGCCAACCTACCAAAGTAGAAAGTTACTAAAAGTGAATACTCGGGATATTTGACAGCTCTTTCACTTTAGCAGGTAAGTGTAATATTGTTATTGTTATTAATTTTGTAAAGTTTGAGAGCAGATCATATTTTACCAGAGTTAAAGAGAACCAGAAGTAGCTGCTATTTACTTTTAAAATCCTAAGCCAATAGCTCAAAGCTTCAGGTTGATAACACAGTGTAGGAAGTGCCTAAAACAGTCGATGTTTATTCTTTGGATAGGGAAATCAACAAATAAAATGTTCAATCCATGAAGAATTCGCACTTACGTCCTCAAGACCTACGCCCAACCTGTAATATAACTGCAATTTTAATGGGTTTTTCTACCTGTATTCTTTATCATTGCAAGATAAATTACCACAGGTTGACATTGAGGTTCCACACAAGGCAAGATAACGGAAGGTTGTAACATTAGGATTAAAATCAGCAAAAGCAGAACACTTTCCAACGCATAGCTCACCCCTATTAATGATATAGTTCCGAGAAAGTAAATTGGAATACAAAAGCTCTGAGTGAGATGTTTTAATTTTTTGTAAATCAGTTGAATTTCAGATTAAAAACTGATGCATAAGAATTTGATATAACAATATACTGTCACAAATGTAGAAGTTAGAAGAATTTATCCTTATTAAATTGGTGATATGTGTTTGAATAACATTGTGAGATAATTAAAGCACCCCTTAAAACAATCTACCTAAATTGATCTCTGAAAGATCTAGATAGTAACAATTGCACAAATATTCTTATTGTAGAAGGAGAAGATGAACAAGAGAAAGAGGCATTTGACGCTTTCTTTTTCGCTAAAAGATAAATAAAATTTGAAGTCGAAAATTTGTAGGCATTTTTATCTGAATGTGTGCTTTCCGTTTATATTTAAAAAAATTGCAACTATTTAATACAAAGCTTTAAGCATCAGAATATAATGCAACATTGTATTACTAAGCATTAAAATATAATACAACAATGTATCGCTGAACTCTATTCAGAGAAATACAGTAGAGCCTGGATATCTTAATGTCAATTATCAGAAATGTCAAATATCTGAGCCTACATTTTCCTTCTTTTGAACTTATGTTCATTTACAGTTACATTCCAGTCGCTTTCATAGTTGAAAGTTTGTTTCATTTAATGACAATGGTTGATACAACACTATTACGTTAATCACGGACCTCTTTTTTATGCATATAAAACGACGCAAATAATTTATCTTCATTAAACAGGAATAAAGTGCTGAGCTTGAAATGGTTAGTAGGAATGTATCGTGTTTTGTGAATACAGCCCAACTGAACTTCTTTTGCCGAAGAAGATCTTACTGTTAGAAAACTAAGGTGAAATGTCAGTGATTACTTGACAAAATAAAATATTGTGTAATATTTTTAATTACTGTATTTTAAAATAAAATATTGTGTAATATTTTTAATTATTGTATTTTGATGAATTTTAATGACAAAGCTACCTTTGCAAAACTCTGTAAGTTGTACTCTATGATGTTTATATTGGATTATTTGAAAAGTCGAATATCCATATTACAATTGGCCACAAATAGTTCGGAAAATCCGGTCTTAGCTGGAGAGTTGAACGCTGGAATTAGACTAACTTCCGAAAAACCACCATAATCATTCAAGTTCAAATTAATCTGTTTTGCTTCAGAATGCATCTTTCATACGACACCTTGTCCTATATCTCGTCTTCCTTTCGGTCGATATTAAAAGACCACCTTTGCTAAGTCTTTAGTTAGGCATCGGGAAACAAGTTACACCCAGTTATCTTTATTCTGCTGCATTTTGCTGTTTATATCAAAGACATTAACTGTTTCCTTTATAAAAAAAACTTTCTAATATGATCTTTCAAAGTACAGCAGCTAGATATCTCAGAAATCTCAATCGAGGAGTTTATATCAGTCTTTTATCACTTTGGTTTATGTGTAGGTGAAAATTGGAACATCTTGGAATTGGACTTATTTTTAAAATTTTTGAATCGTGAATGAAGACTTCATAGACACGAATTACACTCATACAGGAACGATAAGCTCCAAAATCAAATTCTGGTTCTATTCGTAAACTTCAGAAGTAAAATTATCCCGAAAATAAGATGTTATAAAATTTTTTAATGTCAGCCCATTGTTCTCATGAATTGGAGTGCCTATTCTATGATGGTGATATGGCAACAA
Source organism: Metallyticus violacea (assembly GCA_030762175.1). Lineage (NCBI taxonomy): Eukaryota > Metazoa > Arthropoda > Insecta > Mantodea > Metallyticidae > Metallyticus > Metallyticus violacea. The sequence goes on from CM060841.1 coordinate 86,780,165, forward strand.
ACACCAGGGGGTCCTTATGACTGAATGAAATGAAATGTATTAACGATGGCGCAAATACTTGGAGTTCAGGGTAAGGAAAACTCCTCAAACATTTTACCCGTATAGCTTGACCTGAACGGGAGTTTAACCCAGGACTTTCAGATCAGTAGCCGAAAAATGTTACCATTAGAACACGAAGGCATTCATAAGATATATAATAAATTCGGTTATGGAAAGTTCAATGTTAGATAGGTTGTAAACTTTTGAACCGTAATCAAAGCAAAAAGTAATGTTGATTTCAATGCTAGTGTGGCATAGAAACCTTGTCTAAGCGATGAAAACAAGAAGTGCAAGATCTCAACATATCTACAAGGAGCATTGACTAGTACTGCAAGCTGAATCGCAAAATGCCAGTCTCTTCTCTTTCAGAATTAATTTTATCATTCTAGAAGCTGAACCGAAGGTTCTGAATATTCTAACAATTTTAGTTGTTTCATAATTGAAATAAAGTATAACTGATGCGGTAGAAATGTTAACCTGCCATGTTAGGAGTGTAAATGTTTGAGAAAAAAAAAAAAAAAGACCTCACTATACCAATTTAGACTACTCTAAAGAGCTCTATCTGAAGCAAAATTTCCTTGCTGAGATATGAAGATGTGCAAGAAATAAGAGTATGAATGTTCAGTTACTAATGTAATGGAAAAAGGGTTGGCTTATAAATTAATCTTTTTACCTAATATCAGATACGGGGCACGAATATTTTACCCTCGCTGCAAACTAATGATATCAATATTGTCCCAGTGATCTTCGGAAAAAGAAAGTCAATACTATTGTAGAGAATTTCAATAATAGAAACTTGCGTGTGTGTCTGCCACTTCCTGTCAGAGAGAGAGAGGGAAAGTGACCTAATTGGTTAAACGGGTTGCCTGTTTGAGTAGAAAAAGCACAATATGCTACCTGAACATTGCGTCATCATTTTAGTATGATATAAGAATGTTGCCTTCTCCAGTGAAACAGGGATTCAATTTTTAGTTTCAACAAGAGTGACATTGAACACAAACATATTCCACTCATGTGCAGTAACGGGACGGCGAATTCCTTCAGAGCCCGTTACCAGGACGTCCTTGGGCAATAGGCGCAACCTGCATGCCGCTGTTTACGAAATCCTGCAGCCCTGCCCAGTCATACGGCTTATCTGGAGGCCTTTTTAATATCACCCAGTTCAAATGACTTTCGCAAGATGTGAGTTAGGAACAATATACTTGGTAACCGGTTTGAAATTGCCGGGCAAGGAAATGATTCTTTGTTCACCCGAAAGTGAGAGGTCCCACTTAATTTGAATAACGACGAGACAGAAACTCATATTAAAGTTTTTGGATGTGTTTCATCCTCTCAGATATAATGGGGGTCTTTCAAAAGTCACTTCAAAATTTAAAGCTTTATAAATTTATAATGATTGAAACAGGAAAATTTATCATTGTATTCAATATAAAAAGGGGGTTTTTATTGCATAGTTATAATTTTGCTGATAGTTTCATTAATTTTGTTACAACACTTTCAAGTCGCAACAACAGTTCTACTATTAAAATACTAATATATAAATGCCCAATGTTATTATGAAAGCAATAGAAGTCTTTCTCAAAGTATGACAACATTTATAACCTATAATTTTAGAAAACGTCCTGCTCTATTCTTAACTGGGGGATTTCATGAGGAAGTTTGAGGAAAATGGATGTGTTACTGTTATGAAAAAACGTGGAAGACCAAAGGTAATCAATAGCGCCACCGTTGCCTAGGTGTTTCATAAAATGAATTGATTATTATAATGGTGTTAGTCAGGGATCTAGGTATCTTCAAATGAATAATAGTACAACTTGGAGAATTCTAAGAAAACATCTGAGTTATACCCATATAAACGAAAACTCGTGTCTGCACTCAAAAAAGCAGTAAAGATATGCTTTTGCGTTATTTGTGCGAGCAGAGATTCAAACTAACAATGACTGGCTACACATGTTATCTGGAAGCATTATTCTTTCTTAATGATGGAGCTACCACACGCAATTACAGAGTTTGGTCAGAAAATTGCCTCGAGAATTTAATTCAACAGGATCTTTGGAGACAAAGCAAGCATATTCTAATGAACTCCCCAGATACCGAACAGTGGAGCGTGCCTGCTCTGGGAGTTAAGTTTGCTATCAAAACAATTACATTAAAATGACCATGTTTTTGGGCCGAGTTGAAAAACGGTACTGACAATGGACAAGAAACAACAAAACTTAAAACATTTTGTTATTTATGAGTAATCTAATATGAGTGGAAAATTGAATAAATACTTATCTCATATTAATTATAAAGCACGAGATGAAATAAAGAACAACTACGTGTTCCAGATATATCTGTAGATACACTAGTGAGGGTGTACAATGCTATGGTTAACTATTCTGTTATATCGAAGTGAAATATGGGAATCGGAGAGAGCTGAACACGCAAATAAAATTCAAATCGATTTTTTTTTAACATCTTAGGTCATCAGCGACACAAGCTCCTGTAAAACATCGACTTGTAATTTTCTGTTTCACAGAAGAATATAAAACACTTGTAAAGTATTAGTAAAACGTTACAAGTAATGTCAAATAAGAGCAAGATGGAGTAATAGCTTTTTCTACACGTCACCAACTTTGAATTAGATTATTTTCACTTCTTAGCAATAAATTGGTATTTTTAATGTACACAGCTTTTATTGTCATTCCTGTTAAATGTGTCCTGTATTTTTTCTCAGACACAATGATAATTCAAATACTTTATTATGCATTTATCAATATTCAAGCATAATATTTAAATTTGAAACGACGATCGCATATGAATACATAGCAGCATCAATTTCAATCGTCGAGAGATGGGAGAGGAAACGTGCTTCCGGACCGCGCTCGGTCATTTATTTTATTGGTTCATTTGATCCTTTATATTTATTTTTTTATATTGCTTGATAATCATGTTTTCATAAGCAAAAAACTGGGTAAACTTGCCAAAAGAGACTATTTTAAAAGAGAAAGAAAAACGAAAAGAAATTATTTTCATGGCAAGAAGTCAGAACCTTAAAAATACATGAACTAAGATGCCGATCTGAAATAAGCATTTAAAACAGGAAACGCCAACATCAGTCATAAGCCGTACTTTATTTGCATTTAACCTAACTTTTTATTATACACAAATACTAATTAATTATTTCTTTATACATATTCCTACTCATCATTACCATCATTTTCGCTAATATTTAGGTCAATTGACTCCCAAAATCGTTAAAAAGATAATAAAATTTGTGGTAGTATTTGAAGTTACCAATGTTCCTACACTTGTAGAAAAATTTATACAAATTACCTGTGTCCGACTAATACTATACTTTTGTGGAGCAGAACTACGAAAATTCTCTTATACACTTATAAGTATGGAGTTGTAAAGTACAAGTATGGCAGAAAATTTTGTGGAACAAATTGCACTAATAACTACAAGTTACAAGTCGGTACACTTGTAATGTATTAAACCATACTTTTGTGAAACAGGGCCCAAGGCTATTACTTCATTTATGATCTGCTCGCCTTCAGGTGCCGTGTAAGGTTCGCAAAAACGAAGCTTAAAACTCACAATTATTAAAACTTTGATGTTGGAAAAACTATCCGGCGATAATGAGGATTCTTGCATATATTACGTGCGGAGAAAATGCAGGTAGGCAATTATTCCGCTCACGAGTCCGAGTCTTAACGACCTTTGCCCTCCGTGACGATGCTTAACTCTTTCTAGGGTAAATAAATAAGTTAATTAATTAAAAGCAACCTTATTTCTTAGTATATGTGAAGCTGGAGACTTCAATGCATGCTAGGAGGGAAACTGGCATATTAACTGAGAATGAAGAGTAGATATGGGTGTTGAATGTTAAGCAATTCAATACTTCCATAGTGAGTGTTGCATTTATTCGGACTACTAGAAATTCTGCACATGTGTAGATGACACAACACTAATTGAAAGATGTCAAGTATGATGTGATATTCTGGGAATAAGCAAATAAAGAGAAAAGTACAGATATTTGCCTTTTTGCTGTCATGCAAAGGTCGTCAGAAGAAACTACAAAGAACAAACTTTCCCTAGGAAAAGAACATTAAAGTTTAATATTTTAATGGGAGGGAAGCTCTTAAAACAGTTCTGTACCTGCAAATTAAGAAAAAGATTTTATCCCAGTGAAAAATAGGGATACAAAGACAGGGGTCTAAATATCCCGCTTCTATGCATGTGCTGCGGCGACAGCTGCTATGTTACCAGTGGGTTAAAAAAATAAAAAGAAAGGATAAAAGACAAAAAGACACGCGAAAGCCGTAACAGTTGAACGGTCATCTGCAAAGGTAACTTTCTCGCCGCGCGGTATTCAACTGTTTGGACTAGCTCGTAGAATGAAATATGAACCGTGGACTCGAAAAACATGAAACTTGAGGTCAAAAAGGTTTCAGACCTGGTTCAGTTTAAACGAAGTTACAGCTCAACTTTTACTGTCAAGTTAGTAAAAATTACTCTTTGAATCTAGCTGGAGTCAACCTCATACTACAGGACAGACCTTTGAAGAAAAAATGTCACTCCAAGAACCGTAGAAAAGCGTGCTGTGTATAACATGCGGTTACCTGAAAGAAAACGTTTTTAGTAAACCGTGAGGAACTGAAAAAATCGATATCGGGTGCATTGAAAGTATTCCTAGAATACACTTACTAATGTCATTTTAGCACAAGAAGAACGAACATTTGTTATTGAACTACTCTTACTAACTAAACCCATACCTGCACGACCGCTGCGTCTTCTGTCTCTTCTTGCGATATTATAGACAAGTTCAGACATGTGGCCATGTGATTCAGGCAGGTGGCCATGTGATTAACACACGGCATTTCTGATCTCGGGGCCGCTGCCTCATCAGACAGCTAGCAATTGTCATCACGAGGTTGGGTAGAGTCCAGTACATATCTCCTTAACTTAGAAATTATCTAATCAGGTACCGGGGATCGAACCGTGACCGCACGGCCTGTAGTAAGCAACGTTAACTACTGTACAAAGAAGCTGGTCTATTAAACAACACGGTGGTGGTCATATTAAGCTTTTGATGATTTTATTCTTTTATAATACTAGTAATTTGTTTATTTTTCTTTATAATAAACTCCCACTTCTTTATGAACAAACTGATGTTTTTATTTTTTTAGAATATAAATATTTAACAAAGTTATGTCTATTTGAACCCGGGGCTTTACTGTTAATTACCCGAGTATGTATAGAGAGCATTTACAGAAACGTTTTAACGATACTTTTTTACTAGTAAACAAAAGCTATTCAGCAGCCTTGAGTTTTGAAACAATAATAATGTCATATTACTGCCAGACAATATTTGGCAAAGTTTTACAGATAATCCTTTCCTTGGCACCGTTGCACTATCAAGTGAAATGGATTTGGCACATGGCCTTCGTGATCAGAAATTCTAAGAATTGGAAACGGATGTGGCTAAATGTGGTCATCTTTACCTATAGAAAAAAGAAATATAGGTTACTCAATCATTAACCATTGCGATATCTTGTTAACAAAATTGGAGCTATCCTAGAAGTGGATTATTAAATCAATTTTTTAGTTTATTTATAGCCTTTAGGCTATCTCTTTACACTACCAATTTAATAATAATTACAGTGGAAAATATTAGAAGTGTACAACCGATAACACATAAATCTATGTAAAACATGAAACAGAGTAGAAATAAATGTGATAGTCAAACATTATGTGAGAAAAACTTAACATTATAGTAAATAAGACAGAACCAATAATGAGAGCAATAAAGGAACAATGGATACATTCAACAGAAAGATAGAAAAAAAAATATCTGGAACAGGAACAGTCTAATTATAATTCAGTAATTCACATATCACTTCAAACTTTAAAAAAAATCCTTGGTTTATTTACGGACGCTCTTTAGCATTTCAGGTTACAGCTTCTCATTCAACTCAGGGCGTGAAACGGCCCATACATTTTGCTCAGAGGCCTCTTCTTTCAGGCTTGAGGCTCTTTTTCGTGCAGTAAATGTACGACACGGGACCCACGGCTTTACTTCCCTTCCGAAGGAAGCCATTCATAGAATTTTAAGTCCGAAAAAATCCATATCGACTCTAGCCGGAATTGAACCCGCGATCTTGGGTTTACGACGCAAGTATGGTTATCACTACACCACCAGAACCAATAAGTCGCAGGTTGAGCAAGAAAGAAATTCAAAATATATAAACATATTAGTAGCTGCAATAATACAGAGTGTTGGCAATTTAAAAAATATGCATCTAGTTCTGGGCCAATCATTTTCATAACTTATCAATAGATACCAAACAGTATGGATTACGTGGTGATTGGTGCAAGTATAAAAAGCCATTAAACAATGGTGAACATAGTTTGCCAGAGTAGTAATGAACACCATAAAACTGACATTCAGAGCTCTGACAAATGCAGAATTACTGCAGAAATGCATCCATGGTAAAACACAAAATCCTAACGAAGACTTGAATGCTGTAGAACTGTCCCACAACAGCATTTGTATCTACAACTAAGAACTTATGATGCAATTTCAATGTATAATGATATTGGAAGAATTAAAGCTCGCATAGAACTTGGATTTGAAGCTGGAACGATTACAAAGAAGATACTTCAAGATATTGACAGGAAGCAAATCGACGATGCTGATCGTGAGCTTCAAATGCTGCTATGGTAAACAGTTGAGACAGCAGCCATCACTAAGGATAACAGGAGGACTAGGAGTACGATGCTGGGGATTTTTAAAGATACCTAACACAAAATAAGTATAGGCTTGCTTCACAAACTTTGCAGCTCCTTTCTGAGTATACCATGTAAGGAACATTTTCTTAAAAAGTATGACAGATATAAAAACGAAACTTGACACACTTCATTCTTATTGATCAATGAATAATTTCCTGCAGACAGGTTTTTCACAACTGTTCATCGAAATATTTTTACTTGGATACAGGACGGATGTTTTTCTTCAGTATCAATTTTCTAAAATAAACATTTTTAATGCACATAGTATCAAGTCCATATCTTTAATAGTGAATGAGAAAAGGTTCCTTATGTTCTGAGCTGTCTGTTAGGTTATGTTGCTTCATAATTTAAATTCCTGTAAAGTTAGGTTGCTAAACTTGCATAGTATTTGAAACTTATATTTTTAATAACTCGGCAAATTTCAAATCAATGGCTGCAATAGTATAAAATCTGTAGCTAGTTTACTGTTACTATGTATTTTAACCCACGTGTCCTCCGTGGGAGCGGCCTGGTTTCAGAAAAAAACTACAATACCTCCAAGCCGCATGGGGAGGGGGGGGGGTTGCCTAAGTTCAAGCAAACAGCGCAGCTATTGGTGTGTATTTAAAAAACAATAAACCATCTTAAATATCAAAACGTTGTACCCCTTCACTAAATATGAACCAGATCCAGAAATGTTATTTCGATATCAGACAATTGGAGCACACATGCATAAATATTATCATTGATTTTAATGGGGGTGTATCGTTCATGCCTAGCCTACTTAGTTATCCGTTGCCTGCGACTTTAAGGTATTAAGACCGAGAGTTCGTAAACTTGCAAGTTATGAGTCTAAAGGACGAAATTATTACGGCGATTCAGGCACGATGCGCAGTAACATCAATATGTGACGTCATAATTGTTGGCCCATGGGAGGAAGTTAGATATACGTTTATGTTCAATGACTTGCGTCTTTGCTGCATGTTAAAGTGTTTTGTGAGTGTGTAAGTTAAATAACAAATAGAGGCGAAGTGTAGGCAATGCAAAGACAAGAAAAGATGCAGCCAGTCTTACAAAAGAAAGCACAGGACTTAACGCTTACTTCAAGATAGAAGCGTCAGCTGGCCAGCCTAAAATGCAGTGTTAAGTGTCACAACAATCGAGAAAGAAAATTATCAGAACATATCTACGATAATCCGGTGTTTCATTCTCTGGGCAAAAAGAGGCAAAAGGTGAAATCAATAGATGGGATGGAAGAATTTGACCTAAAAGTGCTTCAGTATTAATATTTAATTAAAATATCTCATTCGGAAGTTAAGTTTTGTATAATTATTTTATTTAATAAATTATTATCACCAACAAAGAATATATTTAATTTCATTTTACAGTGTTTTGTTAATTTCAATGCGTAATGTACATGTGCTACTAGTTTCATTGTCGTCACTTTCGATTCAGCCGCCACGGGTGGCCAAGGTCGTTAAGGCGCGGATCGTGAGCGCGAGGTCGGGGGTTCCAATCCCGGCAGGATCGTCCTATCTGACTGATTTTTTTTCCAGACTTTCCTCAGTCCTCATAAATGGCAAATGCCGGGAAGGAACCTAATCTTAAGCCTGGAAAGTTTTCTTACTTAAAAAATCCTTTCTCAAATTATAATTTCATCTCGTGTATCTTCCAGTGTCCACCGCCTGTGGTGCCTCAGTAGTAAAAACGGGCGTTAAACACAATTAAAAAACTTCCGGTTCCCAAATGGAGGAGACACGCGGCAACACATGCTGTTTTGAAATTCTGCTTTCGTCTCAACAAATCTTCAGTTAAGGAAAAGTTGTTCTTCGCTATATGGTTTAAAATGTTTAAAGAGTGGAGGCAATCAATTTCGTAGGAAGGTGGACCCAGAGCTCCAGTTTGTGCTCTAACGGAAGACAACATGAACACCACTGCTGTCATCGTAAGAGTCCAATAATACTAACAGCACTTTCAGAAACCCTGAACATTTCAATGATCGCCACCCAAACATCCGAAACTAAAAAGTTGCACATGAGAAGTGTTTGTGCTTGGTGGGCTCAAAGAGTGCTTGGTGCTGGTTTGCATGCAGTTGAAGATGAAGTTACAGGAAGACGAAGTCTCTTTTTGAGTTAATATTACTGATGAAACTCGCCATATCCTTTCGATCCTGAGAGCAAACGGCAAAGCTCTATGTGGAAATCTCCACAATTTCAAAGAAGAAGAAGGGAAAAAAAGCGGATTACTTCTGCAGGGAAAGTCATGGTCATTCCACTTTTCGATATTCAAGGAATGGTTTACCAGCGTATAGTACTTGCACACACAACTATAACTAACCAATCTACATAGATACACTGAAAACTCTGCAAGACCACATTTCCGTACAAAAAGCTGGATGCTGCAGCATGATAATGCACTGCCGCATATCCCAAAGGTCGCTGAATATCTCACAATTATCAAGGTGAAGTATGTCCCTCACTATTCCTATAGTCCAGATTTACCGCAGATTTACTTTTTTCTTTTCCCAAATTTGAAAAAACACTTTCGCGGGAAGAATGTTCCATTATTAGAAGCAGCGACGAAGGCTGCGGAGGCCATTCTGAAAGACCTCTCGAAAATGGTTTCCAGCATATCTTTGAACACTGGCAGAAATTCTGGGACAGATGTATTGCATACAACAGGGATTACTTTGAGAAAGAGGATGATGAATAAAGGTATGTTGTGATAAAAAGTATGATCATATTTATTATCACCAGAATTCCATGTTACCAAAGGCATTATACCTATTGTCTTACTGACCACTGTAACAGCCTAAGAATTGGTAGACAGACATGCAAGGCCTGGTGCATTGTCGTAGAACTTGGTCATAAAACACTTTCCATGTGCCATCTTCTGTTTCATGTCCTGGTGAACACGGCAAGGTGCTACCATTCTGTAGCTTTCTATATCACAATCACTTCTCTGCAGTGAGGGTAAGGCGTATAATAGCTGGAACAAAAAGAGAATGGTGGAAAACCGGCTCGGGGTAAACGGGTCATTCACGCCCACCGGCCTTTCAGTCTCGGTGGTGTAGTGGCTATCCGATGGTGGTCATTCCTTTTTTGTATCACAAATTAATTTTTTTTTAAATTTTATAAGAAGAAATTTTTGAACGACACTTGTATTTGTGATGAAGGACTCTAATAACCGCCAAGAGATACAAATGCTGAACTTATCTCCATGACTTTTATTTCTCTGGCATTGCACCAAATTATTTATGCTTTTTTCCCCATTCCCATCTGATGATGTTGAACTCCATACCTGAAGGTAGTCAGTAGGCTAACAGCATAGCAGAAAGCATTCAGGAGATTCAAGAAAAGTCCTGATTACTTTCTCAAAGATTGTTACTAGAGACGAAACTTGTGTTGGTACTACGTCTGTAGAACGGAAACAAAAGGCGAGCTTCCAAACCCCCAAAAAGTTCGACGCATATCAGCTGGCCGCAAACGTTAAGCCAACCATTTTTGGGAGAGTGTTGCAGTTGGAATCAATTTCAAATAAGTCCACCATCACTAGAGAAATCTACGCTTGTGCGACAAAGTCGTCATACAAGGTCATCAAAAGAGAAACGATGCGAAAAACTAAGAGTGGGCGTGTTGCTGCTTTACTATAATGCACCTTGTCACAAACCCGAAGAACAAAAATCAAGAACTGTGGTTAATTGGAGCTCAACCGTTTATCCTACAACCCAGGGCTGATCGCAAGTGATTATTTTCTCTTTCAAAACCTGAACAATTCTCTCGGGGTGAAGAACTTGACCTCGTTCAATAAATACTGATTACACTTTATCAAACATTATTATTACCCAGTTGAAACATGAGTTCATTAATGTCTATGGAATGGAAACCTACGGACGTGTTACCAAACCCCAAGAAGTATCGTGTGCCTCAGTCGGCCCGAAATGTTATGACACTCATTTTTGGAACCCAGAGGACATTCAATTGTTTCAATTCATTCCAAATAAGACCAACCTTACGGCAGAAATCTACGTTTCTGCGATATAGTTGTCATAGAATGCCATCAAAGAGAAGCTACGTGGAAAACTGCCAGCGAGGGTGTTGCTTTACATGATGCACCTTATCACAAATCCAAAAAGACATAGACTGATATTATCAAGAAATGTGGCTGCTTGGAGCTTAACCTTTCATCTTACAGCACTTGTTTGGCAGAAAATTATTATTTTCACTTTAGAAATCTAAATAAATTTCTTCGAGACGGAGATTTTTCCAATGATAATTTGTATTTCATACTTGGTTTATTTACGGACACTCTTTAAGAACTCAGAGCGTGAAATGGCCGATAAATTTTGCTCAGAGGCCTCTTCATTCAGGTTTGAGGTTCTCTTATGTGCCGTAAATCTAAAACAGGGGACCCAAGGCTTTACTTCCCTTCTAAAGGAAACAATATTCAACGATGTTGCTATGAAGAAGGTGACAATTGGTTGGTTAAGGACCAAGACAAATGCTTCTTTTTCAAATGCAATTTGAACCAAGTGAGTGGAATTAAAGATAAAAATGAGATGGGTTTCCATTTTTATACTCGGGTAATTTAATCTTTATGTACCTGAGTATGATACATTTATTATTAAAATATTTTAGGTTAGCTGGACACCGCCGCGTCATAACTAAATTCTTGGCTAACTTATCTTGCTGTGGCCTTCTTTAGAATTGAAATATTTTAACCTTCATGTTGGGTTGACTTAAGCTGTGGTCATTAGTTGTTCATCCTGATCAATTTGCAAATCCACGATGGAATGTATATAAGGCAGCCAGTGCGTTATCGCGGTGGAAGGACCTTTTCTTCGCCAAATGAGGATTCTTGATCGCATCGTTTAATTGATCCAGAATTTTATAATTTTAATTTTACTCTGATGCTTATATCTTTTATTTTGAGTAGTGTTTAACGCCGTTTTTACTACCGAGGCACCACAGGGGTGCTTATAATCCTGATAATTTGATTCTATCTCGGGACATAATATTCCATATTAATTGTTATTTATTCCTCTTACATTTATCAATTCAACTGTCAACACAATTTAAATTTTATAAATTGTAAATTCTACAGTATTAATATTATAACCTACTTCCAGCAGTAATAATTACATTTACAATGAATTAATTTATAAGTTTTATACAATTTACAATCTAAAATCTTCATTTCTGCTGACGCTCGGTATCGGGGCTGCTCCCCACCGAAATTCCTGGCAACAGGACCTGGACATCAATAAGGTAGCTGCCGGTCTCAAGCAGCAGCTTACTGGACCATGATGTGTTGACAGTGCAGTTTCCTTCTCTTCTCTTTTTCTTTCATCTTCTTCTTCTTTTCAACTTTTAATCTGTACCTTGTATTTTCCTCCTTTTGTTCTCGATCTACTTCTCTCAGCTGCTTCCTTTCCGCCCAAACACTACCATTATTCTCTTCTTCTGTTAACTCTGCTCCCTTCTGATTCAATTTAGGCATTACTATCTTCTTTTTTTGTTTTTGAATTGACTCTTCTTGTATATATCTTTCTTGCCTTTCTCTGATTCTCTGGGATCTTCCGGCCGTTGGATTTTCTCTCTTATTTGATTTTTGTTGTTTATTTACTTTTCTCCATTTGGCATATTTTATTTGTTAAATCACTCAATACCTTAAAATCATCTTGATCTCTCATGATGTTCCCTCTTACCTCAGTTACAATTAACTGGTATTTATGGCACTCGAATAAAACATGTTCCGGTGTATCGATCACGTTACAAACTATACGTGTATTGTTTGCTTGCAGTTTAAGTCTTTGCAAATATGAACAATATGAACCGTGTCCTGTTACATAATGTACTTAATCCGTACTGGATTGAATACGTTTGAATTGTTCATACATTTAAATTGCTCCAGTTGCATAGGGTAGTATTTACCGGTTATGGTTTGACCCTTTTCCAAAAGTCAATTAAAACTTTGCCGTTGCAATTCCAAAACACATCGCCATCATCTTTCCTTCTGAGGGGATTGTTTCTGACTTCTTTGGAGCGCTTTCTCCGGTTGCAATCTACTGTTTCGACTGCTCCTTCGTTTCCGGTGTGTAATGGTGGATTCACGTTTCGTCGACTGTCATATACCGCTGCAGATTCTGTGCAGAAGTGACAATTCATTCTCTTTCCTGGCCAGTGGTTAGCAAACATGGCACCCACTTCGCCGATATCTTTTTAATTTGCAAATGACTGAGCAAAATATTATATACTCGATCTCCAGATAAGCCCTAAGCTTCTACAATCTTTCACACCTTCAGTCTCTGATGTTCTGCATTATGTTCTGCATTTTATCAATAATTTCGGAAGTCGCTACCTCGTCAGGAGGTCTGGAAAGGTCCGCATTGCTTGTGGTCGTTCGGCCACATCTAAAATTATCATCCCATTTATACACCATTCTAATCGAGACGCAGATTTTCTGTAATGTTTGTCCAGCATCGCCTTAGTTTCTGCGGAAGTAGCCCCTTTCAAATGCTTTTACAAACGTAAGCATGAAAATGTCTCTCAAACACAGATTAAGCTTCAACTGTTTTTAACCAGTGCATCATCCCTAAACAGTGACCATGTTACGAGAGGGTAGGTCCATAAGTTTCCGGCCTCCCCATCAAGAATCATCGTCTTCACAAAATCCTTACCTGGTGTCATATCTTATCTGTTAAATAAATAATTGCAGCGCAACTTCTGCTCCGCTGTTTTCAGTTGTTCAGATATAGTTGCATAAAGAAGGTTGTGTGTAGAAGATTGTGACAGGTTCAAAATGGAGTATCGACTTGTTATTAAGTTCTTTACAAAAGAAGGACTTACTCCATATGGAATTAAACAGCAATTGGACGATGTATACGGGGAAGCATTCTCCTCATATTCTACCGTAAAAGAATAGTCCAAACTCTTTTGATTGGGTCGAAAAAAGCATTGAAGACGAAGAGCGTACAAGTCGGCTCTTGGAGGTGATCACTCCTGAAAACATCGCTCTTGTGGAAAGAGAAATTATGGAAGATGGGCGGCTCAAAGTTACAGAAATAGCAGCAAGGTTGGGTACTTCTAAAACAACAGTTATTTGAATTATTCATGAACATTTAAACACGAATAAGATTGGTGTAAGATGAGTGCCTAGACTTCTTTCCTCAGTCCAAAAGCAGCAAGAGCCATCTGTTGTCAGACATTTTTGGAGCTGTGCCGTGGCAACGAGAGAGAAGTTCTGCAAGGAGTTGAAACTATGGTCCTCTACTATGATCCCTTGTTCAAAAGAGAATCAATGGAGTGGCATAAACCTGGCGAAGGGCCACCTCTAAGGGCGAAGGTCACTCAGTCAATCAAGAAGACCACGACCCCAATCTTTTGGGACTGAGAAGGAATACTCTTCATTGACTTCAAGGAGGGGAACACCACAGCTAATGGGGAGTACTATGCTGGCTCACTACACAGACTACGTGCTTCCATCATAGAGAAAAGGCGAGGAAAGCTGAATGGTGGTGTGCGTCTTCTTCACGACAAAGCCTCTGTGCATACAGTTCTTGTTGCAAAGGAAGCTGTGAAGAAATGTGGCTTCAAGGAGATCAATCATCTACCCTACAGCCCAGATCTAGCTCCCAGTGACTATTTCCTCTTCTCCAAACTCAAGAAGGACCTTCGAGAAAGGAAATTTAAGTTTGAGGAAGAAGTGAAGTGATGGATGCTGTTTATACCCAGTTTGCAGACAAGACTTGGGCAACTATATTGAAAAGTGCAATATATTTTTTGTCTTTATCGTACCTAGAAAATGGTTAGGCGAGTAACTTATGGACTTACCCTTGTACCTAGGTAATATTGAAAACAATCTACTGCTACCTTTCTAGCTCGCAAGGACTTATCCCCCCTTCTGCAACTCACTACAGGGGCAATATTTCTTACTCTCTTGAGCAAACGGACTAGAAATCCGGACTATATTAATAATGAATGAGAAGAAAAGTGACTGGCAACACACTTGTTTGTTTCTTACTTACCTAGGAATTTTTCTAATAATCATAAAACACCTATCTAAAGGTGAAGATCAACTAGAGTAAGTTCATAATCATTATTTTTGGAAAGCTCTGACCTTAATCATAATGCAGAAGGCTGGCAGGCAGTAAAAATAAATGGACATATTTAGCACCATAACTCTGGTATAATGAGCCTTAATTGTACGGTAGAACGACTTTCCAAAAACTTGTCTCTTAATTGAGTGTTTAAGGATGACAATGGATATCCCAGGTAATTTAAATCATAACTTTTTTATGTTGTAAATATTTGAGAAAAAAAAGCAAAGAGATTTTCATTTGTGTTACTATATACTTGAGAACATTGTGCAAGGATATAAAATGAAGATGTGACAGTATTATTTTTAGACATGAAGCAGCCGTACATGAAAGCATTACTGAAAAACTCAGGCATTTATCAGGCGTGAGTTCTCACAATGTTTAACTTCAGCAAAATAGAAGTGACATATCAAACAACATGCTGTTCTGAAAATCTGCTCTCATCTCACCAAATCTTCAGGTGAAGCCTATGGAGAGTTTGTTCTTTACTATAACACAGCTCGAAGATAGTTGGAAATGTTTAAAGAGGGGAGGCGAGCCATTTCAAAGGAAGTTTGTGCTCTAATGGAAGAAAACATGAACACCGGTGCTGTCATTGTGAGAGAGGATCGTCCAACAACATTAACAACACTTTCAGAAATTCCGAAATTCTCAATGGGCACTACTCACACGTTAGAAAGTGAAAAGTTGCACATGAGACGTGTATGTGAACCGCAGGTTCAAAGAATGCTGCATGCAGTTCAAGACGATGCAACAAGAAGATAGGGAGTTTCTTTCAAAGGTAGTACTGCTGATGAAACTTACCTATTACCATTTCGATTATGATAGCAAACAGCAAAGCTCTGTGTGGAAATCTCGATCATCATCAACACATTCCATATCATATGTGTACACATAACTGTAACTGAGTAATACCACATTTTCGTGCAACAAGGTGGATGCTGTACTTCGCAAATGTTGTTTTTGAATATCTAACAAAAATCCATATGAAGTCTGTCCCTCATTCTCCCTGTAGTTTAAGTTTAGTTCCATGTGATCTTTACTTTTCCCCAAATAGAAGAAACATCTTCATGGGAAGAATTTTCCATCATCAGAAGCAGTGGTGAATGCTGTGGAGGGGATTCTGAAACACCTGTCATCAATGTTTTCAAGCATGTATTTGAAAATTGGCCGAAACGCTGGGACAGGTGCATTGCATCCAACGGAGATTTCTTTGAGAAATATCAAAATTATGACTATGAATTAAGTTATATTGTCATAAAAATATGATCATTATTGAACGACCCTTGCAAAATACTTTATCTATCCTTGTTTCATATTGAGATTGGTGCAATAGGTCACAGAGGTGACAGTTCTTGAATTCTCAGAAAAATAAGATTTTTATGTAATGCAGAGCAATCAAAGAGTTTCGGCCTAACCATGAGCATAATTTTCATTGTTTAACTTTCACTCCCTTACGATCAATACGCACATTTGTTCCAGCAATGCTCCATGTTACTATGCTGTCTCTGTAGTGGTTTTACGGAACGTCTGAAAAATGCTTCTCTACAGCTGCAACTTGATGAAAAACGTTTCTCAGCGAGAAAACGTTGTAGTTGGAAGTCAAAGGGAGTCAAATCTGGGGCAGATCTCTCGGTTTTCCCATCGTTAACACACTTGTGCGAGCAGAAGCACTTTCTTGATGTAACAAAACTGTTCTCTTCTGCAAATCCTACTTACTATATATAGGTGGGCTTAAAATTAATAATGAAGTTTAATAACTGAGTCGGGAATAAATAATGAGACATATTAATAAATTAAAGTATTATTGCAATCACGCATCCAACAATTACATACAAGCTCTGCAAATGTTTCGCGAATTCTGAATGGGAGGGAAGCAGGCTCTGCACGTGGTGTGCATTAATCAATTTTAGGAAAATTTTCTACTAGTGATGCAGTCAGGAGTGAGCGAGTGATAACGCACGGCTCCCTAGCCATCACTATGGCGTCTATTTAGTAAAATCTTCTTCTTGTACTTTGTATTTTATCTAATGTAACTCCAATACATAAGGCCGCATTGGCAGTAGTGGAACTAGCAGTCTTCTCGATTAAGAACTAATGAACAACGTTTGAGATAGCGATATATTTTATCTCGAAGCTATTGCTTCAAGTCCAGCCTCGTCGGGGGTTGCGACTATATATATGTGTGTGTGCTGACCTATAAATCTTATATGTATGTGTGTGTGTCTCAACGTACTAGCGACCACAATTTTTTATTATTCTCAAGGAAACTCGGCATATAACAATCAACTAACTAACGATTAGTCAGCAAAATTGCACTATTAAAAGAAAGGGTTAACCTAAAGCTAAAATTTAAAAATCACTCTAGCGGCCGCAATTTTTGTTTATTTTCAACATAACGCGGCATATGACAATGATATAAAATAAGAAAACTAGTTTCTGAAAAACGAAATCGAACCATTAAAAGTGGGAGTATAACTGAAAACCGACATTTAAAAGCGCTCTAGCGGCACCAATGTGTAATTATTTCCTGGTAGTAGACACACGAGTCATTCATTGCTTCCTCCCAATTTCTGTAAACTCAACATGTAACTTCTGTTCTAGTGCTTTATAATAACCTTCACAAATTCGACTTGCAGACGAATTCGCTTAGTTTACGCAGCTTCTGCGTGAGGGATTTTTTAAATTTCTTCCTGGTTGTTTTGTAATCTAACTTTTTTTATTTTGGACAGCAGTGTACTTAAAGCGGCCGGCAGGCATACAGGCAGTACGTTCACGTTAAATTTTGGCCAACATAACGGTCCCCACTTCCTCAAAATATTATACTCTCGTCCCTTCCGAAAATTCTCAACATTAGGATCTGCACAAGATAGAAAATAACAAGAAATAATGTCATTTTGAAACAAAAAATTTCTGCTCCACTAGAATTTTAATGCTTTTAACTAAAGTTTTTTTCAACATTAGTCGAGACTAGAACCGTGAATCTTAGTTTTAGCATGCTCTGTGTGACTCCGTTTTGAAATTCGCGCCAATATTTTGCTTGAAAATTAATAATTTATTAATAATATAGCATGCAACATTAAATCTCTGATGATCCTACAATATTCTGTCAAGGCAAGAACGTGATCACAACTCAAAAGTTCCGTATAACAACGATATAAAATATAGAAAAGTGGTTGCAAAAAACTGAGCTATGATTCCCAAAAGTAAGATTAAGTGTATAATATTTTCAAAACTAGACAGAATGTGTTAACTGAAATAAAATCGAAACGGTAAATAGTATCTCACATTTGATCCAAGATTACCATGGATTGCCCTTAGAGAGGACTGTAAAAGACTGCTAAATATCCCCAAGATAATGACATCCCACAACTGAGAGCTCACTTCTCTGTTCTTAACACTGATCCCAAAGAATGCATAATTTATAATTCAGCTAGATCTTCAAGCTCAAACATACTCCATGTTAGCCATACAACGACATTACGAATAATTGCACAAGCTCTACAGAAAGCTTACAAATAGAAGCAAATGAACCATCACTCCAAACAACCGCTATTACATACGTGCTTAGACACATTCCCTCTACAAATCCAAATAAATTCCTAACAATTTGTGCATAAAAACAGACAATTCTAAAAGATATTCAGTTTCCTTCAGTGAAAGATAACATCGTTATCTAAAACAATTATGATTACCTGTTCCAATGTCAATAAGCAGAAACATTGACAGTTAAATTCCGCCGTACAACCCCAAAAATAAATTGGGAAATCTCTATATGCTAAAAATCAAGCGATTGAATTGTATTCCAAGAATTGTTTAAAGAATTAAATACACATAATCAAAACTACATAAAAATCTACACTGATGGTTCCCAGTCTAGTTATGGAAATGAATTCGCTGTTACATCTCCAGAACGTACAATGTTATGCAAATTACCAGATTTCTATACCATTTTCTCCAGTTTTTCAAAAAATCCTTGGAAGCTATGAAATATAAGAGAAAATATGTAATCTATTCTGATTTCAGTAGTGTTTTAAACTCTCTGCAACATCTTTCGGCAAATAATCTATTACTAAATAAATTCAAAATGTATATAATAAAATATTCTTGAAAATAAGCAAGCAACTTTAATGTGGGTGCCTTCCCATCAATGTAAAAACACACAAAGGTGCAAATGAAGCATCAAGACAACCACCAATTTCCCAACTGTCCCTACCCCACCTGAAGATGGTATATTATACATTAAGAAAAAGATGATACCGCAACGGAAATTCAACTGGTGTGATAATTGCCCAAACAGCAAATTGCATGAAGTGAAATTCAACACATCTTTCCCATGTACATATAAAAATCTTAACAAACATCAACAGATCGTACTCTCTACATTAAGAATTGGCCACACAAAATTTAAACATGACTGTCTTTTCACCAGACAAGAACCTCCATTTTGTGAACATTGTAACAAAAACTGATGGTCCAACACATTATAACAGAGCGCGATAGATACTCCAGCTATAGGATCAATCAACAAATTTCTCCAGATCTTCAGGTAGCATTAAATGAATCAACCAGATTGTTATTATTCAAAATCTTAAAAGAATGTAAAATTACTAATATATTGTAAACATATTGTATCAAACGTGTTATTACATCATTGTATAAGAGAATTACTATAACTTATGTAAATCCTTCATAATGTCTAAACCTTGTTAATAATTGACATGTTAATAATGTAAATATATATATTACATATGTATTTTTGCATTGTTTCAATTTATCTCTATATCTCTCTAATGTATTTATTTCACATACCTATTTTACTATTTACATAAATTGGTGCTTTTCTCCCTTGACAAGTGTACCAATACTTCTAAAATATATGAATTTCCAAAGTTTTCCAACTTGTCAGCTCTCCCGTTTTGTATGGTCAAGTTTTATTTGTAACCATCCAGTTCAATAATTTCTCAAAAGTCTACTTTACTTGTTCTTTCTCTTTGAAAAAGGGGCTTATGCTCGAAATATAGAATGTTTTAGTGTGTGTTTATTAGTTTGTATTTCCTTATATAATATATATATATATATATATATATATATATTGAAGAATGTACTTCTCATCTGCTTGTGTTTTGTGCATTTTAAAACTTTTTTATCGTTACTCACCTGTGAATATTCTAGGAGGGTATTTTAGTTGGAAAACAGAAACAAAAATGAGGCAGCATTAACTCTTAGCAAATGATGACACACCAGTAATTTTTTCTTGCTTCAACGAATACAAATTAGCAAAACTTTTCTCCCATATTTCTGGAGAAAACGCTTCAAGTCACGTGAACAAAATGTGAAAATGAACCATTTCTTCGTGGTAAAACATTTCAGTAGAAGAAAACCAACGCAAGATAGATAAATTTGAGAAAGAGTCATGATCTTTAAATAAAATAAATATGAAACAGGTTTTGTTACAGAAAAATGCTGAAGGCTTTCCAAACAGTCGAAATGAAGTCTAGAAATGATGTTTCTTACCGTATAAGCCCGTTCTTCATTTGAAGTGCTTCCTTTCTCCATAAGACGAGGTGGTTTTCAATTGTGAACCTGCGAAAAATACATCAATTAACGATCAACTTTATCAATGCTTCGTTAAGAATCATTAAATATTTCCATTTAACATGTACCAAACCTCTGCAGAACAAATAAGAACGTTTATAGAACTTTTGCTTAGGCATGTTTTATCCATAGTTGTACATAAAGAGGGCTTCCAAAAACTGCCTTACTTTCTTTCACATTGCAGGTGTCTGTATTGACGAAGAATGACTACATTATCATTAGTAAGGCACAAGCATATGACTGTTTTCAAGCCGATCGTTTGAGATTTGTATTTTAGGACAAGAAATTTTGCTTAATACACAAACTTTGTTACACTTTTTTGTAAGACTAGCATATTTATCCCCTTGTCACTCCTTCTATGATGATTCAGCATTTCTTTTGAACATTTAAGGTTTATGTTTTGGTAAAAAAATGTGCGGAAATATAATTGATTTCCACTCTTCTTGAGCAGAAACTTTTTTTTGCTTACTTTTAAATTCTATTATATATGGGATTCATATTTGGGAAGTCCCGGATTCAAATCCCCTGGAGTCGGCTATCCTAACCTTGGGTTTTTAGTTGTTTCTTCTGGTTGCTGGGAATTCCTTTGCACTCTCCCATTCCATATGATGTCATTCCGTTGGTTCTGTGCCAGTATGTGATGTGGCTTGGAATAGGTTCGGTTCCGGCGTCAGGTATGGAAGCAGCTCTTCTGAAGAGCTGAAATTCCTTGGAGGGGGGCGTCTCCGATTGCGTTGAGTGTTCTATTTGAACATATTGTCAGGAAGCATATCTACGTGGTGTAGTGGTAACCATACTTGCCTCGTAGACCCAAGATCCAGGATTCAATCCCGGCCAGGGTCGATAGATCTTTTCGGGCGTAAAATTCTAAGTATGCCTTTCTTCGGAAGGGAAATAATACTGGGTCCCATGTCGTAGATTTACGGCACGAAAAAAAACCTCAAGCCTGAAAGAAGAAGTCTCTGAGCAAAATTTACCGGCCGTTTCACGCCCTGAATAGAATGGGGCGCTGATGACCTGAAATTTTAAAGAACGTCCGTAAATAAAACAAATCTTAAACAACGTCTATGCCCGCGTCTAACCGCCCTTGGGTCCTGTCCGCCAGATATCTCGTTCAGTTCACATATTCATCTCACATATGCACAAACTGCCAGTCGTTAAGCA
This sequence comes from Metallyticus violacea, assembly GCA_030762175.1. Classification (NCBI taxonomy): domain Eukaryota; kingdom Metazoa; phylum Arthropoda; class Insecta; order Mantodea; family Metallyticidae; genus Metallyticus; species Metallyticus violacea. The sequence goes on from CM060841.1 coordinate 86,801,820, forward strand.
AGGTTATACTGAAATTTCCTCCACAAGCCGTAACAATTGGAACTTGCAACGTGTGCGCGTATAGTCTGTGACAAGTAGCGGTTCACGCCAAATGAGTAAACCTGGAACTGCAAGGGGAGCATGTATTTTTGTTTCAGCAAACTTTACGCTGAGCGCGATACTGCTAGTATATTTGTTGACAAGAAAATGTACATGATTATGGCGGGGTTATAAACAGCATGTAGCTCAAATAATATTGATGACATAAGATGTACATTAATATACTGCACAAAAACTTCTGGTCGGTTGTTTAACGCTCCGAGAAAGACAGCCTTTTTATATATTGCATGTTGTTTTAATGAACTGATCTTTAACCAGCAGCTGCATAGTATACCACATTAGTTACTGATTTGCCACTACTAAAGTAAGCTTAAAAAGGGGTGCCATTGACATTACGCGTACTATGTGCGTCATAGGTTCCTCTTCAGTGGATAAGGTCAATTAAGATAACAACACACGCACATGTAGTCCATTGTATTGTAATTTGTTTAGAGCAAAATTAACGTGGGAACAATCCAGGAAATGATCAAGGTAGAGAAACGCAACGGTGATATTTTTCATAGCAAGAAGAATGTACTTTGAAAAGAGAATGTTACTCATTCCTCAATTTCTGAGTGCTAGGATTGCAGCCGTAAGGTGAAACGGGAGATTCTCATGTACGAAGGTCGTTTGAAAAGTTTTCGGAATGAAGCAAAAAATGTTCGCTTAGCCTTTTGATAGTATTCTTATTTTTCAGTATAGTCTCCCTTGACAATAATGCATTTTTTTTTTCCAGGGATGCCACAAAGTTTTTATCCCATTACAAACGCAGATTAATGCAGGTCTGCAAAATACCACTTCACCGATGATTTAAGCTCTTCATCCGACGAAAATTTCTTTCCACTAAACATTCTCTAAGTTTAGGGAGCAAATGGAGACAAGTCAAGAGAATAAAGCGGGTGTGGCAGCAAATCGTACAGCAATTATTTGATTTTCGTCATTGTAACGGTACATGTGTGAGGGCGAGCATTGTCTTGATGCAAGATGACTTTCGTCTTTGATAAGCCCGGCCTTCTCTCGCGTGTTTGGAATTCAATATGTCCAAAAAGTTATCGTAATACGTTCCGGTCATCGTTGCTCTAGTGGTAAGATAATCGATTAGCAATACAGCCTTGGTATTCTAGAAAACGGACGCCACGATCTTCCGGGCTGATTTCACAATTTGGCCTTCTTTGGCGGTGGAGAATCGTGATGCTTCTGTTGTTTAAACTGCTGTTGTTTTTTTTTTTCTGTCCACGCTTTATTATTAATCACAAATTGACCCATAAAGTTAGCGGGATCTCCTTGAAAACTGGCCAAACTTTGCTAAGAGATCTCACTGTGATTCGCTTTTGATATTGAGTCACCAGTCGTGGCACCCGTCTTGCCGATGATTTTTTCAAGCACAGTTTTTCCCTCAATATTTGAAGTACTCATTCGCCTGAAATGTTCAGAGATTCAGCAATTTCAGCCTTTAATCAGCGATCCTACAGAACTTTGCCGTGCACCTTATTGATAATTTCTAACGTTGTGACGGAATAGTCCGATGCTTTCACGATTGATTTGAACTCCATCAATCACTTTTAAACGGTTGAAAATAATAGTGAAGAGTCCCATAGAGTGTTGCAGTTATACCCTTCTTTACCGAGTACTTAATAACCGCACTATGATGATATTTATCATTTTTCCCGTACATACGTCCGCACTGTAACAAACAGTTGTAGCTACTACGATTCTTGACCAATCCACATTATTGCACAAATCTTTCTATGCAGAATGACAGGTTTTGATAACAAAACTGCTTTGGGGATGCTGCTGAAAGCTGAGGTTATTCGAGAACTTTTCAAATGTCAACATGTCACGATGATGAAATTAAACCGTTAACTTTTACTATGCAACGCTTAGCAGTATGGGAACGCTAAAGAAAATGAGACATACTTTACCTCTTCTCTTTAGCATTGGGTTGAGCAGTTTACTCCCTTCCCTTACACTCCAGCTTTTGCACCCAGTATCCATTTAGATCTCTTGGAGATGGTTCTGAAGATGGAGAATACGACCGAAGATACAAGCCAAATGCTTCTACGCTGCTGGAATATGAAAACTGGTTTACCAATGAAAGAAAAATGTGTAAAAGTGTTAGGGAGAATGCGAACATTTATATTTACATGCCTTAGAGACAATATCCTTTCTGGCTATTCACTGTGCATTGTATTTAAAGCTGAAGCATAAGGCTTCACTGATATGAAGGACTATTTTATGTCTCATTACTCACCGTACTTGAAGCACTTTACGGTATTTTCTGCACAAGTCTGTGGGAGAGAGACAAACCTGCTTCTTGTGGAATATTCCTGACCTTGAGTTAGAGAGGTTTTAATACAACTTGCCAGCCTCGACGATGTCTCATTAGATGCACAAGCAAAGCATACGAGTGTATTGCAGGTTTTAAGTGTTTGCTTATTATACAAAAGTCTTTTGAACTGGCAAGAGAGGCGTTTCACGGTTTACTTTCCTGACCGCCTCCGTCGTCTAGTGATAAGGATGGTGAATTCATTAGGAGATCTTGGGTTTGAATACCCATCAGATCAAGCTGTCTAGATAAGATTTTAGGAGTTTTTCCTTACTCTGGAATAAGAATGCCGGATAGCTTCAAGGCGTCAAGGACTCCAAGCTCATTTGAGTCATTAATTCATTTACTTTCATTCAACCCTACAGACTTGCACCTGTAGTATTCAGTCCACAATTTCCAGATGTCGTGAGAAAATCGTTGCAGTTAAAGTGACAATAAATAAAACATAAAAATGTTTGAGGTATTTTCGAAGTGTTCTTTCCCAATATGGGCCAAATAATCCCGAACATTTCTCTGTAGGACATTTCAAATTGACAGTTATTCCGGTTTTGAATTCTTTTATTCTTGAAGCTTTTCCCTGCAGATATTTAAAATATCTCGTAGTTAAATCTACAGATGTTTTGCATCTGCAATATTAATCATTAATAATACCGGTAATAAAATAATTCACAGGTTTAATAATGGACATTTCCTCTCCCTTCATGATATGTACATCCTAAATGAAAGTGTTTTTAGCATTTACATGTTCTTTCTCTCTGACAATGCCTAAAGTAGGTACACCCAAGGAAAAAATGGGGATAGAGAGAGCGAGAGAGAGAGAGAGAGAGAGAGAGAGAGAGAGAGAGTGAAGATCAGATTATCAAAACGTTAATATTCAAAGTTCTGTTCAGGTCAGAGCTTGATTCACTGCATGTCTCTACAGCGTAAAGCAATTTATTTATGGACGCTCTTTAACATCTCAGGTCATCAGCGTCTCATTCAATTCAGACACTAGACCTCCAGGACCGACTCGTACAAGAGCTACCGAAGCATGAATTGTTTTCTTTGGAAAGTAAATGTAATGTTTTTAAGGACAATAATATATGTTTCAATCAATAACATAGTTTTGAATGTTAAGGTATTTATGTTCAAATACAAAACGAAATTAATCATCTTAACTTTCAAAATAATTAAAAAATTAGTCAATAAATCTGTTAGTAATAAAAGAGGTGGACTTTATTTGTTGTTTTCTTGAGTTATAAAGAGCTTTCGACACTGTTTCTAGGGAAGTAATTTAGAAAAAAAAAAAAAAAAAAAAGGAGTAAGTTTTAACTTTATAAAGGTAATTCAAAATATTTATACGGAAAATGAATTTTGTACTAAATATGGAAGGGGGGGTTACAAATAAAACATAAATAATATAGAGATACCGGATTTGCTCTTTGCACATGATCTGATAACAGATTCATTAAAGAGTGTAGAATTAAAACGATCACTGGAAGCTATTGGTACATTTTGTAGGAAGTGGGGTCTCAAGATAAACAAAACTAAATCTACTATTATAGGGATGAAACACTTTCAAAATTAAATAAAAAAAAAAGGACAAATATGATGAGAGGGCACAGAAATCGAAATTGACCAAACAATTAATTACCTATCTAGTAATGAGAAATGGAGCGATCATTAGCAGAAGAAAATATGACTGAATGTAATCAGATCTTGTGTAAATAAAATACCAAATATGCAAGTAAAATGGTTAGAGAGAGTAGTGTGATGTAAGGAATAGAAATTTGGGGCCCAGATGGAGGTTGTAAAGCGATAAGCGTGATAAATAAATTATTTTGCAGAATTTTACTCGATTTACATAGGTTTTCACCTAACGATGTTGTTCTAATGAAACGAGGAAGCTTGGGCTATAAAAGCAAGGTAACAGAAAGAGTATTGCAATATTGGTATAGAATAGGGAGACTAGAAGAGGAGAAGAATATCAAAATGTCTGGTAATCCAGAAAGAATTAAAGGAAGAGAAACTTGAATATATAAAATCCAAAATATTTTATAAGAAGTGGGCAAGGGATCAATATGGTATGAGGGGGAAAGAAAAGGAACGTAATTTTGGAAAAAGATAAACACAAGAGTTGTATTGATAAACATGAAATACGGACTAGTCTTCATGACAAAAATCTCTGAAGTTATATAGCACACTAAAAATTATTGGGGAAGAGAAAGCTATATAGAAACCTGTGCTAGGGCAGGGAGAGAAGTTTAGAACAGGAGTAATATATTTAACGAGATAAGAAATGGATATATTAGGGAAAATGTCCAATATGTGAAGCAGATAGTACTTGGCACTGTATTTTGGAATGTAAACAAGCCAAGTTTGGAAGAAATAGTTCCTGTTACGAAAGTGGGGGAACTTATCAAATGAAATAAGAGACAGAAGAAATTTACACTTAAAATCAGATCAAAATTAAAAAAAAAAAAAAAAACAAAAAAAAAAAAAAAACTAGAAAATACTTCAGGAAGGTGAGACTAAAATAATTATGAAAGTGGGCAAGGCAAATGGTAACAGCAGTTTGAAAATGGCACTATCTAGAAGTGAATATATATCACCATTACATACTCAATCTAGTGTTAATTGTAATGGAGTGCGTAAGGAACGCAAATTGAGGGTTATTAAGTGGAAAATTTAAATGTTTTAATAGTGGCAAGTTTACATGTATAGGAGAGTATGGACGTGTAAATTGTTTACTTTCATTTTAACATGTTTATTTGTTTGTTAAAATGCATGAAATTGACTCTATTTATGTGTTAAAATATGATATCTGCATGGAAATTGGAAATTCATTCATTAGAATATTGATTAGGTGGCATTTAATTTTAAAACATAGATGATTAATTTACGTTTTGTGTTTGACCACAAGTGTATTAAGATTCAAATGCATGTTGGCAAATGAAACATAAAGGGGAAATCACATAGTCACCCAATAGTATTACAAGCAAAACTCACATAAAATAAATAGAGAAGTCATCAAGAGAAGATATGAGTTGGTCGGAAGCTGTTAATCGCCCCCTCCCAAAAGCGATTTAATTTATAGCAATTTCGGCAGCAGGAAGGGAAAAGTGGCGATGATGGTGGTAACGTCACTATCGCTGTCAACAGCAAGAAATGCGTTAGAGTTCTGTGATTTTTTAAATAGTTTACTACTGAGACACCACAGGCGGTGGACACTGATAATACGTGGAATAAAGTGATAAACTGGGAAAGGAATTTCTTTTAAAGGAAGGAAGCGTTGCAGGCCTAAATTTTAGGGTGCATTTCTGGTATTTGCCATTTACGTGGACTGAGGAAAACCTGAAAATAAACTCGATTAGGGAGGACGGTCGTGGTGGAATCGAACCACTGATATGTTCACGACCTTGGCCTCGGTACATCGAAGTTGAAAGATACTCAAAGTATATAGATAGGTTTAAACAGTTTTGTTAGCACCTGCAGCAACACACACCCAAGTAGGTTTCGTGTATCATATTTAACTTAAAGCACAGGCCCCGTTATAAAAGACGTAGGCAGGCTAATGTTATGTATTGCAATGCTGTGTGTTTTCGTGCGGACAGGCAAGTACTGCAACTTTCCCTTTCCAAAACGACTGTTACTGTTACTCTACTTACAAACAGAGCTGGCAACGTTTGCAGTCGGTTTCTTAGCGACAGCGTACGTATGTAGAAATTGCAATAAAAACACTTCGGGAGATACAGTTATTAGGTGCATTTTATACGTTCTTCTATGTGCTTCACTTTTTCTTCCATAATCCGTGAGAGTTAAACACAATAAAGTATTATCAGCTACAAATTTCAGGCTTTAGAAATAGTTCAGGTCTCAACATGCCTAAATGTTAATAAAATAATTTATGAAATTATTAAATGGATAAAAGTAACCTAAATAGAAGGCTTTAGTTTCAACAGATATTATCTAGAAATTTAGAATTACTAATCAAACATAAAAACCGGTTAATAAAGGAAAGTTAAAGTTAAAGAAGGGTTTAAGTTTGGGGGGAGAGGACGAAATTTGAGAAGGCAGGAGTGACATTTGACGTAGGCTGAGTAGATTTAGTTTGCCAATAGTAACGCTATTTTAAATTTCGGCAAAATTTACGCCATCGGAAACTATTTAAGACGATTAAATTTAGGAGCTGGGGCAACGTTAATCTTCTTTGCAAAAACAAGTATCGGTATCAAAAAGTGGAACAGGGGAAAAAGTAACGACCGCACTTTTACTAGCAGGGGAAGTACAAGGGGTACATTTTCTTTTGGGCTGCTGGTATGCAGTATCGGAATAAAATTTAGGTGGACGAGGTAAATTGAAAATAGAAGCCAAGTCAGGAGCTGACGGTGAAAAGTTTTGACAGAAAGACGCGGCAAACTGAATAGGAAGACCTGCTCTTAAATATTGTAAATATAACCGCGAGAGTTTACGAAGATGATTCTGATTGAGAGAATTTAAGAAATTATTCGCTCTCATCAAGATACTGTTAACAGCGGTAATATACTTAGGAGAACATGCCAACATAATTTTAATAAAACTAAGTTAATTGGACAAACGAAATTGCTGCAAATGCTGACAATTATTGAGGATCATTCGCAGAAATTGCTGGGAGATGTGATGGCTAAATAAGCGGAATTGGTTATGGGTGCTAGGAGCTATAGGGGACAACGGCAAATGAACCCGTTAGGACAAACACCAGCAATAGCACAATACGAAAGGAAACCCAATGTGCCCTGCATATTGTGCTAATTGCTTTGAATGGTACTTAACATTTATTAAACCAAATTTTCATTACATTACCTTGGATAGTTGTCGTAATAATAATAATAATAATAATAATAATAATAATAGTTTCAATAGTTTCGCTGAGTATAGGCGTTAAAATCAAGTCAGTCTCCCTTGCCGATTGCTGGTTGCTCAATATGTCCTGTCTCACTGTAAGGATTTCGATGAGGCATTTAATTTAACACTTTTTGATGCGTTATGGACTCATAGTTTGCTCAGAGAGAGATGATAGCTATATTTTTGCATAAAGCACATACTCTACGGGGTTTAAATTTATGTATTCATATGTGTGTGTGTATGTGTGTGTGTGTGTGTGTGTTCTCTCTCTCCCACATCTGCCTCCTAAGTCCAAGATCACGGGTTCATTCCCAGCCAGGATCGATGGATTTATTCGAACGTAAAAATTCTATGTATCGCTTCCCTCGGAAGGGAAGTAAAGCCGTGGATCCCATATCACGCCCTTCCCTTATTCGCTCCTAAATGCTCGAAGAAGTGCTTTATCCCCCCCCCCGTATTATTCTTAATTAGTATTTAATTGTGCTTATTTTTAGATTTACACTTTTGTTAAAGACGCCAAACTGTTTAAGAACACCTCAGTTTGCTGTATCCCTTCCTATTTGTTGCAGCCGTTTTAGAAAATGCGTTTGGGCCTGATTAAGTTCCTCACTGTTTTACCACCCTCAAATTTCGTCCCCTCATAGTTGAACTAACAACCGCCATTTACACCACCTCCATTGTTCTCAGCGGTGTTTCCGGCACTTTTACCAAACTCTTTAATGCTTCTATATTTTAAATTGTGCACTTGCGTTTTGTGATGCCTATGTGCTTTGTCCAGCTCTGTTCACAGTTAAAGTGACTCCTTAGTATGTGAATTTCTTTACATTTTCTAATGCCTGATCTGCACATTCCCATCTCCCTTTCTAGCTGTACATCACTCCTTTCTTAAACATCGTTGTTTTAGTGTTCTCTTCATTGATTGCCATTCTCCATTCCTAACAATACGCCTCTAAGCTGTCTAGTTCCCATTGCAAACCACCCGTTTTTGTGGATACCAATATCAGATCATCCGAATTAAGGAGAGATGGTATGAATGTGTCTCCTATAGCACACATGTCATCTACAAACAAATTGAAACGGAGCGGTGACAGGATACAGCCTTGCCCCACTCCTCTCTGTGTTATTGCACTTTCTGAAACGAGCGATGCTTCATTGTTGCTGTTCAAGGATGTTTTTCTTCGTCTAAACTCTGCAAATCAGGTGTAAGGAGAAGAGTCTGGAAAAGCTCTCTTATGCAATAATGGATGTCGCGTGCATATTTTTGCTATGGTTGCTAATCAAGAATGACTTACATTAAATAGTGACTGTCGTATTTATATCATCCTAGAGGTGTAAGTACCAGCATGTTCAAGTGTCAAGCACTGCAACGAATTTTGCATGCAGCATTTTCAGTGCGTTTTGACTGGAATCGCTGAAAGAAGCAGGTCAGTTACTTTACTCATCGTTGCCTCTAGGCAAGGATCTATAAGATCAACTGTGAGCAAGTGTGACCAGTTTTCCTAATGATTGGCTGTGCTAAAACCGGCCGTAACCGCCGGTGTGGGAGAAATCACTTTTGTTATAAAATCAACCAGTTTGGCGAGCCATAGTTATGTAAATTCTATGGCCCGAATTCACTAGAACATTCTTAAAGTTAAAGTCTGTAAATTATATATTTTCAGTATTTTAGGTTTCAAAAGCTTTTTCATGTTAAAGAAAGACTTAACTCTATTGTGTGTTTCAAACCTCTTGACTTTTGAGGCGTGGCCACTAATACGGCACTAGCGAATAGCAGCTGTGCGACGTTGCCTCATTAGGACAATGCAGCTTGCCGCTTGTAAAACTCAAAATACAGAATCGTGTGCGCGCATGCGTATTTCATATTACAGAAAAGCAACAAGTAGCGGGGACAAAAGGTGACGCTCTTCTGAACAAGTACAAAAAAGAATCATATTTTTACATCCAGGTGTTCGAACTTTGTGTCTTATTAGTTACCTTTCATGATGTTTAAACGGAGACTTATTAGTTATGGTTATGCTTATAATTGAAATAAATAAATTACTGGTGTATATTAAGTTACATTATTTTTTTAATGTTGTCATAGAAATAATTATCACTTATTTGTATTTCTCCGCGTCCTGAAGGAATTTGGAAATAAGTTAACACGTGAGCTTTGCTTTTATTATATCATCATTTCTCATTATATTAAAACCACTCACTAGATACATGCCAAGGAAAAAAAAAAAACCACTTCAAATAAAATATATTACATTGAAGAACGAAACTAAATAGATGCGAGGATAGATTCATAAGTTTCCGGCCTAACCGTTTTCTAAGTGTGATTAAGACAAAGTGCGAGATTTGATTTTACCAATTTTTCATCTAGGTCGAAGGGACATAGCTGCAGCAAGATTGAAATTGCGCACCATATCAATCACGTGACACTCGGCCTATACACCTTTGATTTTGGCAAAACTCTTCTAGATATGGGAGTTTAAAAGCCGGTAGGGAAAGGAAGCAGACTTAGTTTGTCACGTAAGAGCGGCTAATACAGGTTTCATTTCAGACAGCAACTTGGTGTTTAGATCGAAGAAAACGAGTGATTATCAAGAAAAAATGGTATCCGATTCATTTCCGAAATGATTCCAAAAGCGAATATAGAATTATCTGGAGAAAGGCGGTAAAAATATGGACAAAGCTCCTATCACTCTGTTTCTGTAAAGAACTTTCCCAACACTTCGTCCAGAAAAGATGTTGTAATTCAGTGTTAGAAGAAAACTGAATGTTTTCCTCCTTTGGAAACAAAGACCGAAATATTACAATGAGTTTTCAAAAATGTATGAACTCGATCTACTGGCCAATGAAACGGGGCATCAGGTTGGGAGACTTCCTCCTTATCACTGCCAGTACAATGCCATAGAGCTTATAAATGGGCTGAAGTAAAAGAGAAGTCACTAAAAAAACAATTCTTTCACAATAACTGACTTGAAACAATTAGTGAGTGATGAACCAGAAAAAGTGTCTCGAGAAGACTGGGTAACGCGTATGAAACATGCAGAAAAACTACAAGAGGAGGATTTACACAAAGAATTAGGACGCCAAGACGTTTCAGAACCATTATTATTAACCTAAAAGACGATAGTGGCACTGAAGACAATGAAGATGACAACGACGAGAGCGATATCGGAAAAGAGGATGAGAATATGCCGTTAGTTGTGCCACTTGAATAACAAAGGGCACATAGAAAGGTTTACTTTTTGGGTAATGCATTGTTGTTATTGTGTTTCTTGTTAATTTATTATAATTTTAAGCGAAAATTGCTATGGTATTTATTACAAACGCAAAACGATCTGCAAAAACTAAGTTTTTGTTAGCAGCACTGGAAAGATCATGCCTTTATTATTAAACATCGTAGAAATTGGATCGCGATACCCATTGGTACCTATAGCTGCAGCAAAATGTTAATTGTGGTCGTGCGCTCGCTGTCATGTGATTTAATACCTAAAAGCATTTTCTGATGAGCATTTTTTACAATTATAAGTGCAACTAAGAGAACAGAATAACCGTAAAAATTGCACAGATCTTTTCTAGACTGCTCCTTCACATAAGGTCTACAACTGGTTTACATGAGGAAGAACAGCCTTGAAGGAGCAGTAGTCACAAATAAAAACATCGTTCCTGTGGAAGCCATAGTGAAGAACTATCCATGAGGGACTTACAGAGAGACAGAGGAATCTCTAAATATTCATTAGCTGCAAGCGCCAGAAATTCTGCACAAATAAATTCATGTGTAAAATACTTTGTTGTCGTTGAACCTTATAGAACCAAAGACAGCAAGAGCGAATGATGCCACGAAATAGTTAATTGTTTCGGCAATGGCAGCTCCCGATGTGTCCACGACATCTTTATGGGTGACGAAGATGCATTTACCTATACGACTCGGAATTAAAGAGACAGTCGGAGATTTGGATCTTCCCAAATGACGAACCCCCAGTGAAGGTTAAGCGATGTAGGCTTCAAGATGGTTGTGAGTTTCTTCTGGGAAAGTGGACATATCCGCAACACACAGGAACAAAAAACAGGCACTGCTATCTCCCCAGTGTCTTCAGAACACAACAGAAAGAAGATTGAAATCTGAGGTGTGAAGAATGTTATTTCAGTATGACAACGCCTCTGCGCACCTCTCTTTGGAAACAATGACATTTTTCCAATAACCATGATTGACAATGATGAATCACCCACCGTACGGTCCAGATCTGACTCCTTGAGACCTTTTTCTCTTCCCAACTGTCAAGGAAGAAGTGCGGGGTCGTCCGAAAGAAGCTGTTGCGTTCTAGATAAGATTGAAACCGTTTCTAAAGAAGCATGACATGGATGCTTCCATAATTGATTCCGGAGGATACAATTGTGTATCGAGGATGGGGGAGTCTATTTCCAAGATACACAGAGTTCGTCAGTTATGACTTTTTACTTAGTAAAATCTCATAAATTAAATAAGTAAATTAATAAATTAAGATAGCCCTTACGATATTATTTGCTGCAAGAAATATTTCAGATAGGAGCAAAATATATGAGTGCGGTTCGAAAAATTTTCGGCCGAACACAAGTATGGTGCTAATAGTACCATATAACAAGAACAGCTCTCAAGTACGATCCTTTATATAGTGCACTGCATTTTCATACAGGTGCTTTTACTTATTTGGTTGCCATAGTCCATCAAAGTAAACAAGTTGAGGCTTTTTCAGCAAAATGGGCAAAATCGAAGGTCACACGGTGATAAAATGATTCATTTTAAAAGATTTAACACCAACTGAAATAAAAAAGGAATTGGATTCCACATTGAAAGACTCTTCACCATCATTTTCAACAGTAAAGAAATATACTGATGCGCTTAAGCGTGGTCGTTGTTCCATTTTTGATGACGAACGTTCAGAACGTTCAATTACCGCAACGGCTGAAGAAAACATCGCAAAAACCCAAAGTGCCATGTTAAAGGATACACGAATCAAAGTGCGTGAGCTCGCTGAGATTGCAAAGATCTAAATAGATCGTACCTGGATCATTTTGCAGGAGCGTTTGCACTTGTGAAAGCTCTCAGCGAGATGGGTACCCCGTTTGTTAACCGTCATTCAGAAGCGCGCCCCAATGAATATTTCTAAGGAGTGCTTGGACATGTTTAGACGCATTTTGACGGACCTTTTACGACGTCACATCTCTGTGAACAAACATGAATTCATCATCACACCCCAGAGATGAAGCAGCAGTCCAAACAACGGGTTCAAGAGGATGAAAGCGCTCCAAAGAAGGCCAAATATGTTGCTTGAGCAGAAAGGTTCATAGCCACTATCTTCTGGTAAGCTCGCGGGTGGCGTTGGTAGACTACGTGGAAACAGCAAAACTATAAACAGCGAGTATTACACAACACTCACTGCTGAGCAGCTGAAGGATGCTATTACGGCCAAAAGTCCGCATTTGTTAAAGAAGAAAGTTACTTTCCACCAAGACACTTCTTCAATTGTGATTGCGATGCTGAATATCTTGCATTTTGAACTGCTGTCACATGCCCCATATTCATTATATTTGACTCCAAGTGACCTTTTTGCTATTTCCAGATCTGAAGAAATGACTCTCTGGACAGATATTTATTTCACATATGGAAATAATAGCTCAAACAAATCTCATTCTTAACATTTTTTATACTAACGAGGTAATGAAGCTAGATTATTATTGATCTAAGTGTTAAAAGGCGACTATGTTGACAAATAAAAAAGCTTGCATTTTGTTTTTCAGGCAGAGAACATGCCGAACCGCCCTCGTAGACTTTGATCCCTTGGGTTCTGCCTTTACTAAGGTATTAAACTTTCTCTGGATTAAACCCCAGTGAAATGACTAAGATGCCTTGAATTAGAGAGCGATGTTGCTCAAGTAAGGAAACTGGCGTGGTTCGGATTATGCAGGCGTAACAATAATTAGTGGGCAAGGAAGTGCTAACTACTTCCGTATCGTTTGGATCCCGAGGCTAGTTGACTCCTCGGTTGATCCGGCATTGAAATCTCCGTTCCAAATTGTGCGCTCTGTGACACTTCCTAACTGTGAGAGGTCACGCACCGCCTCGCCCGTAGCAGTCCGCTCGCTCGGTAACGAAAGCTTCCTTGCTCAATTCGTTGGAAAAGTGCCTTGAACTGAATCATTAGCTATTCGAGAAGACATGCTTATTTAAAGCGAACAGTCGCGAAAAAATCGATCGAACTCGGATATTTAGCAATAGCCAAGTACGTCAAAAGAGTGTCTAATTTAATTCTGCGCGGGAAGATGAAATGATTTATTATACAGAACAGAGAATGAGAGTAGGCACGCTTTTCGCTTCATTGGAATTTGAGCCTTATCTGTGCATTTAGGGTTACAATATAAGTATCATGTTCATAGCACTTTGAAGGAGGAAGTTAAAGTGTTACGTAAATTGCATCTAGGTTTTCTTAAACATCCATAGTTCACTATATTAGGTTTCTATCTCAAATGTATCGCAAAGAGTAGCCGAGGTAAGGTGCGGACTCGTGAGCGGGAGGTCTGGGGTTCGATTCCGGTCAGGATCGTTCTCCCTGAGTTTGTTCCAGGATTTCTTCAGTCCTCATAAATGGCAAATGCCGAGGAGGTACCCTAAAATTAGGCCTGCAACGTTTCTTTCCTAAAAAAAAAAAAACACAACAACCTTTCCAGTTTATCATTTCATCTCATGTATCATCAGTGTTCAGCACTTGTGGTGCCTCAGTAGTTAAAACGGGCATTAAACACTATTCAACAACTGCAGGTTAAGTTAAGCCGCTTTGGGCTTGGTCGACACTTGGATGGGAAGCCAGATGTCCTTCCACCGCATGACAAGGTGTTGGCTAAGCAAGTAAGTGCATGGGCCTGCACTTGCGTCCCATACCGAACCATCAATCAGCCAACACATAACATTGACTAGTCAGCATACCAAAGGGTGCACAGGGATACAGCCACTTAGTGGCCAGGTGTTGCTCAGAATCTAGCACCACAGCAAGGAGTCGAGCGGAAAAGGACGCAGGAGGCTTCTTCATTGTTTGTCAGTGGAAAGTTGACTTTCATTGTGCTAAACTTTAAGTTAAAAAAAAAGTATATGGTGGCAATGAATAAAACTGACGTTTTATGAAGACGTTTCGTGTCTAAGTTTAACTGCTAAGTTGCAGCTGAAACGATTTGCACTTCATCAACCGAAAGCTATTGGAGTCAGCAAGATGGCATAAAATTAAATGTTTTTTCATAGTATATATAACCATTTTTATTAAACAGCCCTCGTAGTTTAACAATAAAAATAATTGATATACATTATCCCTGACCAGCACTTCAGAACAGATAACATAAACAAGATAAAGAGTACTGACAAAGTGCAAGATACTTGAGAGAAATTTTGTAACATTACATCTATAAAAGAGGTTGGAGAAAAAAAACAGGTAAGGCAATTGAAAGTGTTATATTAACTGCATGCCGGGAGGCACAGAAAAGGAAATAAATTGTTTAGATTAAACTATAATGAAACCAGGCTTCTTATGACTAAAGCAGTAAATTAATGAAATGAACGTATTTTATTAACACAGCTAACTCTTCTTTATTGTATTATTTAATATTAAAGTAATATTAGCATTTACAGTCAGCGCAAAAAAAAAATATTCTTTTAAAAAATATTGAGGGTGCCAAAGAAAAATGGGTTGCACCATTACATTCGGAGCTAAAATTTACTCCACAAGAACCTGATTTTATGCAAACAATTTTCAGATGTTGTTCAGTGAGGCCAATAAATCACATAACGAAACTAGGGCGAGGAAAACATTCACTGCACAGCTTCGCCATTGCCGTTGTCATGGTAACCACACCTTGGCCTCGGGTGGTTAGTTCTCTATTGCAAACAATAAACAAATGAAAAAGGCATTGAGACTTTGCATGCACCTTCCACATGAACACCCGGAAGGATTCTCTTGCGCTGTTGCGGCATGCACAACTCTCGATTCTCACCACCTTTAAACGGATGTGTAAAATTATGCGTGCAAGGCATTCCCTGGCTCACAGCTGGCATATTAATTACACGCGAAACTCTGCCTGTTAAGAAAGCTGTTAATGCATTTATCAAATTAAGACTAGCTCACGATTACAGCACATGCATAACGCTGGTTAAAACATGAAACATGAACCAATACAAAGGGCACAAAATAGAGCGAACCACGTTTTCTTCATTCTTAAATATTACTTTTATTACGATTGCGCGACGTGATGATTTTTATGTCCCCAGAAAGTTTGGTATGGATTTTAGCGAATTCCAAAGCGATTGTCTTTTGAAAATTTCTTCAAATTTCCATCGATCCTACCAATTAGGCACCGAAAATGACTAATGAAAAACTTTTAAATACATATGTTAACACAGTTAACACTCTGTTGGTCACAATTTTAGTTATTTCTCAACGAAACAAGGCATATAATCATCAGTTGACAATCGATTTGTCGAATTCGTTAAACAGCAAAATTGGACCATTGGGGGTGGGGGTCAGCCTAAAGCAAAAGTTTAAAAGAACATTTAAAAATCAATCTAACTGTCACAAATTTTTGTTTTTTTTTCCTCAACGAAACACGGCATATGCAATTAAAATAAATTAATATAAATATTTTATCAAAATCAGGGAAATGGAGCCATTAAGAGTGGGGGTTTACCTGAAATCCAAAATTAAAAGAGCGCTCTAGTGGCACCAATATTTCTTTTTTCGTAACGAAACTGTGTACATGTTATTTAAATAAAATATGAAAAATAGCTTCTGAAAATTTTGGAAATCGGACATTAGGAATAGAGGTATGAAAACCAACATTTAAAAAGCGCTCTAGCGCTTAATTTGCCCCCATTATTTCAAAATAAAAGGACAAATTAATTCAACACATAAACTGTATTTATAACAATGCATAGGTTTCATATTTAACAAAAGTACTGCCGCGAAGATAGCAACTGTGAAATATTAATCTAATATGTGTTTGAGAATTATATTTTATTTGTATTTTTTTAATGGTGTTTAACGCCCGTTTTTACTTACAGGCGGTGAACACTGATGATACATGAGATGAAATGATATATTGGGAAAGGATTTTTTTTAAGGTAGGAAACGTTCCAGGCCTAATTTTAGGGTACCTCCTCGGCATTTGCCATTTATGAGGACTGAGGAAAGCCTGGAAAAAAACCTCAATCACGGAGGACGGTCCTGGCGGGATTCGAGCCCGAGACCTTCCGCTCAGGAATCCGTACCTTAACGATCTCGGCCACTCGTGGCGGTTTATATTTGAATGTAAAAGTGCTGTGTAATAACATACAGTAAATGTTTCATTACATGTTTTTTACAATAAAATTAAAATTAAATTTCAAAGTCACTGAAAATAGATGAAATTGTTTATTGTATGCTGTTGATTGTGTATGTTTGCTCAATACATTACAATTGTTACTGAATACTAACACGTTTTTGTTTTATTGAAATATATGAACATCTTAAATACTCTAAGTTTCTTTCTATTATTTCTCTCTATTGTAGTGAATGTAAAGTTGATATCAAGGGCTCAGTTCATAAACATGGTTACATTTAAAATGGTTTAAAATACTTACATATATAAGTTGAGCAGTCAGTGATCATATATTTTATTTAATTAATAGTATAATTTTGTGATTTAATCTCAATAATAATAATAATAACAATAGTTCTAAAATATTTCACTTTTGTAATACTTATATATTGCAAGAGTTCTAATTTTGTTCATCTTACTTTTGATAATTACAGCAATCACACTATAGAAATTTATTTACAAGTGATTTGAAGGGAAAAAACAGACAAATCTCGTTAAGTAATGTATTATAGATCAGTTTTTCTTTTATTAGTCAGCTTTAAAGTTCGTCATGGTAATACCATACAATAATACCATGACTTATTTTATTAAGTAATAAAGCAATAATTTAGATTTTATATTATTTTTTTAAAGTTACTCTAATTGGTGAGTAATTCGCTTAGTTTGCGCAGTTTCTTTGTAATGGACTGTTTTTAAATTTTGTTGTTAATTTATGCGCATACATGCTTCTGCAGTGTTTGCTTTAACGAAAACTCTCCTTAACCTTTTCAAGCACATAAAGAACAGGATTCGTTGCAATCATTGTAAGCACTTTCATTAGACAGATTTATGAGTGTAGGGAATTGCATAAGAACAACGACTGACCGAGATCTTAGTAGCTAAGCATGTCAGATCAAATCAACACAATGCTGAAGGCAACACTACATTGATAATGGCGGTGTTGAAACAGGAATGAAAGAGTGAAGAAAATTCTTTTAATTTTCGGGTTTTTCCTCTTTGTGCGCTTCTTTCGTTTCTGTACTTCATCAAATTTCTATTTAAGAGAATTTGTTTTTAGCTATTTTATTTTTGCACTGCTTTTTGTTTTTGCACTTTCAATGAGACGATAATTACGGATTTAGCAGTATGGGTTCGTTAATGAAAAAGAAAAATTGGCGAATATTACTCTATGGTTCTATTATAGTAACAATAATACTTAATATACTTAATTGCTTGTAATTGTTACGAAGGAAAAAAACAAAAGTGACTACTAATTACACTGGCTTGGCCCGTCTTCTACAAGAGAAGGTGAGTGTTTTGTACTGTGGGCTCCTGGTAATAGACACACGAGTCACTGCTTCCTCCCAATTTCTGTAAACTCAACATGCCAACTTCTCTGCAATAGAGCTCTGTAATAATATTCACAAACTCGACTTGTTGAGGAATTCGCTTAGGTACGCAGCTCCTGCGCGACGGATAATTTGTTTTACTGAGCTGCCAGAAAGTTTACGTCTAAATACTTGTTTGGTACTGCCACACGAGTTTTTGTACTTGATATATGCCTTAAAGATATGACGATGCAGTGAATATTTCATTGCACAGTATTCTACATAATTTACTGAAATCCCACTCTTGATCGTACGACACATCAGGCCGACTTTGTCGAAATCTCGCTTGCAACTGATTAAAAGAGAAAATGGCGCCGTACGTGATACTTGGGAAATCACAGTGTTGGAGGGTGTAGTTCCGTTGGTCGGCCGACCTATTGCACAACTTTTAAAATGCTCTAAAACATTTTTCTCTATATTGAGATGTTTTAAATTGGTTTAGATATCAAAGTAGAAGTATTTTATTTTAAAACTTCAGTCGTTACTTACACGAGAGTGTAATCTCTCCTTTGGTCGTGAAGAAAGCTATAGTTAGGATTTTTACACCTAAAAACAATCTACCGTCCCTGGCCGGAATTGTACCCGCTGTCTTGGGTCTACGAGGCAAGCAAGCATGGTTATTACTTGATCACCAGGACCGACATTTGTTTGATTTTTTTGTAAAAATGTATAAGATGACAACATTCTGTTGCTTTCAGATTCTCCTAAACTTTAAGATAGCGGGTTCAATCTCGGCCAGGATCGATGAATTTTTTCGGGCATAAAAATCCTAAGTATGGCTTCCTTCGGAAGGGAAGTAAAGCCGTGGGTCCCGTGTCGTACATTTACGGCACGAAAAAGAACCTCAAGCCTGAAAGAAGAGGCCCCTGAGCAAAATTTGTCGACCGTTTCACGTCCTGAATAGAATAGAACGCTGATGACCTGAGATGTTAAAGAGCGTCCGTAAATAAACCAAATCAGCAAAACTTTCAGATCAGAAATTTCAAAGCACCATATTCTAAACAAAATATTTTTGTATTAACTATAATCACCACCGGCATTACCGCCACGGTTGGCCGAGGCTGTTATATCGCGAACTCGTGAGCGAAAGATCTGGGGTTCGAATCCAGCCAGGACCATCCTCCCTGACTGAGGATTTTTCCAGGTTTTACTCAGTCCTCATAAATGGCAAATGCCGGGGAGGTACCCTAAACTTAGGCCTGGAACGTTTCCTTCCTTAAAATAAATAAATAAATAAATTTATGAGGTAAACACGACACTTACTTTTTATAACTTTTTTCACTTGGATATATTGGAATTCTTTATGTGAGCTTAAAATGCGTAAATAATCGCATAAAAATCCATAACGACCCAAAACAGGCAAAAAAGGTTTTAAACCTTAAAATAGGTAATAGAAGCCAAAATAGCAAAAAAAAAAAAGAAAGAAAGAAAGAAAGAAAGAAAAAAGAAAGAAAGAAAGAAAGAAAAAAAGAAAAAAGAAAGAAAATGGGGGGGTGGACAAAATAAAAAATTGCCTAACCGACCCCAAATGTACAGAAACTGATACATTTCTATCTGACTCTTAAATATATCCACCCAGATAGAAAAGGTATTTTGCCTAACTTCCAGGCTCGAAAATAATTCATTTGCAAGTTGGCGCGCAAGCTTCAAGAAATGATTTTTTTTTAAATTGTGTTTAACGCCCGGTTTTACTACTCAAGCATCACAGACGGTAAACACCGATGATGCAGGAGAAGGTGAAATGATAAATTGAGAAAGGATTTTTTTGAAAGGAAGGAAACGTTCCAGGTCTAAGTTTAGGACATCTCACCGGCATTTGCGATTTATGAGGACTGAGGAAAACCTGGGAAAAACCTCAGGAAAGACGATCCTGGCGGGATTCGTACCCCAGACCTCCCGCTCACGAGGCTGCGCCTTAACGACCTCGGCCATCCGTGGAGGTTTCAACAATGTGACTTTGTTCAATCACTACAGCCATTGTTACGCAACAGCATAACTGGTCAAAACACTCATAATGCAACAGTTAATTAAACATTCTTAATAAGCACGAACAGATAAGTTCTTAATATAAAAGTACTTTCCCCATATTCACCGCGATACCCCAGTTAGAAACCAATACAGGGTCCCGACAAATAGTTTGTGGATCGTTGGCAAAGAAGAAATGGATTAGTTGTAAAACTGAACTTGTGTGATTTAACGTAATTTAGATAGATTCTGTTGATCTGAGTTATGAGACCTTACAATGGAGAAATATTCAATGACACTATGAATCTGCCATCAGTACATATATAAGTTTCATTGGGTTGTATTAAAACTAAAAATCATAGCAGGAAAAGGAAGTTATAGTAGCAAAAACTATTGCTGTTGCTTTTGAGGATAATAAGTAACAAACAATTGGGACATCGTATTCTTTAAACATATTTTGAAAAGATGATTAATAAACAAATACTCTGTTGTTTCAGAAACTAATGTCTACAAATTAAAATTGTTCCTGCAACTTTAAAACTAAGCAAACCAATTTTGATGGTACACATATAATTGTTACAAAAATAAAACCTTAACATTGGCAGATTGGACATTTAGGCCGCTTAAAGGAAAGAGAAAATATTGCGAACATGTCGAAAGTGAAAGCAAGGGAGAAGATGGCGATAGGGGGAAGTAAAGCAAAGAAAACAATGTTGGCCAATTGAGTACCGAAGTATGATATAACAGCATATGCGATTCGATGTGAGTTAACAAACAACCCATTTCAGTCGGTACTGTGTTACGCAACTGCCACATTCCTCCAATAGGAGAAAGTTGATTACCATACGGCACCTGCCGACAGAACCACCACCCCCCGCTCTACAGCCCGGACACGCGCGACCTTGGTAACCACCAAACATTTATTGCTATTATTATCATTGATTAATACGAGAGCTGTTCACTGAAAATAATCATAATTATTTTGACAACCTTCGTTTACTCTTGATTTTGATGATCTTTCTCCAAGCAATGCCCCTGTCCCAGCGTTTCTGTCATCCTTAAAAAACATGGCGGACAGATACTTGAGAATCTCCTTCGCAGCCTTCACAATTGAAAATGTCTTCCACGAATGAGTTTCTTCAATTTGGGGAAAAGATAAAACGTCACACGGGACTAAATCTGGACTATAGAGAGGGTGATGAACACCTTCATATTGATTTTTATGAGATATTCAACGATGTGCAGCCGTGCAATATCATGAGCAGCATCCAGCTTGTTACATGGAAATATGACAAGGCATTGCACAGTTTTTAGGTCATCTCTGTAGTTATTTCCAGTTACAGACGTTTGTGCGTTTACATGCTGGTAAACCGTTCCCTGAATATTCAAAAATGATACCACCATAACTTTCCCCAGCAGAAGCAACCACTTTGTTTATTTTGCCATTGATGATGATGGAGATCTCCACACAGATAATTGCTGTTTACTCTTAGGATCGAAATGGTGTTTTATCAGCACAGGTACAGGCATTGGTGGCCGAGGTCGTTAAAATATATATAAAATGCACATAACATTGACATTAATAATAAATAACAATATTCCTTAATTTTATTTCTCAAAATAGAGGCACTGTTTTTAATGCTCTTTAACACCCATTTTTACTGAAGAGCCATCACAGGTGGTGAGCACTGATGATACACGAGATGTAATGATAAACTGGGCAAGGAATTTTTAGGAAAGAAATGTTCAAGGCTTAAGTTTAGGGCACTTCCAAGGATTTGCCATTTATGAGGTCTGAGGAAGCCTCCGACTCACGAGCCTGTGCCTTAACGACTTCAGACACCCGTGGCGATAAATGAGAGGAATGATGCTATTTCACCACAAGTCTTGATTAAGGAGCCATTGGCATCCAAACAATTTTCATACATTTTTTTAGACAAATCAGGGAAGTGAATCGTTTTCAATTAAAAAATCATGAATACTTTCATGGCCCTCTTTGATAGTCCTGTATGCGGGCTAGCCCCAAAGCAATTGGTAGCCGAAACTTGCTTGCTATTGCCAGGGAAACAATGCCCGTACATTTGAGCGTTCTGCCTTATCTCATGTTTTCGGCTTATTAATATTATTTTTGCTTATTTTTTAAAATATTATTTAACACTTGTTTTTACTACTGAGGAATCACAGGCTGTGCACACTGATGGTAAATTATATATATTGAGGATATATATTAAGTTTAGGGTGCCTCCCTATTTTTGCCATTAATGAGGACTAGGAAAACCGGAAAAAACCTCTGTCAGGGAGAGAGTTCTAGAGGAAGTAAAACGCCAGACTGCTCACGAGTCCGTGCCGTAACGACCGTGGCCAATCCTGTTAGGATATGGTCAAAAGTGATTGGTTGAAATGGCAAATGTCTCATCTTCCACAATATAAAATGGCAAAGGTATATTTCTTTCTTGATTTCATAAGAACAAAATAAGAACGGCCTCAAAGGGATCCATGCTGCAAGTGAGTTTATCATCGCCTAGTCCGTGTCAAGAAAAATTACCGTTGATTATTTAGTTTATACTTTTATTTACGAACATTTCCATAAAATTACTTCTCTCTAAAAAGATAATGGAGAAGTCATGGAACAGAAGCATACATCTGTGCTTCAGTGCTATCTGTCTTTGAAGGGAGGCGTTACATTTTATTGAACCCTTGTAGAATATTTTAATTCAAATTATCTTTAATTTTTTAAGCGTTTGTTAATAGCATTTTGATTTTCATGTTTTCTGTGTAGTCTGGTGTTTGCATTAAAATTCCATGATCTTGTGACAAGATGTACAGCTGTTGAGTAGCGAAAACCGATATATTTGCGTCAACGATGTTTTGGGAGATAGCAAAAGCTGTAGTTACTAATGTCACTTTGTTTTGTTTGTTTCAGGATCACTTGAAAAAATGGGCAGGAATAAATTATACACGGCGTGGTTCCTCTTGGCAGGTAAGTGCATTCACTAACCCAGTTGGAAATGAGCTCTTTAGGATACTAATGACTCGGGTTCGATGTACTTAGACTTGTCCAGAATCACACTAAGGTTGATTGATTGACATTGGAGTGTGCATTAATTCACCTTGGAACTTAAGCCACAAGGACCGTTCTTTTAATCCTAACTTTGTGTCTTCAGATGTAGAGCTTTAGTGAGTTCTAGAATCTTTTCTACAAGCCTAATGATTGTATCCGAATAGACATGTTATTTGCATTTACAGAGTTTTACATTCTCTTAACACGTTTTTTGCAGCCCCATCAGACCAATTTCAGAGGCTTAAAACTGGGAGCGAAGGGCCGTACAGTGAAAGAGTTGAAAGAAAATGACTGCGGTTATGAAAATATAATGGGCAGTTTGCAGAACCATACATACACAGGATGTAACAAAAAGTTAAGTCAAAACTTTGGGGAAACATTCCTAACATACACAGGATAAAAAAAATATAATAAAACATGGGTCCGAAATTGCTTTATTTCCTTGTTAGAGCCCTTTTTTCTATACCTGTACCACATAGAATATTCAAAAACAGATCTGCGGAAACAGAAAATGATAGGAAATGTTCAAAATGCCCTCCGTTACTACGGATACATCCATCAACCCCACGTCGCATGAACTCCTTGATGCGCTGATGTATCTCTGGAGTATCTCGTATTGTCTGTCAGTCTTGCAGACTCTCTACACCTTCGGCTAATCCATAGATCATATGAGTATCTGTCAACTCCACATTTGAATACCTCGTTTTACTGTACCTAGAACGAGGCACACAAAACTGACACTACGTGTTCGGTGCTACGTCAAGCATAACAAGCGGGCTGCGTGATACAGAACGACCACAACGGTAAACGTAGGAACTAAGAGCAGTTACAACACCCCCCACCCCCATTTAACCAGAGGTAAAAGTGAATATACTGTACGTATTCAGCAACTGTTCTGTTGTGGGTTTATTGCTCAGGACAGCTATGCTGGCTTCTAGATTGTATATCACACCTGTAAGCTGAGTTGTGGACAAAGAGGTCTAACAAGGAAATAAAGCATTTCTGGTCCCATGTTCATATAACACATTTGCACCCTCAATATATAAGGAATGTTTCTACAAAATTTTAACATACTTTTTCATTACAATTGTATATATTATTATATGCTTTGTTTTTAAGAAACTAAGAATTGGGAATCAGAAGTTAGTTATTGCAGTGCAGAGGGCAAATCACAACAATGATCTAACATTAATAGCCTGCATTTAATTATGCTTGAAGGATGACATAACGTTGAGCATAATGTTATCTTTTGATCCATAAAAAATACTAAAACAGAAGAAAGAGGGATATAGGGAATTAAAAATGTGACTGTTAGTGCTGAAATACCCACGTTTTTCTGAGGGGGGCGAGGGTTTAAGACATTTCGGCTCAATGTGTTCACACTCACTCTCATTTTCATGTTCTCTAATTCGCTCTAGTCTCACTGCTGCTATTAGCATCACATTTGCGCTTATCATGGAAAAAAACCTTGTGACGATATTCCGTTTCCGGATTTCATAACTTCCTGATCGCGTCACATGTACAAGAATACTGGCATCATGAGATTAATTATTATTTGGTACTGCCAACTGATGTGAAAAATAATTTCTATCGTCAGAATGGTCGCCACTGTCAGATATACCGTATATTCAATTTAATGTTGGTTGTATCAAGCGATTTACTGAATGTATTCTTACCATGGGGCCTTCTCTTTCACTCTACCAGGTGGAGAAAATCAGCAACAATATGAAGTACAGTATACTCAGTCATGTAACATAAACAAAGAGTCAAATTAAACTATTCTGCATGTACATATTATTTACTTTGAATATAGTTAGAAAGATTATAAAGCTAATATTACAATTCCATTTGTTCTTCAATATTTTTTCTCGAGCACAAGGGGGAGAAAGAGGGGGAGGGGGAGAAGAACAGGAAGAAGAAGCGAGAGATTAACTGCTGTAATGGTGAGAAATTGATCCTATGTCCAAGCAAAATTCTTCCTCATCTCTGCTAACATTGGACAGAAGAGGAATAAGCAGAGTAGTTGCATTAATTACCGAACATGGTCACTTCAGGAAACAGATACGTAAACAGCGACTCTAGAATGTGCAAACAGGATGAGCATATCTTATTCCTGGCAAGAAAGAGACTTATTCGTTCTGTAACCAGGGAGGACCTGGGAACAGACGCTGACATTGCAACTTGTTCCAGAAACAGTGAAAGCATCTCTTCCAATGGGGTAGCACAATAAGCCTTATAGGTTTACGTGCTCGAAATGGACAAATTCCAATATAAACCCCCCATTAACATATCATTTCAAGTGATTCCTAGAGTTGAGATGACAATTTATCTACGTCTAAATTGCTTCATTGACCGACAGTCTCTAATTTCAGGAGTTGCAGATTATGGGGACTGAAACACGAATTAGTTGAGTAGAAACGTAGAAATGAGGAATAGACGTAGTCATTGTTCCGGGTTCGAGGTAGGGAAGCGAGAGGCGATATACTGAGAGGTGGAGATGCGTTAAGGGAATGGAAAGTACTGTAGAGGCAGCCATGACAGTTGGTTACATAGGAGTATCACATGATCAAATTCACGGGTGTTGAAGATGTCACAGACATTATGTATTCAGATTATACAAGACCTCACTATACCGCCACGGGTGGCCGAGGTCGTTAAGGCGCGGACTCGTGAGCGGGAGGTCTGGAGGTTACAATCCCGCAAGGACCGTCCTCCCTTACCGAGGTTTTTCCCAGATTTTCCTTAGTCCTCATAAATGGCAAATGCCGGAGAGGTACTCTAAACTTAGGCCTGGAACGCTTCCTTCCTTAAAAAATCCTTTCCCAATATATCATTTCATCTCATGTATCACAGTGTACACCGCCTGTGGTGCTTCAGTAGTAAAAACGGGAGTTAAACATCATTGGAAAAAAAAAAAAAAAAAAAAGACGTCACAATAATCAAAGCGAGGCACAAGGAGCATTTGAAGAGATTCCTTTTTAATTTTTTTTATGGCGTTTAACCCCATTTTTTACTACTGAGGCATTGCAGGCGGTGGGCACTGATGATACATGAAATAAAATGATAAATTGGGAAAGGATTTCTTTAAAGGAAGGAAACGTTCCAGGCCTAAGTTTAGGGTATTCTCCCGCATTTGTCATTTATGAGGACTGGGGTAAACCTGAATAAAACCTCATTCAGGAAGGCGGGAATCCAATCCCAGACTCCCGTTCACGAGTCCGCACCTTAACGACCTCGGCCACCCGTGCCGGTCTTTTTGAGCTTGAGAGGTACAGCTTTTGCTACAGGTTTTAATGTGTGAATCAAGGAAAATACTTTATTGCATGTATGGGTCACCTGGCTGTGCCATTCTAGGCCGGAGTGTACATAAGCGCCTAAGCTTTCTGCCATGTTGGTATAATTAATTACATTGTTGTTTATCATAATGCACATCGTTTGAGTTTATTTTACATACTGCACGTTTATGTCCCACGGCTATAACCTGCGACTTAAGTGGATTCAATTTTGTGTACAAAGGGAGATGAAGGCTAGGTCTTCATTTACTATGATCATGGGCAATACGTGGGAAGGTCTAAAAGTAGAGTTGTAAGTCGTCAGTTCATAGTTCGTATTGGAGTGTTATATTAGCAATGTCATTGATGTACTGCATAAAAAGTAGTGGTATGAGTACTGAACCCTGGGGAACCGCTGCCTTAATGAGGCGCCAGAAGAAAAAAACATTGTTGAAGCTCACGAAGTTAGGATTCGAATCAAGTAGTAACACTGTTGGAGAATACGCTATATATTAAAAATAACATGGAGAATATAAATACGATTTTTAAATTTATATAAATATATTAATTTCGTTCTATTAATTAGCTTGTTTTGTATAAAATAAATGATATAGCAATTTATTGAACAATAATTAGGGATTAATAACATTGTGGGGGGGGGGTCTAGAACATTCTCTGCATCAGACGTCACATAACAACAGGTGGGATTTCCATGTTACCATCCCACTGTGTGTAGGTATTTCCGGAATGGCAAAGTCCAGCGATCATTCCAATAACTTTCCTGGTTTGCTTTTTATCCCTGTTCAGTAGAACATTAACGGGTGCTAACAGATGTAGTAATAAGAATTTTACACAGTTTCAGACCGAGAAAACAGAGTCAAAACTTTGGTCATATAAAAATACAGTTGCTAAGAAAGTCTTTCATTACGAGTGTTATTTATTTATTAAGTAATACTTACTAAGCGACTTCCTCAGAATAAGCTGCATGTATCTGTTAACTTTGTAAATTTCAACGGAATGGTAGAAAATTATACTAAGCGGCATAACTGCGGTTTTGTTCAAAAGTTCAAACAGATGCAACTCACAGTTGATAAACTATTTTTATTTTAAAAGTGAACTACGGCCCAGATACAAACTGAGTTGAAAGAAGTTCATGGGGACTTTGCATCATCACTCAAGACCATTTATAGATAAAATAATTTAAACGTGGCCTTACGGGCACTGCAGTTGCTGCACGTTCCAGATGCTCGATTAAGGTTTCTGAAGAAGCGATGAATAAAATTCATGGTATCATGACAGAAGATGGTCGCATTAAGATTCGTGAGGTTGCTGAGATGGTAGACATCTCACATGAACGGTACACAATCCTGCATGAAGTTCTGTATATGAAGAAGCTGAGTGTGTGATGAGTGCCGCGTTTGTTGACTGCACACCAAAAACGTTCGAGAAAGGACGGACAAGTTGCAGGATAATCCGAATGACTTCTGGCGTCGTTTTGACGAAACTTGGATCTCACACTACACACTGGAGACAAAACAGTGGGTTGGTCAAAAGGAAAGTGCAATGAAAGAAGCTAAAACCGATTTTCCGGCGGGAAGGGAGACGGAAAACTGTCATGATTGACTACTTGGAAAAGGGTTAGAGTGACTGGAGTGAGTTGAAGCAGAAGCGATCAAGATTGGCGCGCAAAACAAGCGCTCCTCCACACCTGCTCACAAGTCAACCATTGCCATGGCAGAAGTGTGTCAACTGCTTCGAAATACTTCCCCACCCACCTTATTCCCCAGATTTGGCCCCATGTGACTTTTTTTCTCTTTCCTAACCTCATAATATGGCTTGGGGGAAAGAAATTTTCGTTGAATTAAGAGGTTGTCTATGTATATACCATGCACAGTTCCGGGAAAAAAATTCTGAGGAAATAAAAAAAATTACAATCTGATGGAGCAAGAGCTCAAAAGAGATTTTATTTTTGCAAAAAACGTTATATGCTAGTTTTTTTTACTAGTCTTATCAATCTGTCCTCTTATATAGCACGGGTGGCCGAGGTCGTTAAGGCACGGACTCGTGAGCGGGAGGTCTGCGGTTCGAATCCCGCCAGGACCGTCCTCCCTGACTGGGGTTTTTTCCAGGTTTTCCTCAGTCTTCATAACTGGCAAATGCCGGGGAGGTACCTATACTTAGGCCTGGAATGCTTCCTTCCTTAAAAAAAAAAAAAAAAAAAAAATATCCTTTCCCAATTTATCATTTCATCTCATGTATCATCAGTGCCCACCGCCTGTGGTGCCTCAGTAGTAAAAACGGGCGTTAAACACAACTCAAAATATACGAGGACCGACTGAAGAGTATCCGACTTTATTATTATTATTATTATTATTATTATTATTATTATTATTATTATTATTATTATTGTTGTTGTTGTTGTTTATTTGTTTTTTCTGGATTTGACCCTACCAGTGCCTTCTAAACCAAGATCTCATCTGAAATTTACATTCAGAAATACATACTTCAAACTTTCAAACGCAAGAGATATGTCTGAACGGTTAGTAGTCAGTGTACTAAATGTACATGTTTTGAGATTGGTTGAGCTGAAAGTATTGAACTGCAAAATGAGTAAGGTGCATGGTGAAGATGGTATTGAACACGATGATGAACTGTGATTATTTTATAGAAAATCCTCTCATGTATTACTCTTTGTACATTTGCACACCCTGAGCATTCTTTAGTCCTGACGGTCTAATGGTAACCATACTTGTCCTGTAGACCTAAAATTTGGATCAAACCCGGCCAGAGTCAATGGATTTTACGGCATAAGTATCCTAATGGCTTCCTTCGGAAGGGAAGTAAAGCCGTGGGTCCCGTGTTGTAGAGTTATGGCACGTAAAAGAATTTAAGATGACAGTTTTAATCCCTGAATAGAATGGGATGCTAATAATTACAAGTGTTAAAGAGCGTCTTTAAATAAATAATAAACAATGACCATCATAATGAAGTGACTGAAGTCAAGAGTATTATGTACATCATTATTTTTGTGTAGATGAGCTCTTTAGCTTTGAAGTGGCTTTTGTCTTCAGAGGCCTGTACTTTCTTTTTTAAGGATTTTGCTTGTACATAAGAACAAATATAAGATGACGCTAAATGCATCAGAAACATCTGCCGTGCTCCTGGCTCTAAGAACAGGCTTGTAAGCAGGTGTAGCAAACAACATTTCCCAGAATAGGTTTCACTCTCTCATCATTCCTTTTAAATTGCCGCGTTCCTAGAAAGACCCCTAGTAAAAATGTATGAAGCAACCCATGCACTGCAATGCCATTTCACGTGTAACAGAAAAACGCCTCGTTCAGAGGTTCCTCCCTGTCATAAAGGGGGGAGGAAAAGGACGACTTTAGGAGGCAGTCGTGCCTGTCTTGTGGAATTATGACAAGGTCCCGCCACAAGGTTAACACGGATGGTGAATACTTTCCATTTAACAGCGGACGAACCAGAAATGCTGATTAAAATATGTACTTAATACTGTGCAAACGTGCAGCATGCTATCAGTTAAATTAAATTAGAAATTTAAAAACTGAACCAATATGTATGTGGTCATATTTTAAAAATATTTTTATTGTTCAAAACAAAAACTTTTCTTGTGATCATGTCGTATTAGTTATAACGCCAGAAATAGGAGATTTTATCGAATTACTTTTTGTATTGATATGCAGCACTTCACTTGTTTTATAGAAGCGTAAGTTACTGTGACAACAAGGGCTCTGAATACTTTTATTAATTAAAAAAAAAAGTATCAGAAAACCGAGAGAATTGAAAACTAAAAATTCTACATTTCCTGACCAATTTGCTTCGTTTTTAACCATACATTAATGGCACGTAATGGAAATAATCAATGCAATTTTAAACAAACTCATAAAATATTTCCTGAGAAAAAAAAACCCTGTGGTTTGTATCCACCCTCTAACAAAAAGCTTCTTGCGGTGCACTTTCCAAAATTTTGTAAAAAAAAAACTCTATTTGCATATTTTTTATTTGAATGAAGTATTACTTTAAAAAATATATCTGTTGCATTTTTTTGTAATTTTAAATACAAATGTCATATTACACGAGCAAACATGTGACCTATTTTTAATTTACTTAACTTTTTTGCGAAAAAGACGAGGGATGTTCAATAAAGACGATCATAATTTTTTTACATCATATCTTTACTCATCCTCATAATTTTGATGATTTTTCTCAATGGATGCAATGCATCCGTTCCAGCGTTTCTGGCAGTCTCAAAGACATGCTAAAAACCACTTCTGACAAATCCCTCAGAATTTCCTACACACCCTTCAACGCTGCTTCTGATGATGGAAAATGCCTCTTATGAAGATGTTTCTCAATTTGGGGAAAAGAAAAATGTCACACCGAGGTGCAGCCGTGCAAGTGTGTGACATGACCTTGCAGAGTTTTCAGGACACCTCTGTAGTATTGTACAGTTACTGTTGTGTGTACATGTATGCCAAGCTGGCAAACCATTCCTGGAATATCGAAAACTGAGATGACCATAACTTTTCCAACAGAAGAGGCCAATTTCGCCTTCTCGCTCTCTCGCTCTTTCATTTCTTTGGTGTTGATGATAGAAGTTTCCACACAGAGCTTTGCTGTCCATGCACAATCACGTGTCTTGTGCAACTTTTCATATGTGGGTGGCGCAGGTGAGAATATCAGTATTTCTGAATGTTTCTTAATGTCATTTGACGATCCTCTCTCACAACGACTGCAACGGTGCTAATGTTTTCCTCCTTTAGAACGCAAACTGAAGGTCGGGTCCATATCTAATTGTTTTAAGTCATCTTTGAGCTGTGCTACAGAGAAGAACAAATTATTTGTAACATTGCATATGCCTCAGCTGAAGATTTGTAAAGAAAGCACATTTTCAGAGCAGCATGCTGTTCGTCACATGTTACCTTCATTTTGTTTTACACGGAACTGAACATGTCTCAACTTGCATACCTCTCACAGTGACAACATTGAAGCTAGTATTCCGTGAAAGCATAAAAAATTTGTATAATTTAACTTACCTATTACGCCATACCTCCAAAAACAATGATTGTAAACTGCTTTCATACAATGAAAAAATAATTTATTTTAATTTAATTTATGGTTACATTAGAATAACTCAAAGTAATGAAAATTTAATGCGCTTTTCAACGCATTTGAAACTCTCATGAAACTACTTGAAAAACAAAACAAAGCCGATTTCTGTACATATAAATCAGAAAAATGCTCTCGGCGCACGCTTACGAAATCGGCCGCGTGTCTAAAGGAGCGGCACTGCATAGAAAATTAGTTCAATGAGACTGCACCGTAACGCTGATATGGCACAGTCGTGAGGAAGATGAGGGCTCACCCTTGTGAAAGCCTTCAAGGAAATCCCGTCTTGTTACTCAATTGTTGCACTCTACTTTTCTGCCAATCATAAAGAAGAAATCTCAATCAGGGAAGCGAACCCCGGACATGACGGTCATAGGCCAGTGCCTTAATAACCTCGGGCATCCTGATAGATCCACGCTTAATATTCTTTACAGATGAAGATTGATTCCATTTACATGACCTGTTTCGACACTCTAAGGGAATTCTTCACCTAGTAGAGTAACTTTAAAAAGGAATATAAAATCCAAATTCAGTCTTATTAATTATTGAAATGAAATAACTTGTGGCATTACTGGGTGGTATTAGGGGAATAAACTTAAAATTCTTGCAACCTATAAGTTTCCGTAAATATAAACCACATTTTTAGAAGTATCAGAAGTATCAAAACCATTATTTTTGAGATTAACCCGCAAAAATTAATGATATACTATTAATGAAATAAAATATTTTACTACTGATAGCTATCTGTGTAGGTATTTTTAAACATTTTTAAATGTAACCATGTTTTTGAACTCAGCCCTTGATATCACCTTTACATTCACTAAAATAGAGAGAAATAACAGAAAGTTTCGAGTTACTTTGTGTATTTAAGAATATATTCATGTTTCACTAAAACATGTTACTATTCAAAAAAAAAAAAATACAACTTACTAAGCAAATATGCATAATCAACAATAAAAAATAAAAATTTTCATTGATTTTCATTGGTTTTGAAATTTAATTAAAATGTTATTGTAGTAAAAACATGTAACGCAAACATTTTCTGAAGGCTATTACAGAGCGCTCTTACATACAAATATAATTCTCACACACATATTTGATTAATATTTCACATTTGCTATCTTCACGACGATGCTTTTGTTAAATATAAAACATATACACCGTTATAAATGCGGTTTATATACTGAATTAATTTGTCCTTTTATTTTAAAACAATGTAGAGAACAGCGCAAGAATGCTTTTTAAATTTCGATTTCTAGGTATATCCTACTTCTAAAGATCTGATTTCCCTAATTTTCAGAAACTATTTTTATTATTTCATTTAAAAGGTATGTGCTGAATTTTGTTGTGAAGAAACTAATATTGCTGGACCTAGAAAGATTTTTAAATTTTGGGTATCAGGTAAACCCTCACTCCTAATGACACGATTTTCCTGGTTTTCAGGAACTATTTGTCCTATTTTATTTCAATGGCATATACCGAGTTTCATTTATAAAAATTTAAGGGGAATATGCCCGGTCTATCTCGCTCATGCCAATTTTTTACTTTTTAGGTACGCTTTTCTCAAAACTGGATCGAGATATCAACTTCAAATGTTTAATATGTAATTTGCACTTTTATTTATAATAATTAGAAACAGTTTTCTGAAATATTAATTTGTTGGTAAGATATAAAAGATTAAATAAAAGAAGGCATGCCTTATTTATCATTTCCATATTTGTTGTTTTCTTGATTAAAATGATATAGCGTGATACATTTCTGAATAGCTCTTGGAGAGGGTAAGTGATTTAATGAATACAATGTACATGGCGTCATTAAAAAACCGAAGCTCTATCCCATATCTCCTACATTAATGGAACGCTGACGACCTGTGATGTTAGCGTCCGTAAATAAAACAAATCAACTCCTACATTAATGGAGATACAAAAGACATCGAGCTCTCTTTTCGCTGAGGTAGAAACTTTGTCCAATACTCATTTGAGATAATCAGAAGCTCAAAGACTAATCAATATGTTCTGCTACATTATCTATGACTGTCCGCAAACAATGAGACACTTTTTCCATTCCACGCCTATAACATCTGCTAGTTTGGAGTTAAAGAAATTGTCGAACTAAATATTAAAGAGGTTTTGCCTAAGTTACTAATAAAGATCCGAAAACGTGGAAATCTGAGGATACAGAATCGGGGAAATGAGTTGAATGTGGAATAACCTCTCAACAAAGCTCCTGGATAGAATTTATTGTATTGAAAAGTGTTAGTATTAATATTAAATATATTCATTAATAGTTATTATTTGAGGGATTGAAACGTATTCATTTTATTAGTTATTTAAGTATGACATACTATCTGTTTGTCATGTCAGCAGAGTGGGGCATGTAACACTACCACGTTACAGTAATAACTTGATGCAGTTTTTCCTTGGATTGTGGCTGCAAGGCGTCTGAGAGGTTGGCAATAAATGTCAGCAGTGATGGTTACATTCCTGGGAAACAATTCTCAGTAAACCACACCTTTGTCCCATGAAATGCTAAGAACATCAGCTTTTGTGTAGAGAGTTGCTTTCTTGTTATGGTTTAAGCCTGATTATTTTTCATTTTGTTTATGTTGACATAAAGGTGCATTTCTCATCAGCAGTAATAATTCTGGACAGGAACGATCTTTAGATGTTTTCCAGCAAATAAAGAAGCAGAAATGATGACATGCTCTTTCTGATGTTCTGTCTTAAATGGTGAGGTGTCATGCACACAATTGTTTAACTTTGAATATGAAATGCAAATGTCACATGGCGGTTATCTAGGCACAATTTCTCATATTCGCCGAATTCTCGAGTTGGATGACGTGATTCATCGTGGATTGAAGCGTTTAATTGCTTTTCATCAAAGCCTGAGTGTTTTGAATCGTTCATTGGCCCTCACTGAAACGAGTATTCGTTAGTTGGCGTAATACAGTATATTAATTACATTACCGCCACAGGTGGCCGAGATCGTTAAGGCGCGAACTCGTGAGCGGGAGGTCTGGGGTTCGGATTCCGCCAGGACCGTCCTCCCAGATAGGTTTTTTTTTTTACGTTTTTTAGGACTGGAACGTTTCCTTCTTTCCCAATATATAATTTCATCTCATGTATCATCAGTGCCCATCGCCTGTGGTGCCTCTGTAGCAAAAACGGACGTTAAACACTAATAAAAAAAACTTTTACATGTACGAGAGTTCTAATATATATATATATATATATATATATATATATATATATATATATGGTTTGAAATTTGCATAAAATAATGACACTATATGCAAATATTTCCAAACATTAAACTTTTGCTTTAAATTCTTATTATTTCACCAGCAATGTTACGTATAGTATTTTTAAACCGATTTTAAAATCTAAAGATGCTGAGATTAATAGTTTGTGAGAAAAGTGCACCATAAGCAGCAAATATTCTAAACATGAATATTTTTTTTTGTTTATTAGAATAATAATAGCATGATAACAACTAACGTTAACCTAAATTTCAAACAGTTTATACTTTTTTGAACTTAGTTCGACTGATGCAGCATTATTAGGATCAAAAGAATTTACTGAATATCTTATTGCTGGTAGGGTGCTTAGCGTAGCAGATGGCAGGAAGCAACCATGCACCCCAGCGTGTATGGAAGGGGGACATATTTCATGTCACTGATTTAAAGACTTCATAAAACTTTGTTATAGAATGTGTAATTTTATCATGATCATTATAAGGTTATTTTGTCGTGATGATTGGTTTAAATTAATTAAAAAAACAGAGCTTTCGCCGACGCTACAGTGGAATGAAAGTGTCTGAACCGCTAGAAGTGCTGGGAGAGTTGTGGCACTGTTTGTTGATCAATTCTGCATATCTGTCTTTATTTATATTATCTGAATGCTGCTCTGTAAGACCTCTCTTCCAACCAAATGAAAATATCTTCTTGTTCACATTAGTAATTTAATTTTTAAAATTTATTCCGTGGCACTTTTGAAAAGCGTGTTCCATAATCCAGATTTATCTGGTTGATTAAGACGTAAATGTCGCTTATGTTCCACAAGTTTTAATGGATCTTCCGGTCATACTAATATCACATAGCACTTTATATATTGCTGTGGAGCTGAGAGGATCTCTTGGGTCTTTCACGGAACTAGTTTCCGACTTTTTCTTTTTGCGTGTGGTTGTGAAAACAGAAATTCTGTTCTCTCTCAAAACCCGAGCAATATGTGCCGTCACGCCTTCTATAAATGCCAAGAATGCTTAAATAAGAGTACATTAAAATGATGTTTTTTACCATTCGAAAATGTCTTCCCTAGTGCGATCAGTGACACTTGAGGGTTTCTTATGAGCGAGTTGGCTGCGCATGGATGAAGTAGACGGTCTGCTTGCTCTCTTATTGACCTTGCTGACTGTCGCAGTCATAGCGCAGATGTTCTCGGGTGTGTGTTGTGTTGTTTCGTTTCTTAATTCAACAATATATATAAAGTGTATTGTTTTTTACCACACAGTTGATTCTGTTACTTATGTGAATACCATACTAATCTCGTTATCAGAGAATCAATTGACAGGGAACGTGATCATGCATTTTTCAACAGGACTCTACCACTGCTCACACTGCGAATAATTCCATGAGGGCAACTCACTATGTGTTTCCACAAGACAGATTATTAATAGGGATTTGGGGTCTCCTCGGTCCCCCAATTTAACTGCCCGCGATTATCTCTGGGATAAATTTAAAAAAATGCCGTGTACAAGACGAACCCGCACACCATACAAGAACTCAAAGACAATGTTTGTCAAGAAATTGTCCAGATTTGGCAAAATGAACCACGGCGAATGATGAATAATTTCCTAAAAAGACGCCAAAAATGTATGGAGAATGAAGGCACGCAGTTTCAACACCTCATTTGATAATTTGGTAAGTAATGAGCCTTTTAAATTGGATTCCTTGTTGTTTTGTTTTGTTTTACCATCCCGCTAATCACCGAGTCCCGCCTGACCGGCTAACCGGCTAACGCGAGGCGTGATCGCCCATTGGCAAATCACTCCGGAGGAAAACAAAACTGATCGCAGGATATATTGCCTATAAATTATGACATTTTAAATTGAATATCAGTATCTTACAGTTGAACATTTTCGTGCACATTTATTTTGTCAGTGATGGTACAAAAAATGCAAGAGAGAACTAACACGACAATAGAAAATAACCTTTCTCAATAAATATGGGTATCCAAATTAAACTTCACGAGGTATGGTTAGAGTTGTTGTTTGTACACAAAGATACATCGTGCACTGTAAGAGAATGGCATGGTTTAAAATGAACAACTTAACTGAACTACTCTAGAAGCAGAGTATACTATAAGAATTCTGTATTGAAAATGTACTTCATGAACTTGCGACATTGTGCATAATAAGGAAAACCCATTGTTTTAGGTGCAAATTGAAGCTTTCTACAACAGAAATAAGAGAATCAGTACTAGAGAGAGGAAAGGATACTGATGCAAAACCTTGAACTTTAAAGAAAATATTTCTGTGTCCCGGTAAGCGAACATCCTTGGAAGCATTCTATTCTCCACGTTAGTTATATAATGTGACATTTGTAAAGACACTGTAAGGTACACAGTACAAGTGACTTAGACCAATAAAACACTGCTGGCCATTGCGAAAACCAGGAGTTATTGCGAACATTCTTGTCTGTTACTTACAAGAGCTGTTCAATAAGGAATGGTCATAATTTTTTACTAACAATTTCTCATGCTAAAATTCAACTTTACTGTATTTTATTAGCTTAATGCGTAATGTACACGTGGTACTAATTTCACGCATGTGTACTTCCGGTTCCCGCCTTTGAGAGGTATGCAAGTTAATACAGATTTGATTCTGCCTACAGTAAAATTGACTTGACACGTGACAAACAATATGCTACTCTGAAATTCTACTTTCCTGTTAACAAATCTTCAGCTGAAGCCTATGCTATATTACAGGAGACCTATGGAGAGTTTGTTCTGCACTATAGAACAATTCGAATATAATTTAAAACGTTTAAAGAGGGAAGGCAACCAATTTCAAAGGAAGGTGTACCTCGTCCTTCAGGAGAAAACATTAACTGCTGCTGTCATTGTGAGAGATGGTTGTCCAGTAACATTAAGAATTCTTTTAGAAGTTTTGAAAATGTCCTTGTGTGCCAACATACGTTCGTAATTGAAGATGAGAAGTGTTTGTGTACGCCTGCTGATTCCCGGAACAAAAGAGCATTAGCAGTTGAAGATGTTGTTACAGGAAATAACCGAATTTCTTTCAAAGGTAATCACCGTTGATGAACTCGTTGATTGGCTATATCATTTCAATCCTGGGAGCAAACAGAGAGTTCTGTTTAACAATCTCCATCATCACCCAAACTGTTGCTTTGTTTGGGAAAGTTATGGTCATTTCATTTGTTGATGTTCAAGGAAGTTTGCCAATAAATCGTCTTACACACACGACTGAAGGTGGAAATTACTACGGAGATGTCCTGAAAACTCTGCGAAACCAAATTACACGCAAAAGACTACATGCAATGAGCTGAATTCTGTATCACGATAATGCACGACCACATATCGCAAATATTGTTGCCGAATATCTCACAGCAATCAATATGAAGTGTGCCCCTCACCCTCTCTACAGTCCACATTTATCTCCATGTGACTTTTTCCTTTTTTCCAATTGAAGAAACATTTCTTGTGAGGCATTTTCCATCATCAGAAGCATAAGTGAAGACTGTGGTGGCGATTTCTTTGAGAAAGATCATGAAGAATATGAGAATTAATTAAGTTAAATTGTCAAAAAAAGAATGATCGTTTTTTATTGAACTAGTTCATTAAATTATAGCTTTTTTAAATAACAGATTATGCATTACTCACATAGAATAACACACTTTAGCGTATATTGAGTATCGTTTAAACAACACGACAACTGAGACAATATTGTTTTATAAAGTATTCAAATTATGTTGCCTACTTGAGGGCAGTTAATCTTCATTTCTTTGCTTACTGTTGTCTATGGGCAAAGGTGCCATACAGTTACGAGTAGTGTGCCAGAATACTCGATTTAGTGCTTAAGTTGGAAACAATTAAACAAGACCCTTAGGCGGTAACACTTGGGACTCGCTTTCGGAAGGTGGGTCCCAGAGTTATTAGGAAATGATTACTTTCTTTTAAGATGAATTTATTACCTATATAAACTTTCTACACAGTACATTGTATATTTCTCCGTAATATTGCTTATTTTCACTTCATTTATGTGAAATTTGGTTACTTTCTAGCGACTTATTGCTGTAAAGTTGGCGACAATGATTAGCAATCATGACCACTTACGTGGTCTAGAGGTGACGTTTTCGAATACTAGTCCGGAGGTCCTGTATTCGATTCCTGGTCAGATCAAACTGTTGGGTAAGGCGAATACCAGGTAGGTTTAAGGCGCAAAGGACTCAGCTCATTTCT
The DNA here is from genome assembly GCA_030762175.1 of Metallyticus violacea. Classification (NCBI taxonomy): domain Eukaryota; kingdom Metazoa; phylum Arthropoda; class Insecta; order Mantodea; family Metallyticidae; genus Metallyticus; species Metallyticus violacea. The sequence continues at coordinate 86,840,723 of CM060841.1, forward strand.
GCCATCATTAAATAGGTTTAAGGAACCGCCTGGTGCACCATAACCATATCACATTCACCATTATCTCCCTTTGGGCGTCCCGGCCTCAGAAGTTCGCTACAATACAGTCATGCCAAAGAGGAATGCCCACAAATTCACAAGAACAATGGGCATTAGACAAAAGAAAAAATGTCTGACCCAAAAACGAGAGCATTCACCTCTATTGAAGTATGGCGATTTGTTTGCTTACCCAAGAGATGGCGTCTTTCCTTTTGCCTTTACGTAAGACCCACTACAAACAAATGAATGTTGTAATCAGGCAGCAATAATTTCGCGACGTGGGTTTTATTTTATGCCATTTTTGTAGCATTCCTTTCACTTCAGGTTTCTTATTAACTTAATTGATTTGGTTGTTCCGTAGCCACTTGATCCAGCTTATATAATCTTGTTTTATTGTACCTTTAAATTCAGAACAGAAATAATATGGGAATAACTCTTCTTTTTAAGGAATAACAAAGGGACTTGAAATTTTTCTTAAATAACTCATTTCATGGCTTTCTTAGAGCAAAGTGTTCACTTGTCATAGCCCATGGTTACATGGTCGCGGAAGCAGGAAAATTTGGAATATTGCTTTCTCTGGCTCACAGAATAACTGCTGTTAAGATGTCTTATTCATTTGAACTGGCAACTGCATTCGTCTACAAGGACTTCTTTGAGGGGTTTAGGGTTTGGAAAGGCCTATCTCGCTTTCAAAACAGTTGCTCCAGTTGATGTCAAACCAATCTGGGTTTCTGAATGGCATTCCATTTAAATGGTATTCCTATATGGTTCTTGGACAACGTTAGCTGTATGGGATTAGGCATTGGTGCTATTTCCTAAACTTTTTTACTTGAGCAATAGCATGTGACACTATGATTTCATGATAATTCATAATACAGTCTCGCGGTTAAGATCCGATTTTTTTCGAATTTATTGTGTTTCCAAGCCGAGATCTCGCGTTTATTTTGAGAAGTTATTTGCAAATGGTTTTACCAAGGGCGAGCTCTGGATTTATGAACGGATCACCATGGCAATGATACCAGCTAGGCTCAAAAAGTAATCCTAAGATCAAATGGTATTCATAAATGAATCTTTGAGTCCCCATTTCTAAAATAACGAGTACAGTTTTTGTAAACAAGCTTGTGCATGCCCAGACGATAACAGATCCTCCAAAAGCAACAGTAGAATGATCTGTTCATTAAAGAACGATCGTGTTTGTTTACAACATATCTTTACTCATCCTCATAACTTTGATGATCTTTCTCCCAGCGTTTCTGCCAGTCTTTAAAACCACTTTTGACAGATCCTCTCCGCAGCCTTCACCACTGCTTCTGATGATGGAAAATATAAAGGTGTTTCTTCAATTTGGGGAAAAGATAAAAGTCCTACATGCCTAATTTTAGACTTAGTGAGGATGAGGGTCACATGTCACATTGCTTTTTGCGAGATATTCGGTCCTTTACATGTGAAATGGTCTTGCAGAGTTTTCGGGACATCTCTGTAGTATAGTTTATCGTGAGTGCATGACGAATCGCAAATTCAGATGAGCTAACTTTCTCAGCAGAAGCAACAAGTTGCATTTTTGGTGCTAGTGATGGACATTTCTATACAGATCGTTTAAAATGTTTAAAGAGAGGAGACAACTAGTCGAATGAAACGCAAACCTCCATGCAGCAAGCGCAACTCTTCAGCTACCTACGTATTTCAGAAAGTGTTCTTAAATTATTCGACGATCCTCTCTCACAATGACAACATCAGTGTTAAATGTTTTCTTCCGTGATGGGTCCACTGTCCTTTGAAATTGATTGTCCCCTCTCTTTAAATATTTTAAACGCTCTTGTAATATTGCAAAGACGTCAGCTGAAGATTTGTTGAGACAAACCTGCTGTATGTGTTGTAGTTTATGTTGAAATACAATAGTTTTTACTTTATCAGCCTTCTGTCATGTGTAAATGTAAAACAGTGTGCAGATATAATTATGTATATTTTTTCACTCGAACTGTGGAGTAGATACTGAACATTATTTTCAAATTTAACTCCTTAAGCGGCTGCACCAACTTTTTATGTCACGCGCTACTCATGGCACACGGTTACACTTTTATGCTTTTTAGTGCGCCGTCATCTGTTTCGTAGCGATAGTGGCTGTCTCTTTATACTAATTTAGCGGATTTGCATAGCTGGAGTAATTAAGAACCATAAATTTGAAGTAAATATTTGGAAACATTTACAAAAATCTTCTCACTGCTTGCACAGGAATTGCATAAAATAGTTCCGTCTTTACTCTTAGATATTTTGAAATGCTAAGCGGCGTTAGACGAAACACTTGCGATGAAAAAGTAACAGTGATGGGACTCAAAGAATGTGACAGCAATTTTGGACAAGCAAATAGTGATTAAGAGATGAAGGAATACAAATACATCTACTGCGAGACCCTCAAGTTATTCGCTGCAGGAGTGCCATCCTAAACACTAGCCTTTCTCTGACGGTTTGACATTTAACGTCACACCAGGAAACTGCAACCAAGACAAACAAATTGACAACGCTCTTTTTTGATGATGTTTTCTCAGCACTTTACATGTTACGACACGGGTCTCGCAACTAAAACATAAAAAAATGTCCCTATTTGAACAGTATTTAGGGACACTTAATCTTGCTGACAATAGTTTTAATGTCTGTTAGGTTATGTATATAATAAATTAATTACGTCATGTGCCCGTCTTAACCCAGGAGAGATTTCGACCCTTAGGAATTCTGGTGCAGTCGTGCTGAGTGTTTATGAACCCTGCCTCAAAATTATTTCATTAATGTTTGTTTTAACAACATATGTGCTATATTTTAAAACGAATCGCTATTCGTTAAAAGGGCGAAGGTCACATTGTTTTTTAAATTCATTTTTATATATATGTTCTCATACGTTAGATGCATCGTTTTATGATTAAATGACTTTAAGAATTTCAGTACAAATGGTCCAGCTATTCTCTAAAATTTAATAATTTACATTAGAAGGGCGGAAGTCCTGGACATTTGACCTTTTAACAAAAAATGGTATTTCTGATTATATTCAAAGTTGGTTAACCTGCTAAAACAAAGTGAGTGCACGATAATGTATTACTGCTCACTGTCCACTTGTTCACAAAAAACATTGTCACAGTTAACAGACTTTGTTCGAGATGAGTGGATCTGAAATAAAAATGATTTTTATTGGAAAAACAAGAGACCTAATATTAATGGATATAATTAAGAAGGCTAGCTGTGAGTAAGAGGCGCATTAGAAGACTGAGAGTACTCAAACTTCAAAACGTGGGAAGCATATCAGTATCACACTACCCCCTGGTACTAAAATAAAGGTTTACGAACATAAGCAGTCATTTCCAATTCAGGAAAGTGGGAAGGCAATTAACATCTTAGCTCTGATTTTAAGAGTTGGTGGCAGCAAGTTCTATAGGAAAAATCCTATTTATGTTGAAACTTCAAATAAGGATCGAGATTAGAAAGTGTACTTTGGAATTTTGTGTCGTCCAGGGACAGTTGTTGCAAGACATTTCATTAATCGGTTAACTGAAGACACATTCACAATTCGTCATAATTCTCACATATACTCAGAAGAAAAACTTCTATTGAAGGAGGAAAAAGAGAACGACTTGAAAAAATCTCTCATATATTGAAGATAGTTACAGGTACATTTATGAAGAAATAATAAATTAACATTCTGAGTTTGTGAACATAAATATACTTAATTTTTCACACCTAAACTACATAATATTGATTGCACAATGTGTTTTCTATAAAAGTTCATTAAATTGTGCTTGTGATAATTTTCTTGGGGAAAATAAGACGTTATTTTACAAATTAACTTAATAATTATTGTTCGTGTTTTCATTCAGCAACATGTTTTTTTTTTTTTTTTTTTTTATAATTTATGATATTTTGGTCAATAAAAAATGGTTAATGTAGCTTTTCAACCAAACATATTTTTATCAAACCCCATTATTTGTTCAAAAGTCAAAAGTTCCAAGGTAAATCAAGACTCTATTTGTTGGTTAAACTGATGTAACACTTTAAAAAATATTGTAAGATAAAGTTTTATGCAAAAACAAAATTTTGAGAGAAAAAGAAAGTACCAAAGTAAATCGTATTGCTGAAAAATATTCTTTTGTTTCTCCTGTAAAATATGAATTTTTGTACTTACGCCCTTTCAACATGTAATACCTATTCAAACACATTTTCAATGAACATTAAACCTCTTTACATTTCCAATTCCTTTTTTATCAGCAGTTAGAAAGGAAACATTTTCAATGAACATTAAACCTCTTTACATTTCCAATTCCTTTTTTATCAGCAGTTAGAAAGGAAACGTGTTTTAATTTAAAAGTTATGGAATACGTTTTTGGAATATTCATCATTTCAACTTTGTTCAGACATTTTTCACCAGTGGCGACTCGCGGCAGCCACCAGGGTGCAGCAATTGAGCTACTGCTACCGTTGAATGTACACATCGCAAGTTTCCAGAATCTTAATAACGAATTAAAATTTGTAAGTGTGTGGATGAGCGTACATTTCAGAAAAAGGGGGAGAGAATTCATTAAAAATGTCCCACTTAGCAGCTATTTAAACGAAACATCCACTCTCCTCGGTTTCATCTACAAACTTTGCGGTGATACTTTGTACATATGATAGCCGTACAATAAAGAATGATCATACCTTTACACATCCTCACAACTTTGATGATCTTTCTCCTTGTTGGTGCAATGCACCTGTTGCAGCATTTCTTCCAGTTTTCAAAGTCGTACTGGACAGATCCTTCAGAACCTCCTCCGCTGCTTCTGATGATGGAAAATGCTTCCTATGAAGCTGTTTCTTCAACTTGGAGAAAAGAAAAAGTTACACGTAGCTAAATCTGGACTATAGGGAGGATGACGGACACAATTCACATTGATATTTATGAGATATTCACCAACAGTACGGCCGTGTATTATCGTAGTGCAGTACCCAGCTTGTTGCGCCTTTTGCGTGTGAAATGGCCTTGCAGAGTTTTCAGGACATCTCTGTAATATTGCCCAGTTACAACTGTGTGCAGGTACATCATGCTGTTAAACCATTCCTTGAATATCGAAAAATGATACGACCATAACTTTCCCAGTAGAAGCAACTACTTCAATTTTTTCCTTTTGGTGACCATACAGAGATTTGCTGTTTGTTTTCAGGATTCAAATAATGTAGCCAAGCTTCATCAGCAGTAATTAACTTTGAGAGAAACTCCGCATTTTTCCTGTAACAACATCTTCGACTGCATGTAGCAAACTTGGAACCCACCGTGCACAAACACGTCTCATATGCAACTTTTTAGTTATCAAAGTATGTGTGGCACAGTAAAATTTGTACACTTTCTGAAAGTGTTGTTAATGTTATTCGACGATTCTTTCTCACAATGACAGCAGATTAATGTTTTCTTCCGTTAAATCAAAAGCTGCAGACCCGCTTCCAACTTCTTTTGGAATTGATTGCCTGCCATCATTAAATATTTAAACCATTTTCGAGCTGTGCTACTCGCATAAGGAAGAACAAACTGTTCATAGACCTCAGTTGTAGATCTGTTTAGATGAAAGTGGAATTTCAGCGCAGTGTGTTGTTCATCCTGTGTTACCTCCATTTTGGTGTGGATGGAAGTGCATGTTTGAACTTGAACATCTCTCCCAGGCGAAAACAGGAAGTGACAACAATGCAACTGGTACCAGCATTAGCTACCAAAATATTGTAAGGTTCAATTTTAGCGCGAGATATTATGGCTGTTAAAAACAATTATTATGATCATTATTTATTGAACAGCCCTTGTATTTTCAGCGCAGACAGATTGGTACACACACTTTCGCTTCCGTAGACCCAAGTGCAGCGCTACCGTAAACGTCAAAATCTTGCACCATATCGCATATAACCCTCTGTATAGGAAGGAACGTCACAGAATAACAGGAATTTTATAATGCAGTTTTTTACAAGGGTATTACAAGAATTAATCTCTGTATTTTAATTTGATTTTTAATACGCTGTTTTTCCTTTTGTATAATTTCAGTTACTTTCTCTTTTAACTATTATTTTCTACATTTATTTGTATTTATATCTATATGAATCAGTTTATCTTTTCCCCTCCATCAATAAACATAGCATCCTTCAGATACTCAAATCACTACCTGCAGTATTAACTGCAGTGCACGGGGTCTCTGAAACTTGCCCATTAACTAATTAGGTCTGTCATTACTGCTGAAGAAAGCGTCCACAAGTAGCACGTCGCCCGCAATTAGGAAGGAAAATTGGTGCAGTAGAAAAAGTGCGCACTTTTGGTGTTGTCATTTTGCGAATGTGCAAGAAGGCGAACTGGCTGGGGCGATTTCTCCTGCGTTTTGACTTTATTGCTGTATGAAGTAAACCTTTTACATTTCATTTTTCCTGCTCTCTGATATAAAATGTGAAGCTGACTGCTCGCTCTTCATGCGACCAGTAGCAGATGACTTCGCGTCACCTCTGTGAGGAACCGTCGTGCTTCTTTGTTGCATTCAACATACAGGTGTGTCGGCGGCATGGAGAGGGAAAATGATAGTTGAGGTTACGATAACAGGTTGTATTTGAGTGACATCATCAGCACACGGCGTATATTATTTGACGTTTATCGTTTAAATATACGAGGGATAAATCATAACATGGGAAACGAAAGATCTAAATGTATATGCCGAGTGATGCCACTAAAGGAAGGCTGGATGCAGGCGCCTCTCGAGGGAAGAAGCAAACCACAGGCAGTGTATTAAGGCATAGTCAACGTTACACTTACACAGGTTTGCAAATCATCTCCCAGGTAATCCACGATGTTTAGCAGCCTTCGAAGTAGACTCCAAGTACATGGACGGTTCGTTGCCAGTGAGGGGAAAGGTGCTGAATACCATCAGCTGCATGTGAGTTGGTAACGTGAACCATCCCGCGGCGAAATAACCGCGTTGTTAAGCAAAACGTTTCTCGCGCAATGAGTGCGTCTCTTTGGGGATATCATAATCACAGGGGACATATCGGGCGAATGTGGCGAGTGTGGAAGAACTTCCTATTCCCACCGCTGTAAAAGACACTTGACACTGTCGACTGTTTGAGCTGCCGCGTTATCATGAAGAATAATGGCGTTGTCAAAAGTTTTGGCCCCTTGGTGCGTACAGCACGGCGCAATTGTGACACAAACACACACGAAATACAACATTTGGCGGAACTTGTGTTTGCATGATGACTCAGGGTGACGCCATTCATCGTCGCTTGAGTTCTGGTTCATACGTTCTTGCCGACGTTTCATCAGTTGCAATGGTGGCATCTCCTTCTTCCTGAAATCTTTCACAGTGATGCGGCATGTTTCGTAGCAAATCCACTCCTGTACTTCACTTAATTGATGTAGCACCCCCTGTGCACAAATTTTCCACATGTTCCGTCCTCCAGTAAAATGGCATGCACTCTTTCTGCCGGATTTCTTGTTCGCTCTTCTAATTGCACAAGTGTCCAGTGTCTATGATCGCGTAAGCACTGTCTCATCATCATTATCACCCATAAATCCTTGTCCGCGGACACAGGACACCCACTACGCGGAAGATCAGTATTCGAAATTCTACCCCTTGTGAAGGCCTCTGTCCATTTTGCCACTGTTCGATAAGGCAGGGCTAGTGAAACCACTGCTTCCTGTAGCTGTGTGGCATTCTCGTGTATTTCTGCTACTGTCACTCACCAACTGAATTTCGGGGCGTGCTGAGACACGTAGTTCTGTTCACATAAACCATCTGGTGGCTTCATTCGAAAGTATATTCCATACACTTTCAATCGTATATCTTAGATTTTCGCGCTGTCCTTTGTTCGCGAGTGAAAAAAAAATAGTTACTATGGCTTATGACTTAACCCTCGTATAAACTACAGGCAAACTTTAGTAACGTTTTAGGTGTTGTAAGCACTCAATGACTTATGGGTAAGAGGCTCCTACCGCGACCTTTCACCTGCCTCGATCAAAATACTCAACAAGTTTACCGCGACATTGTTTGTGAGATGATAACAAATACAAACTAAGACGAAGTCCCTCAAATACATTAAAAAGTGTCAAGAAATAATTATAGGAAATTAAAAGTTGAAATAAATCGTTCCCATCCACAGAAAGGATTATGACATTAGCCTGTTGAAAAAAAAAAAAAACATTACGGAGGAGTGCTATTCCAATCTTCAAAACCAATTATGTAGATTAACAAATACATGCGAAAATATTCCAGTTTGTAGGGAAACAAAAACAAAAACAAAAAAACAAAATTGTAATCGAGATTTAGCGCTGAGAAAAATTGAGAGATTTGAAGTATGAAATCCTAGAGCATCCCCTCTACTACCCAAATTTAGATCTCTGACTACCGTCTCAAAGCAAGACAGTGTCTTTCGTCGAATCAAAAGATTATTTAAGTTGTAGAGAAGTATTTTTCACACTTTATGGCAAACGTCTTCAGAGACATGATAATGTCATTGGAGCATCGTTGGAATAAACGTAGGTCTTAATCTTAAGGAAGATTATGATGACAAATCCTTACTGGTATTATTCATTTTCCAGCAGCTGAAAAGCTATTTTATCAGTAACAGGAATCCCTGACAAATTGCCCTACTTTCTGTGATCTACTGCGAAAATACAACACTTAAACTTGACGCAATGCGTACGTGGAGGGGAAAGTGTTTGTGGTGTTAATCTAGATACGAGTGTATTTGCTCGAACGGAACTGGGGCAGTTTCTACAATATATTACCGTGACTGGCAAGAGGCTGATAGGCCATTCATCACCTCCTAACCCAGTACTTTCAGCACCTATCGAGAACAAATGTGTTGCTAATTTGTGTTAAACGGTCTCATAAATTGTCTCGTATCATTTTGTTGTCAATTCACTTTTAAATGAGCTCGGGTCTAGTTTATAATTAAGTAAATAGATATTGATATTGTTACTCCGCTTTTATTCACAAGAAATGTGAATCGAGTATTACTGGGTCATTCTTCCTTCGCGGTACACGTGCACTTGGCCGTAGTATGTGACAGTCGACGTAACGTGGGTCAGTCACTACATGCCGGGAACGAAAGAGCAGGCAAAAACAGCGTTGCAAATGGAGAAAGCTAAAAGCAGGACATTTTATGATTACCACGGAGTACTTTTAATTTATTCTTTAAAAAAATAATATTACGCTATAGTATGGGAACAATTCAGCGACTAGATCAAGAGAATCTGCCTCATTTGGGCGCATAATTCTGCAATTGCAACTTCAAAATTATTGGTCTTATGGTATAAAACCCTTCCTCATCCCTTCTACTCTCCCGATTTAGCTCCTTCAGACTACTTCACGAGAACTGGCCAACAAGAAAGAAATTCTATACTTTTAATGAAAGTCTGTTGCAGAAATAAAAGGATATTTTGCAGAGCTGAAGAAATCGCATTTAATAGATGGAATAAACAAATTACAAAATCACAGGAATAAATAGATAGATTTGAGATTTGAAATATTTTTTCCCCTATGTCTTTTTTATTTTCGGACAGTCTTATCTAATAGCTCTCTTATTTTCAATTTGGAGGACGAACCTTCACAATGTGTACAACTTAAGGTTGTCTTGTTTGAAACTAATTCAATTAAAAGCCTGCAGAATTGATTTTCCTATCATGGGCACTTTGGAATGTCAAGAGCTGCCGATGACCTCTAGTCAGGTCCTTGCCCCTCCTAGCCCTGGACTTGTTAACATGTGCGGCAGTGATACGAGCTTCTTGTTTAGGCTTTAAGGCTCTTAACCTCTCCTAATCTGGAATTCTAGCTGGGATATACTTCGTAACTTGCTGCTTCCCTCGTCTGTCCACTTAATCCTTTTTACTTCGGTTTTTACTTCTTTTCTTTAGATGTTCTTACTGTTATCGCACTTTATTTTCTATCCTTTTGTTTGCCTCCTGTCACCGTTCTCATTTTTGCTCTATTCTATCTTCACCCCCCTGCTAAATTTGCATCTTTACTCATAGCTTTCTTGGGATATAATTGAGCCCGATATTATTTTATTTATAGAAGATATCATAGATAGGGTTAAGGGAAAACAGACATTGCTCAGTTATTTGAAAGAAAGAAGTACCAAGATTGCATTTTGCGGATGATCTTATCACAGAGACAATAAATGTGATAGGATTACAACATGCCACCTATGAACTTATTAGATGTTGTGCAGAAAGAGGCCTGAGGATAAATAGTAATAAATCAAAGGTTTTAGTATTTAAAAAGGGAACAAAATTAAGCAAAGAAGAGAGAGGTTAAAAATAGAAACTCAAATAGATGTAGTGAAACAATTTGATTATTTGGAGGTGAGATTTACAACGAAATGGTTAGAAAATCTATATGAGGCTCTGGTTAAGTGGAAGATAATGTATGCAATGGAGTGTCAAAGGGGTGGACAAAGGTTGATGTAGTGCATAGAGTGTTTTGTAGAGAGGTTCTTTGGTTACCAAAATTTTACCAAAGAGGTTAAGTGTGGTAGAATTAGGAAGAGTAGGAAGGAAAGGAATAATAGCGGAAATAATCTTAAAATATTGGCACAGGTGTTTGAAGTTAGACAATAATGCTGTACTAAAAGAATGTGTTACATATCAAAGAGATGTATTGGAAAGAGAGTGTTGGCTTGAAGAGGTGGGAAAACTATTAGAAGAAATTGCAATGGGAGATATATGGCGATTGGTTGAATATAATGTTTGTAGATTTTGGAAAGAAGTGAGAGAAGGAGAAGACATAGAGAGGCAAGAGAACTGAGCTGACTTAGAGGACCAAAGTTCTTTAGATTTATATAAAGAAGTTAAAAGAAATTGGGGAAGGGAGAAATATATAGATATTTGTGACCAGTTTGGAAGAGTAAGTTTTACTTGGATGCGTCTTTCTACAAGAATTAAGGGTAAATTGTAAAGAAGGATGCATTATGTGTGGAAAAGTGTAAAGTCTTTTCATTGTGGGTTGGAAAATGGGACAAATTACAACAAGAAACAGTGGTAACAAAAATGTTATCAGATATGACAATAGAGAATACGATTAACTTAGGGGAATTTTTAGGAAAATTAAGGGATTCGTGGAGAAGAAGTTTAAAGAAGGGGCTTGAGGAACTCATGCAATGAAGAAAATGAGTAATTTTTTTAGGGGTTATTTCTATAACCTGGCGGTTGGAGTATGGGAGAACCTCAGTTTTGGTACTGCTAAATTTTTAGAGATTCTTTTGTAAATTAAATTGTAATGTGGTCTGTTGACAATAGATTGAAAATATATAATTAACAAATTGATGTAATTAAGAAGTTATGTAAATGATTGTAAAGACAGCGAGGAAAACGTAAATTTGAATGTATAAATATTTGCTGAAATAAATAAATATATCATTCATAGCTTTCTTTTTCTGATTTTTTTCTCTGTTTTTCTAAATTTACTTGCACTAGTCTTTCTTCTCAATCTTCTAATTTTTATCCAGTCCTTCTGTACTTTCATTATCTTAATGTTTCCCTTCATTTTCTTCTTGTTAATAATGCACGTTCCCTATATTTCTCTTCTTGTAGGCATTCACTTTATTTCTTCTATTTGCTTCTGATTGTTCTGTGTTTTTCCTCGTATTTTTCAAAGTCGGTTGACATGTTTTTAGCATTAATTTCTTTTTCATTTCCCCATTTCATCTACTTTTCTTTAATTTTGTTTTAAATATTGTTAAACGCCAGTGTTTACTACTGAGGTACCACACCAGTGGATATTGGTGAAACTTGATATAAAATAAGAAAATGGAAAATAATTTTTGAAAAAGAAGCGTTTCAGGCCCATAGGATATCTCCCTGGCATTCGCCATGATAAAGGCAGAGGAAAATAAACCTCAGTCAGGGAAGACGGTACTGGCGGGATTCAAACCGCAGGCCTCTCGTTTCCGAGTTCATGTCTCGGTGACCTCGTTTCAATTTTTCATAAATTTTATTTTTCTTTATTCTTAGGTTCGCTTTCCTGCTGTTTTCCTTTTTCTTGTTTCTATTCCTCTATATTTAGTATTGCTTTTGTAGTTGCTGAGGCAACAATGCACCAGTCTACAAGGCTGATGCATGCTTCCTGAATCATCCACCGTGCAGCCCAGACCTTGACCCAGTGGATTCAGAACTGAAATCTGACAATAATGAATTCTGCACCATTTTCAGGCAATTTGCAACATTTTAAAATTAACTACTTTTAAAAAGATTATGCTTATATTTTTATTCTATCACATATTTAAAATGATCAGACCGGAAATTTATAAACTACATCTAATACAGCTGCGGGGGAGTTTATTACTCATTGTTGAGCTTTCTCCGACCTGCCAGTGGTTAACGAGGAAACCCTAACAGTAATACATGTGACTGGGTGCAGTACGTCAGTAACACTAAGTTAACCAGGTATCAAGGAATAGCCTGCTTTAGTCCGGAACCTCATGTCTTTCTGAGCAAGATTGATCTTTGTTCGTCATTTTAGTTTGACACTTTGCTCTTCACACGTTTCCTGAAGCGTTTAACAACAACGCTTACAATAGATAAAAATTGCAATAAACATTTAATACACGTAGACATCTCAATAAAATGTGCTTCATTGTTTATCTTTGTGGTGAAATACAGAAAACTTTTGAATCTGGATGCAGTATGCTTTATGAACTTTCTGTGAGCATTAAATGCATGGGTTTATAATAAGATCATTTCGACTGTTTACGCTTATAGTTCTAAGTTTTAGCGGTGTATATATTCTGTCTCTCGCAATAGATCACGTAAAATGGTCAGCTGTACTCTCAACGGCCTAACCCAAATTAAGCGAGGAAAGAACTTTCCCTCGTAATAGACCAGTCGAAGGTCATCTCATGGAGTGTGCGGCGAGCTTGGGAAAAATTGTGGACGACCTTCACGGCAAGTAGCAAGTGACATGTTTTCCTGGAATACTTGTGTTCACAATTGCTGGGCGAAACATATGCAGCATCAACAGTGCGGTCAACCCTCTATGAGAGATTGTTAGGATAAAGTCACCGGTTTCCACTCTAAGGTAGTGACATCTTGGATCGTGTGCACCTACTTTGGACGGGTTATGATAAGGCATCTACACATGTAAATTCATCGATATATTGTCAAGTATTTTGAAATAAATGCTCAGCTGGTCTATTTCTGCATTCTTCTGCAACTAATGTATGTACGAGAGTTGTTTAAATATCATTAAAGTCAGTAGGTAACAATAGTGACTAAAGCGAAAATGTCTGGGCAGTGCGATGATATTGTAACAAAGTCCGTCACGCAGGAGGTGCGTAAATTAAGCATATTCCTCAGTAAGTTGCATTTCTGAAGGGTATTACAGAGCGCTAGAGTAAAGAAGTTACATATTCAGTTTACAGAAATTGGGAGGAAGCAGTGACTCGTGTGTCTTCTACTAGGATCCCACAATTCAAAACACTCTCCTCCGGTCGTTCCCTTTCTCTTGTTCTCACATTCACCTGTTATCACATTGGTTGTTAAACGAGTGTCAATGGGTAAAATTTTGTTTAATACACATACAATATATAACACAAACGTTTTCTGAAGGTTATTACAGAGTGCTCTTACATGCATATGCAACTCTCATGTAGGTTAACATTTCACAGCTGCTATCTTCAGAACAATGCTTGTATCAAAAATAAAATATACGCATTATTATAAATTATGAGTTAGTTTTTTTAACAATTCGAGAGAAAATTAAACACTAGAGCACTTTTTAAATTGCAGTTTTCAGATACATTCAATTCATACAATCGTTCGTTTTCACTAATTTCCATAAACGTTTTTTCTTATTTTATTTAAATGGTAAATACGCAGGTTTGTTGCGAAAAAATAAATATTAGTCCCGCTAGAGCGATTTTTCAATTTTGGGTTTCACATAAACCCCCACTCAGATTTCGCTCATTTTAGGAAATTGTTTTTATTGTTTTATTTAAATGACTTATGCCAAGTTTCGACGTGAAAATCAAAAATCGCGGCCTCTAGAGCGATTTTAACATTTTCGCTTTAGGTTAAACCCCCCTCTTTAAATTCGGTGTTCAAGTATACACCCCAATCCTAATGGTTTGTTGTCAGAAACTATTTTTCTTGTTTTATTTAAATTATATATACCTGGTTTTGTTGAAAAAAAATATTGGTGCCGCTAAAGCAACTTTTAAATTTTGGTTTTAGGTAAACCATCACTTATAATAGTTTTATTCCACTGATTTTCAGCAAATATTTTTTCTATTTTATTTTATTGAGAAAAAACAAAAAATTGTGACTGTTAGAACGATTTTTAAATTTTTGCTTTAGGTTATCCTCCACCCCCAATGATCTAATTATTCGCGTTAACGAACTCGATGTATTGTTTGTTAATTGATGGTTATATGCTAAGTTTCGTTGAGAAAAATAAAAATTATGGCCGCTACAACTTTAACGGATATAAAAAAATCGAAATTTTATACAAGAAATCCTTCTTTATGATAAGAAAATTGTGTACGATTAGCACAAGAGCATAATCGGTTCAATGTTTACGAGCAGATAGTAGTAAATGGAGAGAGGGTGCCGATTTGACTTTTGACCCCAACACCATGTTTTAATCAGCTGACGGAAGAAGAGAAATCATATGAGTGGTTTCAACAAGATTGCGCCACTGCTCATACTGCAGAAGTAGCAAAAAGTAAAATTACTACTTACTAATATTTGAAGATAGAGAGACTAGTGCTGTCCCTCTCGCTCTCCAGATCTAACAGCCTGTGACTTGCATTTATGGAGTAGGCTGAAGGACAAAGCATACAAAACAAGTCCTCACACATTGGAAGAACTCGATGAAATCAGAAACATTACAGTGGTGGAACTAAATCGTGTCACTCGCAATGTGTTTACATGGTACAATGCTTGTTTAGCTGAGGGCGGACACCGACTGTGGCATGTTCAACTGCCGAAACGCAAATCTCCATAAGAACGGAAAGGAAGTCCATTATTATAAACAATTTACTAAGCGTGTCTCTGTCCGCACGTTAGTTACTTCACAGTAAAATTATTCAAATATAATAAAAGAGTAACACTGAAGACTGTAAACGAAACAGTAGATATAGTACACTCCTTGTAGGCGGCGGTGTTCGGTCGTGCAATGCCCTGGAGCATGGATGCAAGTCACGAAAATGATGTAGGCGGACTCTGTATTAATACGTAATAGTACATCGAGGTATTTCAAAGACCGCCTTCCTGCGTGTGGGTAGGCAGTACATCAATTGCTATTTTGTACATTTAAATAATAATACTGCAATATATATTCCAACAGCAATCAGATACGCTTAAGGGCATCTTAGACCAGTTGCTTGGCAGGTAGAGATGAAATCTACTTCGGAGGCTTAGTTATAGTGGGTAAAGAAGACAAAATGGGGCGCTAGGGGAGGGAAGGGAGCTGAACTAAATCAAAGGAAGGCTAAACACTCAGGCCTTAGCGCTTTGAGGAAATGCATCCATCAGAGAAAAATTCTCATAATATGCCCAGGAATCAAACTCAAAACCCTGGAAGTAACAGCCAGGAGCGTTGGTTATTAGTTAGATCAGGGGTAAGCCTACAGTTCATTAATGCAGAGCCCAATATACTACAGCATTAGCATCGACGTTCTAATTTCATATGCCCCAAGGGATAACTTTATAGGTATGTGTAGATATAGGTTAAATATATAGCTGAATTCTTGGAGTGTTTTCCTAAGAAATTCACATATAAATTGGCCTCATAATTGTGGCTGATGTAACTAATATTATTTTAAAAATAAAGTCAAGGAAATGCGATACTAAATGATATTATATGGTTTTAGTTACAAAATTTGACGCATTTTTATGTATGTTGTATTTTAAACACCACTTTTGTGTATGTGTGCGGGCACGCACTTAATCGATGTTGGAGATTTTCACACAAACGTTTTCTGTTTGTTCTCACGATCGAAATAATTTAGCAAAGTTTAACCAGTAGTGACTACCTATTAAAGAAACTCCGTATCTTCCCGTAACACTATCTTCAACTGCATGTAAACCTACACCCGAACTTCCATTTGTTCGAAAATGGCGGTTTTGGAACCCACCGTGCACAAGCACGTCTCATGCACTTTTCAGTTACCGAGCGTGGGTGACACCCATTGAAATGTTTAGAACTTTTGAATGCTCTTGACATTATTCGACGATTCTCTAGTTGTTGATGTTTTCTTTCGTGAGAGCATAAACTGAAAGGGCAGGTTCAGCTTCCTTTGAAGTTAATTCCCTTCCCTCTGTGCTATAGGATGAATAAACTCTCCATGAGCCTTCTGTAATACTGCATAGGCCTCAGTTGAAGATTTGTTGAGAAGAATGCAGAATTTCGGTAGGCGAAACTAAACATGTGTCAACTTGCACACCTCTCGCATACGGGCGCCGGGTGTGCATACAATTAAACTAGTACCTAAGCTAATAAAATATATAGAAACTATGACAATTCCTTATTGAACAGCTGAAGAGAGGAAACGTACCAAGGACTGAAAACATACGAGAATTTAAATGATATCCCCGATTGTTGGTCAAATAATATTGTGGCACTATTATTTCAAGTAACAACTATTTACCCCTTCCCGTGCTCCGCACCTGTCGGTCCTGATGGTGTAGTGGTAGCCATACTTGCCTCCTGAACCCCAGATCGCGGGTTCAATCCCGTCCACGTTCGATGAATTTATTCGAAAGTAAAACTCCTAAGTATGGCTTTCTTCGGAAGGGAAGTAAAATAGTCGGTCCCGTGTTGTACATTTACGGCATTTAAAAGAACCTCAAGCTTGAAAGAAGAGATCTCTGAGCAAAATTTATCGGCCGTTTCAGTCTGTAGTGAATGGGACGCTGATGATCTGAGATGCTAAAGAGCGTACGTAAAAAAAAAGCTCCGCATCTTCTAGCCACCATAGTCTCTTTCTCTCTTCTGCAAGCTCTTTGTCAAGCTTGCCAGCAAACCCCTATTTAGGGGTAAGGGTGGATCCTAAAATGTACTGAACATTGGTTTTAAACTTTCTTTGTTTGTTGAATACATTAAAATTATTTTAAATAAATATATCTTCAAACTGACAAGTTTTGAAATGAAACAATGATAGAAAAGCTGCGAAAATATTTTCACAAAAATTCCAAATAAGCCTTCAGGCTTAAATTGCGATAAAGAACTGTAGGAAAGTGAAACTGCGAGCTGCAATCTTTAAGTTCATGCTGAGATCTTCACTTGGCAATTATCTTTCATGGTCATCTTCTATGTACACTCCAAACACTACTCCTCAGGGAATTGCGTGCTTCCAAAGTCTGCCGAAGTAATTTCATGGTCGATGAAGTTAATGCTGCATGATCTTCGTATGTTCTGTCCACATTATTAAGATGGCGTGAGAGTTTGTAATAAGTAACGAGTATAAGTTACGGTCTGGTTCTCGATGAGGGTTCGGATGAAGAGTGCAGACATATAAAGTTAATATGATTTTGCGATATTTTGTGTTATTAAGGACAAAAGGATTATATGAAACAACAGATATTAACTCTTTCCGCGTTATTTCACGGAATACCTGCTCCGTACTCCACTAAAGTATGGTCTAATACAATACGAGTGTATTAGTACAAGTTCTTGTAAAGTATGGTCTTGTAACTTTATTTTTCAGGAAAGAGTGTACAACACTTAGTACCAGTGAAAAAGTCACAAGTGACGTCATGTAAGAGCAAGGTGGAGGAACAGCTGTTTGCAACATGTTGCTATACCTTGAATTAGATTATGTCTACTCCTTAGTAATAAATTCGCAATTTTAATGTACAGAACGGATTATTATTATTTCTGTCAAAATATTATTGTATGTTTCTCTCAGAAATAATGATTATCTAAAGATTTTATTATATACTCAAGCGTAATTACCCACTTTGGGATCAGGCTTGCATACCAATGCATTGCAGCATCAATTTCAATAATCGGGAGATGGCAGAAGAATCGAGATTATGTTCGTCATTTATTTTATCAGTTCATTTCATCATTTATATTTATATGAATTTGTTTATATTGTTTGGCAGTCATATTTTCACTATAAACACTAAATTATTGAAAGGGCGTTAAAGGAGAATGGAATGGAATAAATTATTTTCGTAGCAACTTAAAAAAAAAAAAAAAAAAAAAAAAAAACAATATCTGAGTCCTAGTATCGTAGTGCTTTTGACAAGTGGTTGCACCGTCTACAACTGTGTGTGGAGAGAGATGGAGAGTACTTTGAAAGGCCATGAGAATAAGTTTTTGAGTTCAGTCTTTAGTTTGGGCGTTAAGGTGACACTTGCAAACTTTTTGAATGCCCCTCGTCAGACGCTCCCAACTGCTTCCTGCGACTTCCGCATCTTTAAATAATTTCACCTTACAATACTGAAGTAAACTTCATTTTATATACTAATTATACTTAAACTAATCATATTCACTTAAATCTATTGTATAACCGCGGATGCTGGCACAATATTCTGGCAATGGCAATGGAATTCACACAATGCCGGAAGTGATAAATATATACTTGCCACTATTAAAGCAACAACATTGGTAGATGTGCAGCACATGTCGTATGGTGCCGTTTTGCTAATTAACGTGTTAAACTCGTTTAGTGGCAAAAACATCGCATGCATAATTTGAAGATGGAGTTTTCAGAATTATTGAAAACAGAATCAACTTTGGTTATATAGGTTACTGGTCTACCAGCAGAAGCTTTTAATATGCAATTTATGGCAACATGTAATGCTTGAGAAATTTATGGCGTAGATACTGGGTAATTGAAATTTGTTTTATATTATTATTAAAACTTTAAGAGATAGGGTAATAATGTATTTGCCTGAAACAATTAGAAACAAATGAATGCATTTTAAAATGAGCTTAATTAGATTTGGAAACAGGAAAAAGATGTACCCTGATGCATCAGCAAGATTATAACCTTTATTTTATAATAATAAGCACACATCATGAGAGTAAGAAAAAACGTTTAAAATTTCCACTGTGTGAACACTATACTTTTCCCCAAAGAGAGATAGATACATTTAAGACGCAGTAGTTGTTGGTAAACATGCGCGGAAATTAGTTACGCCTCAAACTATAAATACATGCAACCTTGAAGTGCATTTTTTTGTCAACGGTCATCTTGAGTTTGTACTGCCGAGAAGCCTGTTTTTCATTAGAATGAACACTATAGTCACGCAAGCTACTCATCACTGGCTATAACGAATTTTGCTCACCTCCACAAACTTAGGTAGGATATCTAAAGGAAGAAACTAGCGGCATTCGGAAATGATTTGCAATAGTAGTTTTTGTACCTTATTTAATATGCAACAGGGTCCTATGCATATGGGACCTCTCAATTCGCTCCTCACCAACGTCAATGCACCGTTGCCATCTTCCTGGTAACTTCATATGGCGTCGGGAAACCATGTTTGGGAATACTACGTCACTACTGGACAACAACCTGATCTTGCTAGTTGTTGAGGAATATTTTACCTCACAGCGGATCCTTCGTGATGTTGAACAAGATATAATCAGAGGAGCGAGATAAGCGCACAATAGTGAGCCCCAGTAAAGCCAACTTTGCGCTCGTAGTGTTGCTACTGTGGGCCGCGCATTGTCATGTCAGAGGAACCCTCCTGTCGACCAATCTCTTTTCGCCATTGCTAAATCCTGCGACTAAACCGTAAAGGCTTTGCAGTATATCCCGTTCCTTGAGGAAGTTAGTTCATTAGCAGTATGTCTGAAGTATCCCAAAAGGCGGTGATTGCCTGCTTGCCCATGGATGGAGCAGCACGAAATTTCTTCGGCAGAGGATTCCCTGAATATTTCTATTGCACAGATTGGACTTTGTAACACAATGACTCGTCACCAGCAAAAAAATTCGGGTATTCATTGTATCTTTTACAGTAGCCGACGACAAAGCTCAGCTATTTTGTCCTTCAGTGCCTGTGTAAGTTCGGTGGAATTCAATGTTCTCACACCTTTTTCATGTTCAAATCGTCGTTAATAATGCTGTGCATGGTTGCGCGACCAGGGCCTGTCTGACATTCCAATTCATCAAAGGTGATGCGCTTATCAGACACAGCTTCAATGTTCCTGGGAAACCGCGAACTTGACATTCTTGTGTGCAGATTCCCTGACCCAGCTGTAAACGGTCTTCTGATCAGGAGCTTCTTGATCACATGCCGCAGTTAAACGTATATGAATGTCTGTAGTTTTGATGCCTTCCTTACATAAAACCTGTAGTCCGTCTTTGCCCATGATAGTAACCTTCCAACCACATTTTTTGTACTAAACAAACGAACATTTTATTTTCATTCCTATCATTTCGATTTTTTTTTTTTTGAGAAACTTGTTAATGTAACGTTTGATGTAATATTTGATAATTTTCTCGAAATGACATCAAATATTTATTGTTTATAAGGAAATTAATTATGTTATTCTGAAATTATCATGTTAAATACAACTACTAAAATCTGATAGTGTTCCTGAAATAATTTAATTTCGCTTTTAAACTCATCCGTTAAGCTCATTTTAAAAAAACAGGAAAATTTATCGGTCTCTTTGCATTATGGCAGTTAATCCTGTAACCCAGTTTTCCTTGTGTCCAGATCGGCACAGTTCACTCCATTAAGTTCTTGGGGGTGTTTCTGTTGTAAAAACCTTACTGGGGGCTAGAGGTGAATGGAGAGTACTGCAGCGAAAGGTTTAAGTTTGCGATACCTTGCTATCGTTCATCCTAATGGAACCTTGCAAGAACCTATACAAAAAACATTCTTCTTCTTCTTCTTCTTCTTCTTCTTCTTCCTCCTCCTCCTCCTCCTTATAGTCGTTTCTATTTCTCAGGTTTGTCCCTTTCTGATTCTGACAGATCATGTGAACTATTCGAATTTACTTACACTTACTACCAACAGATGTCAGAGAGATTAATCTCTTTAAAGTACCATCTAGCTGATGCTAAGGCATTACTTGGACATGAAAAGGTTGGTAATTTTGTCCAGGGAATTCTTTTTTTCAGGTATGGGGTTGTTTAGCTTGCAGTAAATCTACAATAGATTCTCTTGGAGGACTTGTGTATGAGATTTTAGTCCCGATAGACTATTCCACCCCCGGCATGGTTTGAACTCGCGAACACCTAACTCATTTATTTTCTAAATGTATGTATAATTTAATGTATGGTAATTGAGAAGCTTGCGTTCAAAGCATGCAATTCGATCAATCTTTATTTTAAAATAAAAAGAAAAACACATTACGAAGAACTATGACACCAAGATTATCTCTGGAAGTAGAAAACAAATTTTCCACCATTTCTTCGTGTAAGCTGTCAAGACGAAGTTAATAAATGATTAAGTGGGGTTTTTAAAACCCCGCAGCTATTTTTACTCTAATCTTATTAGCCCAAATTACTCAAATGTACATCATTTGATACACTTTCTCAGTTGATACATTTGCGTATACCAAAAAGTGCAATATTCTGTGTATTTTTTATTTTTTTTAATTATCATGTTCTGTATGGAAATAAACATTTCTTTTACCGCTTTTCCTATAGGCAGAACATTCTGAATAGACAGTTATTCTTTGGCAAAAATGTTAGGTTTTCATAGCAGACGAAGAAAAGGGGGGAGAGAGACACAACTCTGTATCAGTGTTGTTCAGTGATGTTATTTCTAGTCCTTGTCCTCTTTTCCCTTTCTCCTACCTAGCACCTGACTGCATGCAGATCAGCAACAATGCTTGATTGCTTCTTGACGTGAAGATAAATAAAACTGAAATGTGCTAATTGTTAGTCAACACACTGACCGGAGCACCTTTCACTGCTTTCACTGTCGGACGCGCTGCAACTTTGCGTTATGAAACTCCTATCCTTTAGCGTTTCACAAGGTGCGTCCGTCTCCATTTAAAGATACTTATTGTGTTGAATGTGCGTTCATAATAGCGTGAGATGTTACTACTATAATGGTGCAGAGTGCTGAGTATGAGGTATTTTAAAGTATTTTAAGCCAGGAAAAAGTACTGCGTGCCTGAGAGGGCCCATTTCACAATTTCCTTTACAAATTATAGACCTTATGTGCAACGTGACCACAATTTCTTAAACGCTTTATGTTTGTACCGAATTTTAGAAACAATTGTGTTTAATCCCAACTGTTATGATTAAAAACCTAACTTGCACGTTTGTACATGACCCAATTACAGGGCTGCTTATCCCTCGCAAGAGTTTTACGGACTGCCATAGTCGGTCGCGCTTGTACAAACACAACCATTTTGATGAAACCACGCCTTTCTGAAAAGAACGCAAACTGTAGGTTGATTAACACTTCATCAGTTGCTGATGAAAGAAACCACTCACAATAAAGCACACGCGCTATGGGATCACCCTGTCATATGCACTTGTAATGTTTAAGTTTTAGCAATGTAGTTGCTGTGTCTGCACTGAAACCCCATGTTGTGCTAATATCGGCAGTGATTTTGTTGGCGAACGTTCAAGCTTTGTGCCAATTTCGTCTTCGCGCGTGTTTCTTGTTTTGCAACCAATTCTTGTTTTGATCCAATATTATTAAATTTATTCATAGATCCTGAATTGCAGTTCTGGAAAGAATCGCTTGCTCACAGTACTTTCGAATAAATTTCTCACGAACGCCACAGGTGACTCGTATTTATATTTACACTGCTATTAAGTTTTCGCGAATGAATGTAGAGTGATGAATGCTCAGAAGCTCAAGGACAGGCAGATAGGCTGGCGGCTGTGAGTGGGGAGGGAGGCCGGCTTTGGCCGAGACTCAAAATACTGTGCGAGCGGCGAGGATACATTCTGGAAGCCCGGTATTTGCCTATCATGTACAAATATATAAAAAGAGCAATAAAATACGTGGAAAATAAAATGGCAGTAGCCATATTAAACCACATACTACAACACTGAACGGAAGAACACAATATGATAATTAGTATAACAAAGTCATTGTAACAGTTTTTACTCGTTGAAACAAAATAATCATTCCTAAAATCTAAAATGGCAAATTCCCCATTAAAGAAAAAGGAAATAGCCAAATGTGTGGCACTATATCTCGAAAACAAACCTAATGTGAAAAAACAAATTACTCAACTGTAGAAAAAGTAACATCCAGAAATAATACTCTAAAATGTCTATCTAGAAGCAAAATGGGGAAGCACACAATAAATACTTAACGAAACGTACATAAAACCTTTCATGGCTCATTGAAGTGAGGAAGTAATTGTTGCTGTAAAACAGTTGTTCCCAAATTTCTTGCATACACGGACCCCTTTTCGAGAATTAAATTATTGGCGACCCCTCCGTTCACTTCGCTGTTTAATAATAATTAATTTTCAGGTTCACGCGCACGCTTCAGTGATATGACACGTATTCAATCACGATAGTAATAGTTGCGCTACTGTATAAGTGGTAAAAGTAATTATAATGCAACAGTTGGTTAAACATTATTAATGAGAACGGACTTGAAAATGAATAAATTCTTAAATAAAAGTTTCCTATATCCACCGCGACCCCCCTAGGAGTCTCAACGCACAGTTTGGAAACCGCTGCTCTGAAACATCTGATCCAAAGATTAGAAATATTAACAAATGGTAACAGAAGTAGTAAAAACCACAACAGAAACGTCATTACAATTACGATATTTACTATCAGAGTAACTCGATTCTCATTGGTCAGTTAAAAATGGACGAGCTCTTTCACTGGCTGAAAGACGTTCGCACATAAATATCGCTGAAATGTTTGGTTAAAAACAAATTTCTCCATGTCTTTCTTTTTGACAACATCTAAATTTTTTCGCGACAGAATAGCTGCTTGTAACTTTGAAAATATCTTCTGCGAAACCAGCCTAACTGGGGGCAGATTTGAAACCAGACCTGCATGTGGAATGTGGTCCAGGCGGTTCAAGGACGACAGTAGTTAACTCCTTCTCCCTCTGGCTTGGTATCACTTGCACAGTATAGGCACCTGTGTCTCTCGGCCCACACATTAGATGAACCCGAAAAGACCACTTTAACCAAATAATTAATAATGCTGCAAAGTTTTTCTTTATTAGTATTAGCATTAATGCACAAACACATTCGTGTTTATCCCCTGTGTCTCTCGGCCCACACATTAGATGAACCCGAAAAGACCACTTTAACCAAATAATTAATAATGCTGCAAAGTTTTTCTTTATTAGTATTAGCATTAATGCACAAACACATTCGTGTTTATCCCCGAATATAATTTCTGAATATTACGTTCATAAAAAGGAGGTTTATAAAAATAACTAGGTTTATAATCAGACTTTAATGGTTAAGATGGAAGATGATCTTCCAAAATCAATTTATATAGCAGAATAAATACTGTAGCCGATTTTGACATGGATACATATGTTGATGATGATGATTATTGCTTAAGGGTGCAAAAACAGCTGTGGTCATTAGCGCCTAATACATAAAGTGAAAAAATCTGTTTAGCAAGTAAAGCATATTTTTAAATATAATTTGTGAGTTCACACATCTCATGAAAAAGAAAAGGCTAATAAATTACTAACTTCATTAATGTCACTGTGGCCTGCACGATATATTTATATTGTACTCAGTGTGTTTTAGTATGAAATATTATTAATTACTTTTCAACAAAAGGCATAAGGACAAACTATTTTTTTCTAGAGTAGACCACGAATGCAACAACAATGATATATGTACATCAACTGCCTTTTTCATTGAGAGACAAAACTTGTCACTAAGGATTTTCTTTCTCAAAGAGAAAGAACAAAACTCCTTGTGAGGAAGAAAGAGAAATCAGCAAGAGACATATGCTTTTGCATTCAACAAAGTTCATCAAAATAAAAACTCAACACAATCATCAGTTCCGAAATTGTAAAAATACAATCGATCGAAAAGTTCTGTCGTGTTTCTTCGCGATGCTCAAATTTCAAGCTTTGACAAGGCGCAACAAATAAAGTTAAGGGCACTTAGTACAGACATAATGACAATTTTCGTGTTGAACCTCAACAAAATACAAGCCGGTTTTCAAATGAACATTTTATCCCTTATTAAACAATTATTTATAAATTATAAACTGTTTTAAAATTTTCCTTAGCCTTAATTGTTATTATTTTAATAAACCAGAAAAAATATTAATTTTTATTATTTTTACTGCTTTAGGTTCACTTTTACCCTAAACTATTAATCCCCGCGTCCTCAGATCAGTTTGAAAACATGTTACATATTATTGCTGGTGAAATAATATGTAATTTAAGCAAACGTTTCGTTATTTTATGCTAATTTTAAACAATATTTTTTTTTCAGAGCTCTCATGAATGCATAAGTTAAAATCTTTCACTAGCTATATACAGCAACATGTTTTGCACCTATACAAAAGAATTCATAGCTCTATTGCATAGTTTTTAAGAAAAGCGCAACTGAAGTATGCAAGTTGCACAAATGACAAATGTGAGTGTGTGTTGTGTAAGTGCATGGTAGCCATATTTAAATTGTCATTTAAACTATTCAAATTCCTCAGACAAACAAAAATTATGTATTCAGCTGTGACAGTAGTCATTAGTGATCATTTCCAGATAAATCAGCCCTGTTACTATCGACACGGATGATCGAAGATGTTAAAGCACGGACACATCGGCGAAAAGCCTGGGGTTCGATTCCTGCCAGGGCTATCATGCTTTTTCCAGGTTTTCCTCAGTCCTCATAAATGGCAAATGCCGAGGAGTTACGAAAAAGGCTATCCTACTCATCAATCAATGACATCAGATGAATATTAATCACCATAATAATACGGTCTAACTTCTTACCCTAAATTTAGGCTTGGAACGTTTCCTTACTTAAAAAAAGCCTTTCCTAATTTATCATTTCATCTTATGTATCATCAGTGTCTGATGCTTCAGTAGTAAAAACGGGTGTTAAATACTAAAAAATAGTGGATAAAAATGTGTGGCTAACCTTTGTACGACAATTACACACGCTTCCAAGAATCGGCCAGGGTGAGTAGAGCGTAAGAGACAGGAAAGTTTAGGCAGCCTAGTAGTGCACTGTAGTATTAGAACCTCAGAAAGCATGTTGTTTGGCAGTTTGTATGACCTCCTTGTTTTTTTTTTTTTTTCTGCAGGTGTGATTTTAGCGGTAGTGGTTCCCGGAAACGCCCTCAAAGGTACGACCCTGGTCATAAACAAGCTGAAGGGCAAGCAAGCGGACGGCTCACCTCTACCCACCGCCTCTCCTGCACCCATCGCTGAGAGTAGGAGTGACATAGATGTGGTAAGTGCAATCACAAATTCTTTTTTGCAATTAGATCGTCGCGCTATAAATAAGGTTACAATTATGAACGCAAAAGCTTCCAATGACAGACGGTAAAGCTTGAGATCGTAATCGGGAAATGCTGCCTCAATTGCGCGCCTTTTGTATTGTCACCGCTCTCTGAAGTGAGTTAGTTGTGATGGAGCACATAGCTTGAGAGTGCTGTGCTGGAACCATGGTATGTTTGAGCGGAAAGACTGGCTCAAAAGTTTGAACAAACAGGTTCGGTGGGCGCCCTCAAACTAGACGCTGGGCCGCTCTGAGCGCTAATGTCGCCCAGTGTTCGAATTCTCTTGAGTTGCACGTTTCCAGGTGCACCATGTAGGGGATTATGGTGAAAACTCTGCACATGCTCCCATACAACATTCAGATAATTTAACAGCTTAAACCGAACGTCCACGTGAAGCGACTGGCATTGAAGCTGGAGTATCTGCAAGTGGATGATGATTTTGTCAAGAAAATCATCTTCAGTGACGAGGCGCCTTTTCGTCTGGATGCGTGTAAACATCAATACTGTCACATTTGGAGTACGGAAAATCCTCGTGTTATTGAAAAAAAGTCCATTTATTCGCACGAGTGACTATGTGTGCGCACTTCGGTGTGGTGGAATTATTGGGAGTCCAAGTGCAGTAACTGTCAATGATGCACGCTATCACGAGATGATAATAACATTTTGTGACATCAGCTGGAAGCCATGGACTTTTGTTTTTGATGTTGATGAAATGTTGTGCCAACAGGATGGCGTCACGTGTCATGCGGTGCGAGAAACCATTTGAGTTATTACAGCAGAATTTCATGGTTTCGCGCAACAGTGATCGCAATTGGTCACCAAAGTCTTGCGATCTTACTGTGTGACTTTTATCTTTGGAAATTTGTAAAGTCCAAGCTTTAAAGCACACGCTTACCAACCATTCCTGAAATTAAAGAAGAAATCCGACATGATATCGCAACAATTGATCCAAAAGTCTGCGAAAATATGATTGAATATTTTGTCAAAAGAGTGCACGAGTGTCACACGAGATATGAAGGACATTTGCTGGTATTATTTTCCATATTTAATCGGAGTGTTTACTCTTTCAAAGTATGTCACAACTTTGCCAATTCGTGTGTAAATAAAGGTTCATTTTGTAAATTTAAATCCTACTTTACTTTTGGCCTACCCTTTACTTCTCTACCATGGATCCATCATCATTCCATACATCTGCTTGGGCTTGCGTCTACTGTGTTTGTGATGTCATCGAGGCAGCCATTGGTCATCATCCGTTCAAAAAGCCCCTCGCGCAGAGTAAATAGCATCCCGACAGGCGACTGACCCCGTCATATTTCTGTGTCTTATTAACATGCGACCTGTCGACTCAGCTAAATATCCAATGAACCTGATGGCTTGCAGCAAAGACTGTGGAATGGGATGTAAACACTTCTGTCATACAGTTCACATTGTCACTGAAATCCATGTTGCTTCTGTTAAAATCGCTGTTAAAACGACTCAACAACTGAATTAGCGAACTAAGTGCTGCAGGACAGTATTTCTCGCAGCTTCTAAGACTAAAAAGAAATACCACGCTCGGACAAATGTTTCATGAAGCACTTCGCAATAGGTTGCGGTGTAGTGCCAGTTTTTCAGAATATGCGCAAACAAAAATTGTATTTTTACACCAAGTATATCGTATTTTATGACTTGTTAATATTTTTCATTACCTTTTGTTGGGTTCCAGCAGTAATTAGATCTGCGGTTATTGCTAATTAATAAACTGTATACTATAGATTTTCATAAATTACGCTTTATGATCATATTGTTATATAACAATAGTTCAATGTTGAGTATTTAGTTGTTTCCTAAAAGTATGAAAATATGGGCTATCAGCCAGGTGAATTCTGGAAGAAGTTCCAAGTTTATATGAGCTAACGTCGCTCTCATCTTTAGGGAACCCCTAATTTCAGAGAATTAACCGGCAGAGAGCGCGATCATGCATTTTTAACAAGATTCTGCCACTGCTCACACTGTAAACAATTCTATGAGAGCAACTCACAATGCGTTTCCACAAGACAAGAGTTATTAGTAAGGATTTGTAGCCCCCTCTGTCCCCCTATTAAACAGCTTGCAATTATTATTTCTGGGGTAAATTTAAAAATACCTTATACAAGACGAATCCGCACATCGTACAAGAACTCAAAGATAATATTCGTCAGGAAATTGTCTGTATTTATCAAAATTATCTATAGCGAGCGATGAATAATTTCCTAAAGACATGCTAAAATGTGTGGATAATGAAGACGGGCAGTTTCAACACTTTATTTGATAATTTGGTAAGTAATGAGCTTTTTAAATTTGTTTGTATATTGTTGTAAGGTTGGTTTGTTTTATCGTTTTATCCTCTCATTAATTACTGAGCCCGGCTAACGAGCGGCGCGCATAGCCAAAACACTCCAGGGAAAACAAAACTGACCACATAGTAGTAGCATAACCCTCTGCACATACCATGTGGCTTGACTGAAAGGAAGGCAAAAGAGTACAAACACGAGTTTTCGCTCTTAAGCAGAACCATCGATGATTGGAATAATTTACCTGTAGCAGTAATTGAGGACTGGCTCTAACAATTAAACATTTTAAGAGAAAATTAGAACTACAGCTGATAGATTAGCCTTTTCTGTTTACATGTATTTAATTAGGTTGGAATGTATTTAATTAGATTAAAATGTAATTAAATAGGTTATAATGTGTTTGATTATTTGGACACATACTTAACTATTAATTAGATTGAAATGAATTTGATCAGTTTGACATATATTTTATATATTTATGAATTAGATAGACCTGTATTTAATTGTGTTGACAAGTATAAGTATAAGCTGTGTACTGTAATTACATTATTTCACCTCTGCTACCAGGGTAAGCCTAATTGCAGATTGAATAAATACATGCTCTAATCTATTAGCGATAATCATAAAATTACAGGAAATAGGCGTCATACAAGGAAGGGAAGAAAGAAAAGGAAAGTCTAATAATGTGGCATAATATAACGCCAAAAACGTTTGCCCGTATTTTAAGAATCAGTTCTGTGGAACGTTGCAAAATATTAGAACAATAAAAGACAACTATATACTTTCTAACAAGACGTTCGTCCTCACTCAAGGACAAAATCACTCAAGCTTGGCCCAAGAACGACTGGCTGTGCTGATTTTAATCTGTCACAAGCTTAATTAAATAATACAAACTCAAGTTCATAAATGGGTAGTGTTATATACGAAGAAAATGTACTGCTTTACAAATGAACAAGGGGCTGGAATACATAAGAAACTCCAAAATACGACATTTACGTCTTACTGGTGCGAAATATCACGTTTTTCCAAGGATAATTGTGAATACAGCTGCAGTAAAACAGTTGTCAAAGACTTTGTATGTTGTCAATCACGTCAAAACTGATCTGGGATGATCTAAAAATCTTAAAAGAGATAAAATACAATCGTGAGCTGGTTTAAAAATTGTTGATCTCCCGATGGAAATGAGATGGAGCGCCATTTTGTTGCAGTAGGAAATCATTTGAGCCCATTTAGCTGTAGTAACAGTCATTCAATGATACTTTCCAAATAAATCTGCCCTGTTATTACCCACCCGGGTAGCCGAGGACGTTAAGGAATTGACTCATCAGCTAGAGGTGTGGGGTTCGATTCCTGCCAGGGCCGTCCTCCCTATTTGTTTTGTGCCAGTTCACATAAATAAAAAATGCCGATGAGGAACCCTGAAATTCGGCCTAGAACGCTTCCTTATAAAAATCCTTTCCCAACTATCATTTCATCTCATGTATCATCAACCGCCTGTGATGTCTCCTGTTAGTAGTAAAAACGGGCGTTAAACACGAGCAAGTCATGTGGTAGCTTCAAAGAAACCATTTAAACGGTGCTAACATTATTTTCTAAAGCAGTTTTTTTTTTTGTGCAGTCAAGATAAAGGCAGGTTAAAATGTCTTATCTGTTATATTCAAATGCGTCAATAGATGCTGTAACTTGAATAAATTTATTGATCGTTCCTGTCACAATGCACCCACAGTCTACTTAAACATACCGCAATACAAAAAGTGGAAGTCCCAAAATAAAAAGTAAAACATTCCTAAATATCTTAAAACATGCGCATTTGTCCCATCCTTACCCTATTATTTATAGCATTTAAAATTTTTAATGGTTAAATTTTTAAAATTTATTACTAGTCAATACAACATGATCGATTTCAAGCACAGACACTGTTCAAAAATTACGAGTTTGTAACAATGTGATAAAATCACAGATATTCTAT
Organism: Metallyticus violacea; assembly: GCA_030762175.1. Taxonomy (NCBI): domain Eukaryota; kingdom Metazoa; phylum Arthropoda; class Insecta; order Mantodea; family Metallyticidae; genus Metallyticus; species Metallyticus violacea. The sequence continues at coordinate 86,871,404 of CM060841.1, forward strand.
GGATCACAGCATCGGCTATCACAGATATTAAAAATAAGGTTTAAGTTCATCTCTAATGATAAGGGAGCGAAATTGATGATATTCGACAGTACAAAACGCCTTCTCTTTATTGTTGCAAAAGCTGGAACCTGGCGGCAACAACCGTGATAACCGAATGACGGATAGCAAAGAACAGAAATTTAAAAGTTTCTCTATCTATTCGTGCAAGATAATAATCAAATACTTAGGTCCCATAAAAAAAATTCACCAAACCCCGACCATTATATGACTTTCTCACCCTAAATATTGCAAGTTTACGGAGCATCTATGTTGGATGGAAGCATTGTGAAAAGATGTCTAGGACAATCATTCGCTGCGTGATTGTGGGATTCAGTAATACAAGGTGATCCGTTTGAGATGGACTTCAAACTCCTGCCGCCTCAATACTAGCGTGTATGATGTATGATGAGTGGCCGCGCCGCAACGGCACGCTCAATGTGTTGTATGGTATGCAAGATTTTCGAGTACTGTGAGGACCCAGCGAGCTTATGAACCCGAGTACAATTTCCTTTTGTTTAGTAGTACAACATGTTCCTGGCCAATTATCAGACACTGCCTAATCAGACGGAAGGGTACGTGATAGAACAAAGAGTAACCCATCCAACAAGCCAGGTCTCAAACACTTACCCTTACAGAATGAACAACCTTGTGGCCGGAATGCCAAAGAAAGCGAATCACTGTCTCGAGCGGCAGCGAATGATTGTGAAGAGAGGCGCAAATCGTTAGCTGGTTACGATAAACAGCGTTATTATGGAGTATTATTATTATTATTATTATTATTATTATTATTATTATTATTTGTTAAAATTAAACTAACCTAACCTAACGTATGAAAAAGTAATATTTATTGGATTAAGAATAATGTAGACAACCTATGAAGATTAAACAAAACTACTAACATTTTTCTGAGAGAAAATAATTACTCATGGGGAATCGAACTCAAGACCTTCACATCATTAGCACGGAGCTTTAACCTACTGAACTAACAGGACTCGGTGTGGAAATTATTCGCCTTAAGTACTTGCTGCCACTAAAATCGTAACCAGTCGGCTGTCTACGTTACAGTTCGGGACTGCCGGCAGCAGGATTGTTCATTCTGTAAGGTAAAATTCAAAAAAAGCCCAGGAACACTCCGCCTTTTATAGAGCGTCCTTTGAACTCCAGGAATGTTGCTTGTCACGTGACACAATGTGTTCGCGAATCATGTTGAGTGCTAACGTGCTGGGCGATTAAAAAAAAAAATACATCCCCGTATAATGATGAAGCGTGAAACTGGAGAATGGCAAGAGTGCTACAAAAGCGTAACTGAAGTTTTAACTGATAAAGTTTAGAGTGACCTCCATTCAACAACCTACCGGTATGCACCTTCATACATATTAGGTCTGATTAACTGAACCTCCAGGCTGCATTAATTCAGGTTTATCAAAGCACTGACTCTCCCCTATCACTGAGAGCTGCATATAACCAAAGCGGAAGATAATGAAACAGGTCGTTGATGTCATGGAAACAGCTTTTCTCAACAATGACGTCAGAACAATACACGCCCTTCAGCTCGATGCTTGTTTTCCCTCACTTAATTTCAGCTTTCGATTTCAGATCGAAGGACCTTCCGTGAAATTAGAGCGTCAAACTTAGGACGTTTCCTGCTGGAGAGCAACTTCTCATCTTACATTTTTTTCTCGTACTCCTGTCCTACCTGCTGGCTTGTTTTTTTAACCGCTAAATGCATTTTGTTTCATCTTTTTTGTGTGTTTATTATGATACATTATTAGTCCAGGTGAACAACCCCAAAAAGGGGTCGATTTATAACAAAATTCCTAACAGGGTAAATTCAGCGGGATTGGGTAGAAGGGGTTACTATTGCTGGGTAAAAAATTCAGGAGCTGAATGTCTGCAGTCGCTGAGGGGGGGGGGGTTGAAAGGGGGTGAAAATAGGTTTTTCGCGATTGACGGCGTAAATACTTGTTTTATCGAAAACAGTTAAATGAGAAAGTTGTAGATAATTAAAAAATGTACAATTTTTGTACGTAATATTTTTTCACATAACCTCAAAATTTTGGAGTAAAACGTGAAAAAGTGAATTTTTGGTTTTTAATTTTTTACTCCACAAAAAAAAATGCAATCCTTATGAAAGTTGATACAATTGAAGCTATTTCTATTCCAAATATCTAGCATTTTTTTGATTAGCTTTATTCGTTTCTGAGAAATTAACGATTTTCGAAAAAAAGCTTTTTTTTCGAGTCGCTCAAAAAGGTATTTTTTTTTTTGCCCTAGACTACTTTTATATCTATTATTTTTTATAATTACTTCAACTACCATATAAAAAATAAAGAATTAGTGCTACTAGCAAAAAATATCGTTAAGTTTGTAAAAAAAACCCTGAAAAATCTCATTTTTACGCGTGATTTTTCTCATTTTACTAAAAAATGTCATGTTATTTATTGAAAAAACTTTGATAAATTGATATAAATATTATTATCAATTTAATTTGAGTTTTTAAGCTTATTAAATTATTTTCATTCAATTTAATTAAATAAAATTATCAATTAATCAAAAAAAAAAACGCAACGTAACGGCAATCCAGTGAATTTTGTTTATTTATTATTCCATGTTATGATAATAACATTATACTTCAAATTTTCGCACTTTTTACACATATTTAGAAACACCTTCGTCCTGTTCACGACAGACGTTGATGAGCCAGAATGATAGATCCGCAGCTCGTTTTCGCTGTTTTTTGGCCAAATTTTGAACAATGTAGAGCGTGAATTGTCATTATGAAGGCTTCAACCAGATGGATGTAGCTCAAGGCGTTTTCGTTGAATGTGAACAGTCTTGTAACACTCCCCATTAATATTTTTTTTTTTTTTTTTGGCGGGGGAAATTCATGTTGATAAATCATTCCACGTCAGTTGAAGAACGAAATCATCATAACCTTTGCTGCCGACGGAACAAATTTGACTTTCTTTGCTGACGGAAAATCAGGTGATTTCCAGACTGAGCTCGCCTGTTTGCTTTTGAGATCGTAATGGTGAAGCCAAGTCTTATCGCTTGTATTGATGGAATTCAAGTATATCTCGCCATGCTCCGCTACATTGAAGTTCCCAATCCACGTCCACTCGCACCATCAGGCGTCTGCAATCTCGCATCCATAAGGCACAGACGCGTCTATGTGTAAACGATAGTGCAGAATGGTGAACGCACTACCAGGGGAAGTCTATCCACCGTTATTCGTCGATTTTCCTGAACAGTGGCAACAGCTGTGTCCAATCATGGTCTTGGCCACTGCAGTTGTTGGAGCACCTGAACCGCCTTGCTTTGTTGTTGAAACACGACTCTCTTCAAACTCTTTAGAATCACCGAAGTGAGGTTGATTGTGACAGAATATGCTTGCTGTAACATCGCGCGCGATACCACACTGGCAAACACATGTTCTTTGCTGCTTTTCCGCACTTATTTTTTCTACCAATCATGTGAGATCTGTTCTTCTCATGAAAAAAGCTTAACCACCGTATATCCACTGTGTGACGAGAAGAAAAAATAATTCTCAGTCTTTATTGAGTAGCTATTTATTTATTATGTTTTATATTTTTATTTTTATGCTGAACATAATTAGCTATCTCAGTTAAAATACATATACATTTATAACTTAGGATTTAATTTTAAAAATAGTGTAATATTTAGATACACTCTTTTTGGCACAAAAATTAAATCTATTTCATTTCGGCGTTCCTGCAAAAGAGTCTTCACCGTAAAGCATTTTTGGGCATCCTAAACTCTTGGAAACAGCAAGGTTACAAAAAGTGGTGCATGAAGAGTGTTCCAGTTATTTTGTTTTCTTATGTTATCAGAAAAGGAAAAAGAAATAATGGACCACCTAAGACCAAGGATGACTTGGCAGTGACAACTGCACCCAATCAGAAAATATTTCTGATTTCTGTCACACTTACTGAGACCTCTTTTAGCTGGCACGGTTCTAAACTCTCATGTGTCATGAATCATGTTGAACTTTCAACCATGACAAATGACTGCTTCTTCAACTCTGTTCTACGTTACAATGTTTCTATTAGCTACGTGTTTCAGTTATAACATTTTCATCAACTACCACTCCGCTCATCTACACTTCCTTTGGCAAGAAAAACATTTGGGCAATTTTTACTTTATCCTTTCACTCGAAGAAAGATTTTCTTTTCTGTTGCAAAAAGGTTTATTACAAATCACTCATTTTATTCTGCACTATTTCCTACTTATTACAGATGACTTTTGTCTATGTAGAGTACAGATAGTGCGTTACGTTTCAAATAATGTTTCTGTGCTTATGCCGATTTCTATCAATACATCTGACTTACTGGGGCTGTACAAAAGAGTTGTTGGGAGCAAACTGAACCAGCTGACAGCAAACATCATCATCATTTACTATGAAGGATTGATTATACGCAAATTATATATGTTTCGATCTCAAACATCTGTCACTTTATTTGTAAAGATCTATTTGTAATATGTGTAAAGATGCTTTTACCATTTGGCGCGGAACTACATTTTGTTGGTTTATTGAGAATATGCTCAGTTTTTTCTGATATCGTCACATTTCTTTTTCTTTCAGCATATATCCTACTTCTGACCGTAATAACTTCATTCCTGCAACCTTAACTTAAGACTTGCCAAACATCTCATACACGAGTGTACCGTTTTCCAGGAAAAATTGTTTCCCTATTAAAATCATACGGAGCGTCTAAATCCCGGATTTTGTTTTTTTAATTGAGTATTTTACTTCGAAAGCATTCAGAAATGGGAATCAAGTGCTAATGCCATTAGTCTGTAGGTAGGATTGTGAATCTTGGTAGGGTGACCGCCATGGGTGGCCGAGGTCGTTAAGGAACTCATGAGCGGGGAGTCTGGAGTTCGAATCCGCCAGGACCGTCCTCCCTGATTGAGGTTTTTTCCAGATTTTCCTCGGTCTTCACAAGTGGCAAATGCCGGAAAGGTACCCTAAACTTAGGCCTGCAACGTTTCCTTCCTTAAAAAAAATCCTTTCCCAATAGATAATTTCTTCTCATGTATCATCAGTGCCCACCGCCTGTGCTGCCCCAGTTAAAACGGGTGTTAGACACCTTAAAAAAATGGTAGGCAAACTTCTGGTCAGCTATTGGGAGCAATGTATCATGTTACGGTGTTATTTGCCTGTTTGATACACTCTGACATATGTTTATGAGGAATGTTATGTAATTTGTGACAGTTTGAGGCCATAAATGGACAAAGACTTTAATCTTATATCATAATTATATTATAAAGAGTTGCAAGTATGATGGATAATCATCACTATTATTATTATTATTATTATTATTATTATTATTATTATTATATTGTTTGTAATGAGTGTGTATTGATAGTGAATATATAATACAAAATAACTTGACAGGCAGTTATTTTCATAGTTAGAAAGTGAAGTTGAAGTTGAAATTTTTATTGAAATTGTAAAATTTTGCAAGACTATCTGAACTCGTTTACAAATGCTTTTTGTTCATGTTCAGACTTCACTATTTTACATTATAATGGGGATCAACTCAGTTACAAAACAGTTTCCCTTCTCGTATAGCTTTAAAGGTTGTTACTAATGAGACCTCAACAATGCACCAAAGCCTGAAGAGGCCGTATAAAATGAATTCAACTTTAACAATGCTTACACAACAAAAACTATTCTTAAAAAATATTTATACGTTGTTGTTTTCTTCCCTTTTGTTAACATTATAATATCTTTTGAGGTGATACTGTCAAACAATTTAAGTTTCCTTTAAATGTGTTCTTATTTTGAAAGATTTTTCTGATGCAAGGATGTATAATTTCCAGGCACCACCAAGTGGCGGAGGGGAATCTATCGGAGTTGTCGATGCAGCCGGAGCAAACGCCACAACGAAATCACCACTCACGGGCATACCGCAGATAGACTACGTGCACGACCCTAATCTTCCAAGGGAACTCAACGGGTACAATTTGACAGACTACCCGTTCTACGACCGCGTTCCTGACGACATTGATTTCAAGTGTGATGGTCTCCATGACGGCTTCTATGCGTCTATTCCTCACAAATGTCAGGTAAGTTGTGTTGTGCACATAAATGACTTTTAGGAAGACGAGAGGGCTGGTAAAGTGTACGCATCCCAAAGCTGGCCAAGCCAACATGTAGAGGTTTAAGAAAAGTTCCACCTGCGAGTGCCGTTTCGGAAGTGAAATGATGCTGACCGCAAGGCCACTCGAACAGACCACGCCCTATCAAGGTTCAGTATGCCCCGTGGCAAACTATTACAATTTTCTGAGTTGTGTGAAGGGCTCGAAAAGTATTACCAACCACTGCTGGAATTCTTGCCGGGAAGTGTTAAGAGCTAGGAAAAGTAACTCACTGTTCATCAGCACACTTGGCTACTGATCTGTGGACACGAGCAATCTGTAGACCTGCGTTGTTGGCTTAAGGCAGCGGTACTCAGCTTTCCTTGACCGTAGTCTTCTCAGCCTGCGGAATGGTAACTAGGCAAACCTGCATTTTAGTTGTTGGGAAATGCAGGTGCTCTCATTTGATACGCACATTCACCAGCTCTCCTATAAAGAGTTTACCTTTGTCTACTGTGTACATTGCTCCAGTTACCCGTATTTTATGATAACAATATCTATAAAGAGTAAAACACAATTCAATGTTTGTCATTACACATTAATATAAAGTTATTCGCATGCATTATGTTCAATAAAGGAAAATATTATAGTAATTCCTCAGTAATAAATATCACAGAATAAGCGTAAATTCTCTCTTCCTTGCCAGAAAAAAAAATCTGTTATACAGAAGCTGCGCAAAATAGGCGAGTTCTTCAACAAGTAGAATAACATTAAAAATGCTACCATGACAAACTCTAAAGTTAACTAATAAAAGAAAAACTGAACTATAATGCATTATTTAACTAGGTTTATCATTTTTCCCTTAAAAAGAAAAAAAAAAGATTGAAAATAAATGTCTCTAGTGATATTACTCTAATTTTCAAGAATAAGGGGAGAAAAGTTAGAATTCTTGCAATAGATGGTATATTACACTTAAAGATGGAAAAACCTCAGTCAGACAAGACGGTTCTAGTGGAATTGAACCCCAGACCTCCCGCTCACTAGTCCGCACCTTAATGGCCCTCGGCCACTTGTGACAGTCTGCTTATTTTTGATTAGTGCTCATTGCAAACGAATATCTGTATTCATTCGCTGTCAATACAATAAATGATTCTGTAAAGAAATGTGACATCATCGTTTGCTCGTGTTTTATTGCAACATTGACACGTTTTACTCTATTGCTTCGTGAACCCCCAGCAAGGTTTGAGAGGCGCCGATAATATCAATAATAAATATATTCCACAGTAAACATGCTATACATTAAAAGAGCAAATAAATACCTAAAGGAAATTATTATTTAGAAAAAACAAACGTGCAAAGGGTTGAAAAAGTAAAAAAGGAACAAAGAAAATGAGAATTTATGTGTATGACAGAGGCAGAAAAGAAATAAAAAGAAAGATACGGAAGGAAACAAAGGAAGAATAAAATAACTATATTAAAAGAAGAAATAAAATGGAAAAATATGAAGAAAAGAGTACGGAAACTACAAAAAGGACGAAAGGAAAGTAGGAAGGAGGGGAGTGTGGCATGTGAGGCTTGACACTCTACGGCTGGTTAATATTCAGATGGGCTGCGGGAAAGCTCGTGCCTGGTTTCTCTTCCAGCGGAAACCAGTACAAGTAATAATTAAACAATTTAATTCATTTTAAGCGGCGCGGATCCTGATTCACACTTCAGTGACATCTGCCTAACCTTACAAGGAAAAGTAGTCATTTGAACAAGTTGCAACTTCTGACATTTCGATGACAAAATCGATAAGCCTTAAGGTCATATGTGAAACGTTAACTGTCAGTCTTACGTTTCTCCAGGCTCTCAAAATACGACCTCGCCATTGACTTGAATTTGCATGCAGCCAGGAGAAGAGATCAGGTAAACGTAGTTCAGTCAATTTTTCCAGAGCGTCTTGACATGCTGCAACAACAATAATCTTTTCTGCGAGCGCTATCTTCAGTCTCTCCAGTCTCCAAGTTGCCAGTGACTTTCGCGTCGCGAAAAACTGAAGCCATCACCTTTACACCCCATGGAACGTATTTCGCCTTTTTCGGAGCAGGTTCACTGTTTTGACTGCTATTTCGTTTCCGTTTTATATGGTCACTCTCCAAAGTTTACATCCCGAATCTATATCAGGACATAATATTTCAGATACATTTTAATTTACTTCTCTTTTAAACTTTGCAATACAATTTAAATTGTTCTACAGATTTTAACTAAACAAAACTAAAAACTGTAATGAAAACCAGCACGACTGCTATTTTAACTATAATATACAATCGCTACTGGTACCCAGCAGTTTAGATATCTTTACTTTTACAATTAATTTACAGCGTACACTGTAAAATCTTCATTTCTGCTGAAACTCTGTATCCGGACTGTTCCCCACAGGCAACAGGACCTGGACATCAAAGAGGTTGCTACCGGTCTGAAGCAGCAGCTTATACTGGACCATGGTGTGTTGACAGTGCAGTATTCTTCTCTTCTCTTGTTTCTTCATCTTCTTCTATATTTCAGTTTTTATCTGTATATTCTTACTCATATATTTGAATTGATCATGGATATTTTTTACTTCTATGCTTTTTCTTCTTTTGCTACTTTTTCCAAATATTCCTTATATTTTAGTCCTTCTCTTATTTTCGGTCTACTTCTTCTCTCACACCGCCACGGGTGGCCGAGGTCGTTAAGTCTCGGACTCGTGAGCGGGAGGTCTGGGTTCGAATACCGCCAGGACCGTCCTTCCTGACTGAGGTTTTTTCCAGGTTTTCCTCAGTCCTCATAAATGGCAAATGCCGGGGAGGTACCCTAAACTTAGACCTGGAACGATTCCTTCCATAAAATCCTTTCCCAATATATCATTTCATCTCATGTATCATCAGTATCCATCGCCTGTGGTGCCTCTGTAGCAAAAACGGGCGTTAAACACTATTCATTTATTCTTCTCTCAGCTGCTTCCTTTCCGCCCGAATTCTCTTCTGTTGTTAATTCTGCTCCGTACTGATTCAATTTGAGTGTTATCTTCTTCATTTTCTTGTTTTTGAGCTGATTCTTCTTGTATATATCTTTCTTGCCTTTCTCTGATTCTCTGGGATCTTCTAGGGGAGCTACGATTTCTGACTGTTGCATTTTCTCTCTTAATTGATTTTTATTGTTTACATACTTTTCTGCCATTTTATTTGTTAAATCAAATTGTTCCGGTGTATAGTAATGAATCTACTTTCCGTCATAGTGAACAAAACGCTGTAAAAATCGGTTGTATTCTTCATAAACATTTTCCATCAGTCGGGCAATGCTCGCAAGCGATTTCGCTTTTGCTCCGGAGTGAGCAGATGTGACACTCATCATGCACAAAGTTGTTTCATTATGCAAAACAAAACGAACCGGCTTGTTTGAGATGCCCATAGCCTCTGCTAGCTCACGCACTTTCGCTCGTCTGTCAGCCAAAATCATATCATAGACTTTATCGATGATTTCTGGCCTCACATATGCTTTTGGAGCTCCAGGACGTAGTGCGTCTTTGATGTTTGTTCCTTTGTTGTTTTCTTTTCCAGAAAAAAGAATTTAACCACATCACAAATTCAAATCTTATCCATTTTCCACTGTCATTCGAAAATTGTATGTTTAAAACATGAATTAACATCAGAATGACTTGTGACCATAGACTATTGAAACATAGAAAATAAACTTTAAGATCTCATATGCATATGTTACTGTTGCCCTCTGAAGTATCAGTAAGCAAACCAAGTTAATTATCGTCCTCATACGTAGAAATATGTAAAATATCTTTTTTTTGTAAACATGTAATTATTACTATGGAAAAAAAACAAAAAGGGCATATATGGCCTATCTCCAAGGACAAACATCAACATAAGCCTTGGGAAATACTGCACAGTTTTTCAGGCAGAAGTATTTGCTATCCTGAACTGTGTTTTTAGAGTTTTACCATGGTAAGCGAATTCTCATCCTCTCAGATAGCCAAAGTGCCTTAAAAGCACTTTCCTCTGACCAGGAAAAATCTAAACTGGTATGGGAATGCTTAAATGCCCTAACCGCCCTGGCGTCTCGCTATAGATTGAACTTCAGTGGGTGCCGGGTCATCGGGGCGTTTATAGAAATGAAAGAGCAGATCGGTTGGTAAAAAAAGGTACTGATACACCCTGAACCCGCGGTTGAAATTAGTGCACGTGCTGCTAATATCGCGGTAAAAATATGGATTGGACAAAAATAACAAATCCTGAACAAAAACAAGTTAAGAAACTGGTCCCAGGTCCAAGCAACAATCCTTCCTCATCTCTCCTAAAATTGGATAATAAGGAAAGTGGTTGCTCTAATTACAGATCAGGGTCACCTCAAGGAACATCTGTAGAGTGAGGAGACAGCCTCGTTCATCCTGTTTAATTGCCTGTTCCTGGTAAAAAACGACTTGGGAAGACTTGAGAACGAGCGCTAACATTGCAACCAAAATACTGCAACTTGTTCAAGGAGCAGCTTATGGGAAATTGTGAAAGCGTCTCTTTCTATGGATTGAGCCTTTAGGCTGACGTGCGAGAGGTCGACAAAACTTCAAGAACCTCCCCCCCCCACCTAATCTAATGAAAAACACTTGTATTTACATATAAACCTTAGCCCTGTAATAATTACTATAAATTATTTATAGTAAAAAGATTGTGTCATGAGTTCAAAAATGATGAAACATACTCTGAAGATGAGCGGTGGTCATTGGAAATTTGACGATTCCATGATTTAGTGTTGCGAGATTTGACGAGTGACTGTCAGGAATATAGAAGTGAAATCAGGAATCTCATACCGTAGTATGAGATAATCTTTAAACTGTAAGACGCACGCTTCAAATTTAAAAACGATTAAGAACCAACCGTTGCAAGCATCAGTTGAGGCATTTTCGGGCTAAAAATAAGAATTTTTAACAGTTTTGTGACCATGGTGATTTATGTAACCATTACTGTGATTCTGAAAACACAAAGCAGAGTAACGAATGGAAACATCAGGCATCTGCACTCTCTAAGAAATTCAAGATGCAGCCATTGAAGACAATATCGTTTTCTTGTGGTTTTGGATGCACTAATGTGGTTGATTATTTGTAGAGAGGAGCCACAATAACAGGTCATTATTATGCAAATTTAATTTCAAAATTACTAGATACAATCAAGGAGAAACATCACGTAAAGTTGAGGTAAGTTATGCTTTTACTTCAGGATACAAGTTTTGTGTTGTGATACTGCTGGAACATCTCCCCTACTCTCTAAATATAGCTCCCAGCGACTTCAGACTTTTCTCAAGACAGAAAGAAAAATTTTGAGAAATGAAATTATTATTAGATTATTAAATTATGAAGCTGTTAACCAGGGAATTGCAGAGCTTGGATTACTTTTTTTCCAGGGAGAGAATCATACAAGTCTTGAAGGAAAGTAAGTTAAAAAGTGAAGTAAAATAAAAGTATTAGATAAATTAGAAATGGGTAAAAAGTGGAAGAAGTATATAGATGAACCGTTATTGTGATTGTACGAGGGCTAGAATTGAGAATTTTTGTTTTACTCACGAAGTTCACTAGGTGAGGTTAAGGTTAGCATGGTAGTTTTCGAAGTTGTCCCCATTAAGTTGTTGCACTTGGACCAACTTGTCTATCAAACCTGAACCTGAACCATCTTCACCTTCTTGACGATAGCCATTGATGAACCAAAACTTTGGCCCCGCAGCCGTTTTTGAGACGAGGGAACAGAAAAATGTCACACAGAACTAGATTGAGGGTGAAGTACCTATTCTATGTTTTTTTCTGGATAACTTTTGTTGTTGATTTGTTTTATTTACGGACGCTGTTTAATATCTCAGCTCATTAGCGTCCCATTCAAATCAGAGCGTGAAACAGCCGACAAATTTTGCTCAGAGGTCTCTTCTTTCAGGCTTGAGATTCTTTATCGTGCTGTAAATGTACGACACAGGACCCACAGCTTTACTTCCCTTCCGAAGGATACTTAGGATTTTTTCGTCCGAAGAAACCCATCGATCCTGGCCGGGTTTGAACCCGCGATCTTGGGCTTAGGAGGGCAAGTATGGTTACCACTACACCATTAGAACCTATGCGGCTGCTACAGCGTTAACAGACATATATGCACATAAATATGTAAATAAAATATTTTCATGGTAATTTTTGGTGCCCATTAAGTAGGATGATGGAGATTTGAACAACTTTTTTCAAAAATCGTTTCATGAGTACAATCGCAATTTCTTCGAAATTCGCTAAACACCACATGAGCAGTTTAACCAGGTAGCTACAACTTGACACGACAATGTAAAGCCTATAACAAATCCGGAACAATACAAGGTGACATCTTGTAAAACTACTTTCACGTTCAGCTTAGCGAAAAATTAGTGCCAAAAAAACGTGGAGGTATGAAATGGTTGTGTTCTTCTGACATTTCTGACCAACCGTGACAAATATATTTGTTTTTCTCTTCTCTCTCTTTATTGCAGCAACCATTGTTTTCGTATTGAAAACCTAGTAAAACGCACAGCGATAGTGTTTTGTTCTAGGCAGTGTTAATAAGCAGTTTTCTAATTCAGATAAAAACAACAGGTCATTAAAAGAACTTAAATGCCTCCTTTGCAAACATTTTAATTTATAGACTATTCTTTTCCATTCGTGCACGAGTACCTGGGAGTTTCTCCGGAAGCAACAGGTAGCCGTTGTGTGACTGGAGTAAAAGCAACTTAAAAAAATACTGCATTTGTAATTCGAATTAAGATTAGTTTTGGGAGGAAGTGACACGAAACTGCCATTAGACGAAATAATTTTAAGGTAACATCAGAGGCCAAATTTTAAGAAAAGAAGTTTATTGTTCAAAATAATTATTTGGATTTTTCTGCTTAATTTGGCATATCATCTACTGAAATTTTCCAATTGTAAGTGCTTTTAATTACGTAATGTGTTTTATGTGTCAAAGTAATTTTTAATACCCCGCACTGCTGCATAAAATTAAAATAGCTCTGAAACCATTTATTATATAAGGATGTGGTTTGATCATTTTGTAGGAAAATTACTGTTCCAAATGTCAATAACAGCAATGACTGTGTGTTTTATTTTTGAAACAATTGGAAAGTTTTGTGTTTATTTTGAGCTTTCCAAGCAATTTATCACTAAATACACCTAATATCATGCCTAGGTGCACCAGTGTTTATAAAAAGTTAAAAACAAAGGAAGCAGGTATTACAAAATCTGCCCTGTAAAGCATGGTTGTAATGATAATGAAAATGATAGGCCTATTTCGGAAGAGAATAATTCAGTGAATGATAAACCAATTACTTAACACTTTCCCTAACGCTCCTAGATAAGGATATCTAGTAATCAAATGAAAGATATGGAAGATAACAAAGGAAATATTAATATTGCAATTGACTTGAATATTTAAATTACAGTGTTGAGTGAAACTGTCTCTCCTGTGCTTTGTGTGACGATGGATTGGTGTGCAAATTGACAATTATTTGTATTAACTTTAACGCTATTTTAGTCTTAAGTGAAAAATTCACAACATATGTATCTTTTTCTCTTAAAATAATGAATAGAGAAACATGAAAATTTCACAACTAAGCTACATTATTACATTTAGTTTCAGGTCAATTGCACAAATACGTTTTTGTACATGAATATTAATATAATTTTATTTTTATAAAAAGTGAGTATGTTACAAAAATGTATTATTTTTATAAAATACATTTTCTGAATTAGAGCTTAAAACTTATACTGTAATAAAAATAAACAGTAAAGGTTTCACTGAGGCATGACATATTTTTTTTATTTATTTATTTATGGACACTCGTTAACATCTCAGGTCATCAGCGTCCCATTCAACTCAGAGCGTGAAACGTCCGACAAATTTTGCTCAGAGGCTTCTCTTTCAGGCTTGAGATTCTTTTTCGTGCCGTAAATGTACGACACGGGACCCACGGCTTTACTTCCCTTCCGAAGGAAGCCATACTTAGGATTTTTACACCCGAAAAAAAATCCATCGGTCCTGGCCGGGTTCGAACCCGCGATCTTGGGTATAGGAGGCAAGTATGGTAACCACTACACCACCAGGACCGACGGTATTATTATGAATACCTTCACATTAGTAATGTAGGGACTCTGATCTCACCTTAACATAAGCTGAAAGCTATTAAGACATTCTTTTTTTTATTTTAAGATATTACAAAACTGTAATTAACAGCCTGAAAAAAATACAAATTTTAACGGGATACCCTTAGTAATTTTGGATTTTCCGTTAACTAAACGAAACTGTACGACTTCTAAAACAGTCCTGGAAGCATAAAATCTTTTAGAAAGCACCTAAAAATTATTTCCATACAATTTGGTTTATATCATCGAAAATATATTTTTGAATATGCTTCATTGTTTTGAAATTAGTTGCACTTTTTGATATGCCAAGGACAGATCAACAAAGACTAAGAGTTATTTTTTAATCGCGCACAGCGAAGAAACGTTGAATCAATGTTGCATGATGCAAACTAATCAACGGTGACTGGTGGACAAAAAACACAAGTTCTCTCTTGCGTGCGTCTGTACACAGGGGACAAGCAAACTACGTCAGTTCGCCAGTCGCCTACATACAGAATGGAGTTGATTCTTGAAGAGCAATTTGCTTTCGTTTGCAGAAACATGGAAGCTTACAGATTGTTGCAGTCGGAATATGGTGATGATGTTCTGTTACAATCCACAGCACTTGATGGTTCAAGGAATTTAATGAGGGCCGTGTTTCAACAACAAAGCAATGAGGTCCAGGTGCTCAAGCAACAGCAGTAAACGAAGCCATGATTAACTCAGCTGGTGTCACTGTTCGTGGAGACCGACAAATAACAATTGACAGACTTGCTGACATGTTACACATTTCCCATGGCAGTACAGTTTCGATTCTGCATGATCACTTACATGAGACGCGTCCCAAGACTACTGACTGACAGAAGATGGTGCGTTTAGAATTGAACTTCCAATGTGTTCCCGATCCTCCATACTCTCCAGACTTAGCCCCCCTGTGACTTTTATCTCTTTCCCTGTCTGAAAAAGGAGATAAGGGGGAGCGTTTTGGTACTTCCGAAGTCGTCGTGAAAAAAGCTGAGGCAGTTTTGAAGATGTCAAAACATGACTTCCAGCACGTGTTACTGACAGATGCGCTGGGCAAGGTGCATTCATATTTTGAAAATATATTGAGAATATTTTGAAAAAGATCACACAAATCTGGACCGAGCCTGGTGTGCTCCACTTATAAAAAAAATATTAAACCATACAAGGCGTTTTAAGCAGTTTTTAAATAAATGCCAAAAGGATAAATTTTCATTCAATTTTTTTAATGGCGTTTATCGCCCATTTTAACTACTGAGACATCACAGGCGGTGCACACTGATGATACATGACATGAAATGATAAACTGGGAAAGGATTTTTTTTTTAAGGAAGAAATGTTCCAGGCCTAAGTTTAGGATACCTTCTTGTATTTTCTATTTTAAGGACTGAGGATAATCTGAAAAAAAAAATCCTGTCAGGGAGGACGGTTCTGGTGGGAATCGAACCCCAGACCTCCCGCTCACGAGTTCGCGCCTTGAGGAACTCGGCCTCCTATGGCGGTAACTTTGTTATTGTACTTTTATCTTGGCAGAAGAAAAAATAACATTCTTCAACTTTCGGTAAGGAATGTAAGGTACTCAAAAGTGCCGCGCATCGTTGGCGACAGAAACCAGGAAAAATATTTCTAGCAGAACATTAAGGAAGGCGAGTTGGCGTCTTGACATTTTCGCTCTGTTTCCGATAATACACAGAACGTAGTCACTTTCTATTACTCTCCACAGGCCGACATGCTGGAGTACACAGAGGATTCATGTGCTGGCTGCGTTTGTATCTTCAGCGTTGTGTTAATGCTACTGGTGAATTCGAGGCATAAAAGAGAATGGAAATATATTTTAAAAAATTATACAGAGTGTATCAGAATAACTAGTTCTAAATTTCTGATGTGATAGAGCACATGAAAATAAATATTTTTCATAATAAAGCAGTGTCCGGAAATGTTTCGTTTTCAATATAAAAGACAGGGCTAATCATTCATCTTATGACTGCATTTATGTTTCAGCTATTCTTGTTACCATGGAAATAATAAACAAATAAAGTCTGTTGTCGTATGTCATAAAATATCTCACGTGAGATCTGTTAATTAATTTCATGCTATTAAGATGCATCGGTAAATAAATATTGAATTTGCAGATATGCAGCAACTACGGCAATACTAATCTGTCAAAGCAAATCTATGCAGAGCAACACCCTCAGCGACATATTCCTTGTCACACAATATTTTCAAGACTGGATCAACGTCTTCGAGATAAGGTAAAGAAAGTTAATTCAGGAGCGAATCTAACTGTGAGAACATTGTACTTTGAAGATGAGGTTTGGAAAATTTGAAAATACTTCTTTTCCATTCCATTTCCAAAAATTACAAACCTGAATCCCAGATAATTGTCCTAACAGACAACAATTTGCTGAATGGTATTTACATATCGTTAACAACGAGCCTGATTTTGCTAGACACATATTATGGTCAGAGGTGACTTTTTAATACACACAACAGTCACGTTTGGAGTAGCATTAAACCTAAAGTTATGGATAATCTTCGCAATCAATGGAAGTTTTATGTCAATATTTGGGTTGGATTTGTTAACTTTCTAGTGGGGACATGTTATGACTGAAGATTGAATGAACATGTTTATGGTGTTTTTCTTGATTTACAACATTACACGACCTTCTAAATAAATAAAGATTTTGCTTTATTCAAATTTTAACTCTATCATTCAAAACAGCACTTCGGAATATAAATACACTGTACGATGCCCGATAGAAACAGTTTGTGTTGTTTAATTCACTTTCTTTAACTAAAAGAAGTACATTTAATAAAGTCAAAACCAGGTTAGAATTTAAAAAAAAAATTGCACTTACATCTGCTTAATGGTCCTAACTTAACTTAAAATAATTTTCCATATATGTTTTGTTTCTTTTTGGTGCATATTGTAGCGGACTTCTATGGCCGGGAATCCTATTGGCCACTTGCCGTTATGATGCCCTTGGAAGGTCCTTAAACCTATAGCCATCTAAACGCAGTCTGTAGGAACAAAAAAAAAAAAAAAAAAAAAAAAAAAAAAAAAAAAAAAAAAAAAAAAAAAAAAAATTCATGATGGTGGAAATGAGTTCGGAGTCCATGGAGTTTACCCGGACTGTTCTACTTGTCTGGGAATCGAATTCAAGATATCCGGATTAGTAGTTCGTAAATGCTACCACCAGACGAAAAGAGGTCTTTTTCCACATACTTAAACCTATACAAAAATGAATATATCTTCTTTAATAGTGTAGAAATATTTGAAGTAGTCTATATCAGTTCAACTAACTCAAATATAGAGTGAATAAATTGAAATATGGTATATCTCAACAGAAACTCTAATTCTGCCACACAGTTATGGACCATTAGTATTGATTTATTAAATATCTCAAGTCATTAGCGTCCCATTTAATTCAGGGTGTGAAACGGTCGATAAATTTTGCTCAGAGGCCTCTTCTTTCACGCTTGATGTGTTTTTACCTGCCGTAAATCTACGACCAGAATCAACATCTTTAATTTATTTTCAAAAGAAAGCTATTATAGGCGCTAATGACCTTAGCAGTTTTGCGCCCTTTGGACATTAATGATCAACATCAACATTAGAAATCATTTAGGATCTGAACCCGGGACCTTGGATCTCCGAGGCTCGACCCCCACAGTTACGAACTGGCAAGCGCTATCTTCTTGTATTAAAGGTACAAAATAAGCAATAATCTTTCTTTTCAGGTGTACCACCACTGCTTGTTCGGAACGCGGTATGATTTCCTGTGTGCCAACTACACAGCATTCGACCAGAAGACGTTTATCTGCCACTTTGTGTCGGAGGTGGATTGTGAGAACTCTGCAAAATATTTCAAGAGGTAAGATCTGCTAAGGCTATTTCACAAACACACCCGTTGACACACACAAACGCATGAGCATGCCTGTAAACCATTTGGTCATAATCATGAATATCTGGAAAGAGAACATCAGGGTAGAGTAGCGGTTATTACTCTTCTCTTGTCGGTTCAAATTCCACACAACATTTTCATTTTTATAGTATATGTACAATTGCCTTAATATCATATTATATTTGAACGTATTATTTGAGTTTTACGACATTACCTATGTACACACAAAAACGTAAACACAAACTAACATGTTCTTAATAGTAATTAAGTAAATCTATGAACAGAAACATTTATCTTGTAAAGTGAAAACACACAGAAATAAACATAAATTGATATCGGGTGTATAAATCCTCAGCATGTGTAACTGCTCTTAAACTTCGGGGCATAGATGATGTCAGATTTCTACTGTAGTGTGAACGAGAGGCTACAACATCCCAGACTTCTTGAATTTGTACCGATAAGACTTCTTTCGTCCTTCGTGCATGTGCAGGGAGTGCGTGTGCAGCACATTGCATTTAGATAGTACAAATACTGAAGGAAATATTACAATATTCATTGTAATAAATATAATATGTTAACGTTAAAGTGTATGGGAAACAATATTACGAAACTAATTTGTCTTAATATGATACAAATTTTTATCTGTCCGGCTATTCACAATCGCTGCTTGCTGAGTAGATTTGTTTTTAATGGAAGGGTTACCAACTCTTCGCATAAGCCCCACACTCGAAGGACCAGGTTTTTGATTCTCCCCTAGGAAGCTTGCTTTCACTATAGCTTAGGAGCGCTTCCACCCCACCTGTTGGTCCCCAGGAGGTATTTTATTTCTCTCCTACCCACTATTTTCCCAACCGCCACTTGAGGACGCGCCCTCTAGGTTGTTATTTCAGTACAAACCAAGAGGATCTAGGTAAGTGCCGAAGGAAGAGATAGGGGTGTATCTGAAAACCGTTGCTTCGAAACGGGGAAATAAGTACTCAAACCTTGGACGGGAAAAAGAAAAGTTTATTACAAAGGTTAATAATAATAATAATAATAATAATAATAATAATAATAATAATAATAATAATAATAAGTGCTTCATACAGGGAAGAGACCTGCGCTCTTAATCGCGGTATCACTGCATACACTGCCGCAGAGCTAACGGAACACATACTAGATCGCATCTTCAGATAGCTCCTGCAGTGACTACACAGCCTTGCTGGTTACCTTAGAACCGCACGCTGTAACGTGTAGGACTTAAAGAATATGCGTTCAAGAGATAACTCCATTTTATTATGTCAAAGGTTTCATTACAAATGCATGTAGCCTTGATTTGGTTTATTTACGGACGTCCTTTAACATCTCAGGTCATCAGCGTCCCGTTCAATTCAAGGCGTGAAACGGCCGATAAATTTTGCTCAGAGGCTTTATGTTTCCTAGAGTACTTTACTGAGTGAATTTTGCAAATTGCAGGAACGAGGCGCTGTATAAGGCCGCCACGACCGCTGCTCCCAGTACGACGCATGCGCCGCCACCACCACCACAAGCGCCAGCCATGCCCCGCCGCCCCTTGGCCACCTCTGCAGTTGGTACTGGTCCCGCAGGACGGCGCAGGAGACCCTATAGACGACGTCGACCGGTGTACGATTATTACTACGACGAGGACTATGAAGAGGATCCTGATTATTATGAGGACGAACTTCCGGTGAGTTTTCCTATTTCCAGTTATCCCCGTAAGTACGGTTCCTTGCACTTTCACGTGCTAGTCGTGTTCTAACCTTATTGAAAATTCGATTGAATGCCACCCTTCGAGGATTTGTCTCATTGTGGCAGTTCCCACGGTAATCTTCGTAACGGTATAAGGAGATTTCCTTCCTAGCTTAATAAGAGGGTCTATAAGATGAGGAAAAATGAATGCTAACTCACTTAAAAGTAATGTGCCACGTGGTATCACGTCCCTTACGAGTAAAACGGCCCGGGTAGCGACCCTCCCCACTTCCGCACTCCAGAGTGTAAGGGTAAACAACTGCTCAAGTGCACAGGCAGCCAGTCGTTAACGATGGAGCTGGAGAGAGAGTATTTTTGCGCTAAGATTCTTTATGATTCAAGAGTGGTTTCAATGAGTCCCAAAGCTTTGAGCGCTTGCAACAGTCTTTTGGGGACGTGCTTCATCTAGAGGAACAGTTTCCCGCTGATTTGAGGATTTAAAAGGTTCCAAACTTCACTGCAAGATAAGGAGAGAAGTGGGCATCCGGCAACGGCAGTGACTGAGGAAAACATTGTCGTGGTAGGAAAAAAAAAATGGTAAGTGAAAACAATCGCGTAATATTTAAGGACATCGAGGCTGCCTTCCAGTTTCGATCGCCAGCATTATAAAAATCCTGCACGATCATCTTCGTGTCACGAAGTTTTCTTCCCGTTGGGTGCTCCACAATTTGACAGGCACAAAAGCGCACCCGCGTCGAACAGTGTGACGAAATACTGTAGAGATTCGACGCAGAGAACTCATGGTATGATCCTGATGTCATCATGGATGATGAAACATGAAATTTCAATTTGACACGGAGACCAAATTGCAGTAGGCAGTTTGGATGTTTTAAGATGATGACCCACAACGAAAGTGAAGAGTGTTGGGAAGAAAAAATGGTGGCCATTTTTTGAAATTTCCCTGGAGGAGCAAAGGGCAGTTACTGCTCAATGCACGCTGATGACCTGAGATGTTAAAGAGCGTCCATAAATAAAAATAAAACTGCTCAACGGTACACCACAGCCTGCCTGCTGAAAGATTTCGACAAGCTCCGAGAACGCCGTCCAAGGACAGGACTGAAGGGGATCCTGCTTCACCACGACAACGCCTCCACTCATACGGCTAACATTTATACCCAGTTCCTTGAGTTCACAGGGGTAAGACTCATCAATCATCCTCCCTATACTCCTGACTTCGTTTCATGCTATTATTTTCTCTTCCCACTAGTAAAAAAATTGCATGTGAGAAAAGCGATTTTCCATCCCTGAAGAAATTGTGGCAGCACATGAAAATGAACTTTTCACCCTTGGGAAAAAAGTGGAAGGGATAATTGATAAGTGGTTTTGAGGAGATTAAGGTGTATAGATTGTGTTTGAGAATACTTTGCAAAGATGCTATATCAGTGAGTTTACCCATTACCAATCTGAAGTGTTTCAAAACTTTGGTAGTGGCCCTCGTACTACAGTGAGATTATTTGAGTTACAGGATAGCAGAGCACGTCTGTCGTACTGGGAGAAGCCAGTGGTCAAGCCATATAATGCATGTGTAGGTAACAGCTTGTAATTAACTTGAAATAACTTTATCAGCAAGTAATTGTGCACTGTGTGTTTTCATTGTGTGTAAATGTGCGATAATTGTTCTTCGTTACTAATGCCACTACATAAATATAGTCTTGAAAAACGGGTTTTTATGTATGATAAATAAGTGAAAATGCATTCTTGCAGAGAAGTGGTAAGACAATTTGTAAGAAAATAACCTGATAATTGTGTTCCAAGTAGAGAAACTGTCGCCAGCTTGTTAAATAGTTACGAGAAACAGAATTTCTTAGAAGAAACGTGTTCTGAACGGCCGTGTTTTTATGGAAGAAAAGCTAAGATGAAATTATTATTTGTGCTGTTGCCAGCAATTTTTGATGGTGTTTAATGCCAGTTTTTTCCTACTGACACAAGAGGGGATGGACATTGAATGTTATTATTTATTATTATGTGTCTTATTTATGGACGCTCTTTAACGCCTCAGTCATCAGGTCATCAGTCATTTGTCGGCCGTTTCAGAATGTGAAACGGCCGACAAATTTTGCTCAGAGGTCTTTTTCTTTTTCGTGCCGTAAATGTACGACAGGAGACCCAAGGCTTTACTTCCCTTCCGAAGGAAGCCATGCTTAGGATTTTTACGCCCGAAAAAATTCATCGATCCTGGCCGGGTTTGAACCCGCATTCTTGGGCTTAGGGGGCAAGTATGCTTACGACTAGACCACCAGGGCCGACACTGATGGTACATAAGATGGAATGACAAATTGGAAAAGGTATTTTTGGGGTGAGGGAAGAAGCGTTCCAGGCCATTTGCCATTTATGAGGACAGGAAAACCTGGAGAAAGCCTCAGTCAGGGAGAATGATTCTGGAAGGTGTCGGACATCCGATCACGAACTCGGCCACCCATGGCAGTAGCTGCCGGCATAACTTTAAACATCTCTTATAACACAGATCAGCAGTTATTATTATCAGTTTTAATGACAGTATCATTTTATATTTTCAGTAAAAATATAAATACAAAGTTTACTAGCGGCGATTCTTATGTTGCTTTTTCCGATAGCGGGGGGCTGCAGTAAGCAACCGCGCTAGGCATTCCGTAATTCAAGTAACAGAATTGTATTACATGTATAAGAAACGGGGGGAAGGAATAAAACAACTAAAGACTTGCTAAAAGTAAAATCAATGTTACAAATTTGCAGACAAAGTTAAAACATATTCATTGAATGATGTTTCTACCATAAACAGTACTCTGTTTCCAGAAGAGAATTTAGGGGAATTATTCATTTATTTATCCTGACAAGAGTTGAGATGGGGCCTTCTCTTCCACTGTACCGCAGAAACATACAGTTCAATACAGTTCGTATACATAGTTAAATACAGAAAAATCCTAATTAATGATAATATATACTGCATGTAAATATTATATATTATAATATAGTAAGAAAACTAATAAAAATATGTTAGAATTCCATTCGTTCTTCAATAATTTTTTTCGAGTAGAAGTGGGAAGGAGCAGGAGGAGTAGAAGAAAAGAAGGAGGAGTAGGAGGAGGAAGCGAGAAACTATAACTATTGTCATTCCTGTAGTTGTGATCTACGTTTAAATTGTTTTATTGTCCGACAACCTCTGACTTCAGGAGGAAGGGAGTTCCAGTTCTGGGAACTGACTCGCTGAATGAGGTTAAGTAGAAATGTATTCGGTGACGAGGGATAAACAGTAAAGTCATATTCCGGGTTCGAAATAGGGACAGGTATATGAAGCGAAAGGCGAATATACTAAGGAGTGGAGGTACCCAGGATTTTGAACAAGAACGTAAGAGAATGAAAAGTCCTACGTTCTTTTAGAAGTAGTTATGACAATTGATATCGCAGGGGTATCACGTCTTTTGTACCAACAATAATGGCATTACATGGTAGTGCCTCTATATATCTTGGCCTTAAGGGATATGCTAGGGTATAGGCTAATAAACAATTTATGAATTTTTATATTTTTCAAACAGATTGTCAAATATAGCATTTGATATAAAAGTTATTTAAAAAGAAGCTGTAAAAGTAATGTCTCGTGATCTTGTTTGAGTAGTTAATTATATTTACTTGTTGTAATAAGGAATAAGCTAACATGATTGGTATTTTTTTATACTTTTACAATTAATCCGCTATTATATTAAAATTGTTAACAGCCAAGTATTGCAACGGTATAAAACATTTTTATCTGGGTCATGGCACAATACAACAGCTTAAATCATAATTTTATGCCCTTTTGTTACCTGCTGTGTGACAACAGGATAAATCATTGCAACCGTCCAAAAGTTATTTTAAATTTACAGAATTATTTATTGCAGTATTTTTTTTTTACATATGTTATCATCAAAGCACTATCTTGAAGAAATAAATAATCAATAATCGGATGACGAAATAGTTCATTTAGCAGTTATTATATTAGGAAAATAGACTATAAATTGTGCTGAATATATTCTTACACATTTATACAAGGAACTTCAAATTCCATTCGCCTACTCTTTCCTTATTAACACTCGTCTTATATTCCTCAGTTAATCTTCTGCACCATCCATATACCTTGTAAATGTTTGTTTAGCTTTTGTTAATACAAATTTATTTTCTTTTTTGCAAAATACGTCATAGCGTCTACGTATTCCACTTTCTTACATTCACTCATTATTTTTCAGAATCGCCAACTGTTACACGATTTAGAAGATTTTTTCCAACATAGTCACGTTGTAAATCAATGCATTTAATTCAATGACTTTCCAACATTTTAATGCCCTCAGTAAAATAAGGTTTGTCCAACTGTGAAAATAAAGCGTCTCTCTCAGCTTCAATCTCATCATTTAATGTGGATATTTGTCCACCTAATCATTTCTTTAGGTTTGGGAACAAAGAGTACTCGCTTGAAGCCGAATACGGTGAATATGGCGGATATGGAAGCACCTGGAGTAATGCAATTTTGCAGCAATAATCCCAGCTGAGTGTGAAGGTGCATTTACGTGATGAGAGAAAGTTTTCTTTTTCCAAGGTGTGGATGTTTAGCCTGAATAGCATCCTTCAGTTGGTGATGGTTCTGTCCTTCTGGAGGTAGTTTACGAGCTTCATACCACCAGAAGCCCAGAAAACCGCTGCCATGTCTTTTCCTGCAGAAGTAACAGTTTTTGCTTTCTTTGGTGTATTTTCATCGGTTACCACCCACTGTTTGAACTGCTTCTTCGTCTATGGCGTCTAGTAATGCATCCATGTTTCATCGGTTGTTGTGAAAAGTCAGAGAAACTGACTGGAATTGTGTTTAAAAAGTCTAAACATTCTTGCCAAATGTTCATTTGAGTGCGTTTTTTGGTTCATTGTTAACAAACGCGGTACTCATCGAGAGGAAATCTTTCTCATATTCAAAACTTCGTGTAAAATGTGTGGACACGACCTATCGATATTTTTGTAATGTCACCCAATTCGTATATCTTGAATGGATGTACGATCACGCCTAAATACAGCAACTCACTTATTAACCGTCGAAAAAAAGGGAAGAATCCTGTAATGTGGAATCTTACTTCTTCTGTATTTCTGCTGGGGTTAACCCCTTCAAAGAACAGTACTCTATCACAGCTCTTATTAGTTATCCAATTTGTAGAAAATTTTAGCACTAGTTTGTTTACACGATCATCACAAACAAGTGACAACATCTATGCGCCTGAAACTTAATAGCACGCCATCTAAATGATAATACTTAACAATTATATAGAAATTTTACCACCTTCAAGACATCTGAGTCAGACCGAGAACTTTTAGAACATCCCTTGTAAAGGACATTTCTTCGCGCCAACCTATTCAAGTGGGGCCTACGAATGAAACTGGCAGAATAAAACTCAACTTAAACAATTTAAGATTGTGACTGCAGGCATGTGAACCCAATACTCTTAAAATGTAACTCTTAGGTTAGGTTTAAGTAATACGAAAGTCACTGTAACAACGATAATCTCTTGAAGTTCGGCAAGTATTCTATAACAAAACTGTCTTAAATCTATGCTTGAGAGTATCCGACACAGCCTTTAAGTGTCTGTTTCAATTTTCTCTCTCTATCTCTCAGTTAACTGGGTAGGTTAATAGATCCCGACGAGCTCACATTTTCTCCTGATGACATCTGATAAAGTTTTTACAAGTTTTGCAACCTTTCGTTCACGTTTAATACCATTAGATGATTTGGGTATTTTACCAGTGTTTCTAACCTCTAAAAATGTTAGGCGGACAGCACAAAAACGCCCATTATCCCCTCTAAAGGATACCAAGCATACAAAACATACATGTATTAGTGTCATCTTTCATTTAGCCATGAACTAGTAATGTGTAGCCTTTGCCGCATCACGTATCAAGTAGACTTGGAGAAACTTCCGACCTTGCAGTTTTCCGAAAATTCTCCTCAAGAGAAAGGCAAGCAGGCCAAGGATACAGTTTCCTAGTCGGTGATCTAGACTCGCTTCTCCCAAGGTTACTCATCGTTTTTGACGCTTTGCAAGGAATACCGGGGAAGTCTTTTTCATCGGAAGTCCAGAGGCCATGCATCCTGGTTGGGAAACGATTCTAGAGTTCAAGGCACTACGCCTTCAAAACGAAGAGGTCTAAAATTCCATCGCAGCTACTTCTTATGTTGAGGGAAAACTTTGTGCAATGCTGCACTTTCAGATACTTCTTTCTTCGATTATGTCATTCACCTATCTTTTATAGCCTTTACAGCGCATAAGTCACTATTGTACATTAAATTATGAGGATTAATTCCTTTATTTCATCTCTTTACTATTTTAAAATTATTTAATGGAACAAGAATACCAAAAAATGCACAAACACCGCGTGCACAGTTTCAACTTCATACACTGTTCACAACGTTAAACACTGGCAGTCTTATGATATGAAAGTTTATCTTTAGGGTGCTATTACATCTCACCTTCATGATATAAGCAAACCTAAGTAATGTAGTCAATGAGAAAACACACTAAATACTGACGCAAACATTTCAACTCGATTGTTTGCACATATTTCCTTACAGCAAGAAAAGATCGGAGTCTGCTGGAGCTGCAGTCCCGAGCTACAGCGGAGAGAGCCGAAGGTAGTGACTTCCACAGACATGACTAAATAATAAGGCTTTCAACCGCAACAGTATGCCAGTTCAGACGGTTAGAACGTCATGCTATAATTGTAACGGTGGTGGTTTCGAATCCTCAACGCCCTGACGGATTTATATATATATATATATATATATATATATATATATATATATATATATATATATACTTTCCGGAGTTAAAGGAGATTTGCCACAATTTCAATGATTTCCTCCCTACCATGCACAAAATACGCTATAAATTGATATTAAGTAATTTATTTTTCTGTTGGAATCAAGAGAAAGTTGCCACCATTTCAGTGATTTATCCGATCCTACCAATTTATTATTACGAAAAGGAGGTGAGCATAGTCCGACAGGCCGTAGCGAGTCGCAGAAAACCACTGCGTCCGGCCGGTTTCTAGGATTTACCCGAGGTTAGCGTTAAGATTATTGCGTTTGTGTTTCTTTATTTGGTTTATTTACGGACGCTCTGTAACATCTCAAGTCGTCAGCGTCCCATTCAATTCAGGGCGTGAAACGGTCGACAAATCTTGCTCAGAGGCCTCTTTTTTCAGACTTGAGGTTCTTTAACGTGCCTTAAATGTACGACACGGGATCCACGGCTTTATATCCCTTCCGAAGGAAGCCATACTTAGGATTTTTATGCCTGAAAAAATCCATCGGTCCTGGCAGAGATCGAACCCGGGATCTTGGGTTTAGGAGGCAAGTATGGTTACCACTACACCACCAGGACCGACAGCATTATTGTGTGTGTGTGAATAAATTGCGAATTCCAATAAGACAAGGGTGGTAAACAGTGAAAATCTTAGTTTTGAAATAAAGAACAACATATTGCACTCACGAAGTTACGGAGGCAGCGCGTAGGCTACATTAAGTTCAGGAACATTACGAGCAGCAATTCAGCAGACAAAGATATTTTCTTGCTGTATGGACAGGGACCGATCCACGCTTGACAGCCTTTCGCAGTCGGCCAGCCCAGGCTGGTATACCGCGATGAACGGCAGTCAGAAATTCGCAGCTATGACATTCGCATAAATTATCACTTCTACTTAAACAATGAAAATCTATATTTACTCATTATTATCAAGCAAGAAGATGCTGCAACATCCTCCTTTCGTTTTCCATACATTTCTGTCATCGGCTTATGAAATTAACTTTCCCCCTGAGAAATGGAAGAACTTTCTTCATGAATGTTATTTTTCAATCCATCAAATGTGTGTGGATTTGTCTTGTACACTTTTTCCATTAATTTCCCCAGAGATAAAAATCGGAGGGCGTTAAATCGTGGGACGCGGGGGGCCATGTAATGTTAGTGATGGCTCTATTGTCAAATATTTTTTGAGCAGTGTTTACCGCTTGTTTTTACTACTGCGACACCAGTGAAAACTGATGATACATGAGATGAAATGATAAATTGGTTAAGGATTTTTTTTAAGAAGAAAGCATTCCAGGCCTAAGTTTAGGGTCCCTCCCCGGCATTTGTCATTTATGAGGACTGAGGAAAATCTGGAAGAAAAAAAATAGTCAAGTGAACGGTCCTAGTAGGATTCAAACTCCAGACCACCCACTCACGAGTCCACGCTTTAACGACCTCGGCCACACGTGGGGGTTGAATATTTTATTAATTGTAGACAAAGACATTTGGGATGTATGTACCGTGCAGAGTCCTGGGAAGTCGCGAACTACTCACAATTTCGTTAGAGTTGCAAAACATTCTGCACGTACCTGTCACCGTTGTTTGTTAAGAAAAATGCAACCTATTATCTAATGCCGCACAATAATCCTATCTTTTGATCACATAGGAGTTCAGGCTTGGATCTAGAAATATTCGACAGGGGGAGGGGATCGACTACTGCATATATCAGAATTAACATTTGCTGACTAAATATTTGAATAAATAAAATAATATTTAAATTACCAGCTGTGATGCAGATTCTCTTTGTAAATAAAGAGCCACAGGCCCACAGAAAATGTTCATCTTTTTAAAGGACACACATTCAGTTTACATTCCAAAAAATGTGACTCTGTTGTATTAGTTCGACGAATACAATAAGTAAATAAAAATAAATTCATTGCACCCAGAAGAAAATGTACGGTAATAATAATAATAATAATAATAATAATAATAATAATGTTGTAATTTGCATGTCATTGAATTTGCAAACTCCTGGGATTTTTTTAATAGTGTTTAACGCCCGTTTTAGCTACTGTGGTACCACAGGCGGTAGACACTGATGATACATGAGATGAAATAATATGTTTCGTTTCATATTTAATGGTAGTGTTTGTGCTTCATATTAACTTAATAATATTAGCACTTTTCAAATAAATGATGTGTTTTATTATTAAAACAAAAATCGCGTTCATTATGGGACACCCTATATTTTTTTTCAAAAATTCTCACAATAGATAGGTCTAGCATGGATTAGAATGGGTGCGTGGAAAGCGATTAAAATAAAAGATGAGGCTGGGCAGAGAATATATGCGTTTTATGTCGGAAAAAATTGACAGTACCTTCTAATGGACTACCCAGGTACCGAACAGTGAAGGTTGACTGCGCCTGGAGCTAAGTTTGCTAAGTCGAATAGAGATAGGTTAGCATGTTGGGACGTATTTGCGCAGTAAGATAACTGACCAAAGCTGGTTCTTTTCTATGCAAAGTTCATGGAATTAGGAGAGCCTGTTGGAGTAAACTGACTGTTTGAATCTGAATATACATGTGCATGTACGCGAGTGTATTTATAATTTTATGCTTAGATGCAATTTTAAATTGTAATTGATTTGAAGGGAAGTTCATTTTTCTCTATAAGTGTTTGAGTAATGAATAACCTGTACGATCAAAAGACCCATGCGATCGTTGTACAAATATCTTTGTATGGAATAAGCAATAAATGCACTGTATTTGATGGGGTCAATTTGTTTAGCAGCATTTATGCCAAAGAGCAAGAGCAGACTGTTATGACGCTATAAGTGGAACGGTGCTACGCGGGAAGGAAAGTCGTTGTTGATTGGTTTATTTACGGACGCTCTTTAACGCCTTAGGTTATCAGCATCCCATTCTATTCAGCGTGAAATGGCCGACAAATTTTGCTCAGAGGCCTCTACTTTCAGGCTTGAGGTTCTTTATTGTGCCGTAAATCTATGACATGGGACCCATGGCTTTACTTTCTTTCCGAATTAAGCCATACTTAGGGCAGTTACATGATATACTTCTCTGCGGGACTTCAAAAGAAGTACTCAGCAGAAATCAGCTTTCCGAGATACAAGGAGATGCAGTAGCGATGCCGGTGCACTTTCACGTTCGTTTTACAATACAAATATGAAAAGAAGGAACAGTCAAACTGTGTTGCACTATCCTATAGTAAAGGAGAGCGCTTATGATCACAGCATATAAAAATAGTGCCTAAGAAACAACCCAAGATAAAGAAAAGAAAAAAAAAATGCACCATTTTCTAGTTCAGCGAGCTCGTGTAGCTTTTTTATTACTTAATTCTTCCTTTCGATTTTAGAGCAGCGCCTGGTGGGTTTCTTACTCCCTTGCCCCGCCTCGTCTCGCAAGATCGTCATGGACAATGCCAAGTGAGAGTGAACTAACAACAGAAACATAAGATACATTTAGTAAAGCGCTAATGTGATGTACTGTTCTAGAAAGCAAAATAAAAATATCTCAGAAATAGAGCGTTCTAAAAAATTACTATTTTAATGATAATATCAATTTTATATATTCATTTGTCATCATTTGAACCCAGAACTGATCCTTGAAGCCCTTCATGTTTAATTATTCTCCATTCTGATGTATTGTTTTTATTTTTAATGGACAATTTATCTCTACTTTTTGTTTTGTTTTGTCAATGTAAGTTATACACAATTTTATATTTTTATTCCAAAGAAAGCTAATTTATTGATCATAGTTTCATTATTGACACAATCGGAAGCTTTGGCTAAATCATGAAACATTCCCCTTTCATTGAACGAGTTAACTATTTATTAGTGGGTTTAAAGATTGCATTTTATGTTGAAATTCTCTTCCTAAAGGCAGAATGATCAGTAACTAGAACACTGCTACGTTCAAGCTAGTGGTAAAGCCTTTTGTAAATTATTTTCTGAAACCTTAGAAAATATAGATGAAATAGTTGGGGTCTATAATAAGAGACATTTCCTTTTCTTTCTTTTTGAACAGAGGCTTCACTTCCAATATTTCAGGATGTTAAAAACACATTACACAAATGACTAATTTCCTTTGCTCAGTCATTTATGACTTTACTGTTAATCTCGTCATAGTCAGCTTTTTTTTTTCGTTTTCTAATGATATTACTGATTTCCAGTGGAGTAGTGGTACTTGACTTATTCCTTATTTTTAATGGGGAATTATTATTATAAAATTCTTAGTGCAGCTCTTTTGTTACTAGAGTGTAAATTAAACTTTTTTGTTACGTTAAGAAAGTAATAGTTATACACAGTTGGTATATCTGCGGGGTGTTGCATTCTCTTGATTGTTAATGCTTAGGATTATTGCATCGTCTTGTGACAAATTTTTAACTCTTTCTTGTTTTATTATATTCTAAGTAGTCTTTATTTTGTTATTTGAATGAATTATCGTTTTTGATAATCGACGCCATTTGCTGCTTTTATTACTTTCCTATGAATCTTAAGATGCATTTTAAAATTTATTTTTAATTTAGGGTCTTCATCATATAATTTTTATTAAGGTTTGAAACATTTAAATGCGAGAGAGGAATTTAGCAAGCAATTCTCTTATTTTCAAAAGAATTCTCTATGTAGTTCTCGGAAAATGTTGAATAATTTCAACTCATTCCATTAAGAAATTGTATAACTATGTATACCTTCAATTAACAATATTAGTATTTAGTTAAGAAAAACAGAATTCCGAATAAATAAAATTAAACATCCTCAAATACAATTTATTTATGTAATACTGAGTAGATATGACCTAATGTGTTATGAGGTAGATCATCTCAACATTTTAATAGAATTTTATTGTACATAGACTCAATAGTAGAAACAGGAATGGTTTGTATAGGTCTGCTAGGTCGTTGCAGGTTTTCCAGAAGGTTGCCTACCATTCTGCAATTCAGATATACAATGGCCTACCCAACAGAATTAAATTATTAGGAAATGAGAGTAAATTCTTATTTTTCAAAAACTCTTTTAAGGAATTTTTAATAGATCACGCCTTCTACAATATGAATGAATATTTTGGTCTTAATTCATTCTAATTGCGTAATTTTTTTTTGTATTTTATTTTGTTATATGTTTTATATCCTTGATCTCTTGCTCAAATCAGGATCTATAGAACAAGATCTGTACATTCATTACAAGCAATGAGAAGTTCGTTTTTCTTCAAAGATTAATCACTAAGTAATACATTTAAAATTTAAGAATTTTACTGATTAATATTTTACAAATTTATATAAAATATCTGTTTTGAAACAAATACTTTAAAGTGAGATGGTGACTTATCATTTCTTGATATCCTGTCAACTTAAACTTCACAATTGTCTTATTCCACTAGCGTGGCATTATAACATAATTCAAATGAAACATTTCTTAATATGTGTATTGTAAAGCAGGCACCTTAATAAATTAAACGCATGATCCTCCAAAGTTATATAACTTCTAAAGCTTTAGATCTCAGTCTCTGCATAGTTAATGATATTTATAAAAACTTCATTTATTAAATTTCTGTATTTCAAGTAATCAACTCAAGACACGGTTTAGAAACGCTGGTAATTATTTAGAAGAGCTCACCAAGGATGTAACAGAAAATATTTTTCGAGACCAATGCATATGTTTTTAAAATGGAATAACACTGCAGTTTTTGGAAAACTTCTTATATAGAGAGCACTAACCGCGACCTAAATCTATCAAAAAATGAAGAAATTACATAAATTAGCTCAATATTCCAAAGGCTAGGCTACGAACAAGTTTCGCCTCAGCAACATGGTCATCGCAGCACACAGCCGACAAAAACTCTCTCAAAAAGAATACCAATCCTATAGTTCAGCTAATCCGCAATTTTTCCTGCGAAGCGAGAAAATTGAAAACTTGCACAGTTATATTTGCCCCTTAAGAAACCGCCAGAATGAGTAGATTTATAAAACATGCAAACCTTTCCCTTTTTTTACGTATTTTGAATAAAATGCATCACAAAAATGCTACATTTTCTTATTCAATAGCAACTTATTTTCACACGATCCTAATTATGTCACGGTTATGGTACATGCTTCAAAATATCGCCACTCGCATCCGAAACACACCTTAACTACGCAGGAATTTGCCACCAACTGACGACAAACGCATAAAAGGGTAGGAATAATACTACCACAGCCAATCACCACCCAGGAAATAATTATGATCAAATCCAGCACCAATCAGCACATTCTCAACACCTCAGCTTTGTCTGAATACACAAAAAATATCGAAAATCAATATTATAACCCTAAATTTCAGCTGTCAACCAAAAAAAATTAGGTATTAAATTATTCAGGAACCACCGAAATTAAACTTTTTCGTGAAGTTAAGTGGAGTAACTCTTCAGGATAAATACCAAAACTGTATGGTTTGCTTATTTTAATTTTATAATGAAATCACTCATGCCGTTTTACATTAAAAATCAAAATAAATTCACTAGAAATCTAAGGTGTACCTACAGTTTTAATACAAGACAGAAAACAAATCTTCATAGGACCAGTAACAAATTTAACTTATTACATAAGGGGGTTTATTATCAGAGAATTAAAATATTTAATGCATTACGAAATATTCTTAAAGACTAACAGAGGTACAACACATTGTTAAATGCTTTGGAAAATGTCTATATACAAATACCTACTACACTGTAAATGAATGTCTTTGTGTCTATGGCTAAGTGTATGCAAGTGTAACA
The DNA here is from genome assembly GCA_030762175.1 of Metallyticus violacea. Taxonomy (NCBI): domain Eukaryota; kingdom Metazoa; phylum Arthropoda; class Insecta; order Mantodea; family Metallyticidae; genus Metallyticus; species Metallyticus violacea. The sequence continues at coordinate 86,904,907 of CM060841.1, forward strand.
TGAGTATACAATAATCTACAGAACGCAAAACAAAATAAATCGATCACAAAATTATACTCAAAGTTGCTGCCCCTTACCTTCAATATTGCTGCCATTGTATTTCAGAAACAAAACTTAGTGAAATCACTTGAGCAAAGCGCCTAATCTTTGTGTTAGCAACTTGGGTATATAGAATGTTATTGCACTTAATGTGTATGTAAGTGAGAATTAGTGTAACTGAATACCAACATTATAATTATTTATTTTTTTTTTTTTAAGTTTGCATAGGATGATATTATCACAATGCCTAAAGATCGAGGGCTTCACTGTAAATAGTTTTTGTGTTTTTTAGGTGCAGCAGGGTGGTTCAACAACAGCACCACCACCTCCACCACCACCTCGCCGACGCAGAAAGCGCCCAAGGCCACAACAAAGACCGCTGCCAGCCGATGAACAACCCGAAGTAATTTCGGAGCTCATAGTGCCGCCAGCGGATTCGAAGTCCAGACCAACCAGTTCGGTTTATGATCGCCCAAGAGTTCCGCCCAAGATCCGCCGTCCAGTGCCTCTGAACGAGCGCGAGAAGTACGACTACAAGAACGGCCCCATGCCTCTGCCAGCTAGTGCTGCAGACTCTCGTCCAGTAAAGTCACAGACGAGGACACCTCCCCCACCTGCAGATGATTATTACGACGATGAAGAGGACTATGCTCCTCCAGTTCGCACAACGCAGGTTTCTAAGCCCAGGAATCCTGATTATTATCCCCCTTCGGCTTCCAGCGACAGGGATATAGTCAGGAGACCCAGTATGACAGGAGCAGGCCGACCTCTTCGTCGTAACCGTCCATCAGGACCTGGCAGTGCCAGGAGGCGTCCGGCAGACTCCACAGCCTACTCCGCTCTTCCTCTGGAAGACGATCCCGATGACTATGACGCCTCCTATGAGCAGGAACCGCCACTATCACCTCCTCCAAGGAGACGGCCCGGCACTGGAAGAAAGCGAGTACCAGCGACCTCGCAGAGGCAGGAACCGGAGACTTACTATCGACAACCTGCTAGACCACAGGTTGAGGAGGATTACTCTCCTCCGAGGAAACCGGCACCGACTTATTCCCAAAGAGGAGGCAGTAGATACGAGGAAGAAGAGGAGGATGTTGAAGATCTTCCAGTTCCTGCCCCGAGACCTGCATACATTAGTACAGCTCCTGGGGTTACGGCAAACGCTGGCGCCGTGCGACAAGTGTACAGGAAGAGACTGCCCCCACCAGAAGATGAATACGTGCCCGCTCCTAGAGCAGAGGCGCCTTCCTACAACAGAAGACCTATCTCCCAAGTTGGCAGGAAGCAGACCGCTCAACGCCAGCCTCCCCCACCCACGGCATCTTACGAGGACTCCGCCGAGTATTACGACGATGAGGAAGAGGAGCCTGCCCAACCACCGTCCAACTTGAAAGCGCGACCCAAGCAGCAGTCGCAGCCTCGTACAGCGTACAGGTCCTCTGCGCCGTCAAAGGCGCCTCCTGCCCAATATCCTAAGCCAAGTCCATCCCCTCCAGTTAGCAAGGAGCTGGAGGACGAGGAAGACACAATCGTGCCCCCTTCTCGAGCAGCCAGGCCCTTTCTGCCCAGCAGAGGAGGAAACCCCACGCTCCCAAGAGGTCTGCAGCCACTAGGCACAAAGGCAGAGTCCTCGTCACCGAAATCACTTCCTGTCGCCCCGGCCTCTTCCAGCTTCAGACCCAGATCCGACGATCCTTATCCTTCCCCTGCCCCGGTTAAGACGGGAGCACTGCTACCCGAACCACTCACCTCCAAGCCGCTGGTGCCACAGCCTCCTAAAATCTCGGCGCCTCTGTTGGAGGACGCGTTCCCCAAGTCACAGACAGAGTTCCGATCTGGTGGTGGCAAGTCCGCCCCGGCAGAGGACGGCGCTTCGGCAAGGTCCAGGACGCAGTCCGGCGGAGACGACCCCGGCTACAGGACAAGTGGTAAGTATAGGCCCTCTAGCGCTCAGAAGCCGACGACCTACCACAACAAGAACGATGATGTAACAAACGCGAAGACTTCGCCGCTGCTGCCACAGAAGCCTGACAGCAAGAGTGCCTTACCGCCACCACCTCCGGCCCGCATCAATCTCGCAGACATTGACGACTACGACGTGTCCTTGAATGATGCCTTACACCCGACACTGCATCCTACCAGGAGCATCGCAACGGACATCGTCTCTTTCCCGCAGCAGCAAGCGAGACCACAGTCATTTAGGAGTAAGATCTCACCACCATCCCCTCGACTAATATCATCTTCATCTGTCATATAACACAAGTCTGGAAGAGGATATTCAACTCACTGTGCCTCTTCTTCTTTGCAGGTCCAGGCAGGAGTAGCCCCCTCACAGCAGCAGCCTCACAACGGCAGTACACCAGGACACCCTATGAATCCGAGGTAGGGCAGACATACCAGCAACCCTCAAGAAAAAGGCAGCGATACACTGAAGCAAACTTGTCACCTCCTCCTGTACAGCATCAGCAGTATCATGCTGATGGTCAGTCATTGTCGCTTTCCACACATGAGCAAGAAGATGACACAGTTTATATAAGTGAGAGGAACAGACCATCTCCAGGGTACTCCATGGGTTATTGAGGACAATAAAAGTACCCCTCTTAAACAAGCTTTGGATACAGAGTGATTCTATGCTGTACATACTCAATGTAATGCAGACAAATTTAGAACACAATGAATAGTGTAAAGTGTTGTTTAAATCTGGCCTCACCTGTTTGTCCTTAAAGCAAATTTGGGTAATCTTGCAATTCTTATTAAGGAATTAGAAGACCTACCTTTAAGTTGTTTCAATGTTAAATAGGCCTCCCAAAAATAGAGAAAGAATTCTCAATTTCCTAAGATACAATTATGTTCAAGAGTTTGCATAAAGAACTTTGACTGAAGAAGGGTATAAAAAAGATTAACAAATTATATTCACAATTTCTGAGGTACAAATATAAACCTAAATAAAAGCTGCTATTGGAATGCAATGTATGCCAGTTTACCATTTGGTTATATTGTTTCATACATATTTTAAATGATGAAAATATTAATTCTACTTATTTAATGGTACTTTTCCGAAGAGTACCTTCTTGAGCAAATCTCTGTGGATCCCAATTTTGTGGCTATTTTTCGACAGGACATATTTAAGTTAAGATGGCAAGCATACGTTGAGCCGTCATTCTGAGCTTTTTTGGATGTACAATCAAATTCATTAAAGAGTAAACTCTCTCCACTGAAGCATTACTTCTAGAAGATTCAGAAATTGTCCAACCTCTCTGGAATTGTGCATATGGACTCATTTTTTTAACTAAAGAATTGTGAAATTTCACCTTATTTAAAACAAAAGGACCTTTTCTTCATCCAGCTTTGCTATCTTATTTGAAGTCACACACTACTTTAACCAAGAAATTTCATCAAACATATTATCTTCATTCATATGAAAGACATCTACATTTGAAGAAAAATAATGGGCAGTTATTTTCAAATTTTTCTCTTTCGGGATGAGATCTGAATATTATGCATTTCAAACTTGTGTTATTTGTATATGATCAACCTAAGCACTGAGATATTCAGCAGCATTTATATAAAATCATAAGAGACACTGAAAACTTTGTTATAGAATGAAAGCAACTTCTAAAGATTCCAGAAGTTGCTTAACTCTAGATGGAATGAATGAATTTCCTTGTTTAATATATTGAAGACTTTGTCTGCTGCAAAGTTATGCTGTGGAACTGACATTCACTTGTTTCCAAAGAGAACAATAGGTGCAAGAAGTAGATCAAATAGATTGCAACCAGAGAACACATCAAAGGGAAAGTATATATGCACGTTGTTAGTTGTATATTTTATAAGAATGGCAAATTAAAATGTCATGGGAAGTTATTGCTGATGTAAAACCATACTAATATTGAATACTGAAATTCCAGAGATTTCTGGGGATAAGTTAATTTAATCCATGGACAAATTTTCTTAGGGGACAAAAAGAAAAACTTGGGGATGTCCATAGAAAATGGAGACTTCTGGTAACCTTACTATAAAATCACCCAAAAGTTTTATACTAATTTGTTGGGAACTCAAGAATTGTAATGTATTTAATTTATATTATTAAATTATGATTATAAAACAAAGGAATATTAAAATATGTACAAAAAAGGTAACCATACTACAATAAAAGAAAGAAGCTGTCTAGCAGATTGGCTGAAAATATATCCGTAGTTCCCGTAATGAAAGAGAACACATCAATACAAGAATTACTTCATGCATTATTTTCAGTATGTTGAAATAAAACAAACTTTGATGGAGAAATTAAAGTCATCTAACATAGAGTCACCAGATATGGAATCAGAAAAAACAGGACTCTTTTCTCAAACTTTTCCACAAAATAATTTTATACTTCAGTGACATAATGTTATGCCATAATTCTATTGACAGAGATAAAAAAATTAATAGTATCACATACATTAAATTTATAACAAATAAAATACAATTTTATTCACAAAATCAGGAGACCTTTATTAGAATATTATTTATGCAAGATATAGATGTTTGCATATACCAGACCAATTTTGCAATAATTGGTTAGCAGATTTGTATTATTTTTTTGAAGTTCAATCAATGAAACTTTAATACCTTCCCAGGTATGAAATATATAAATAAGAACTGGCAGTTATTTTAAATTATTATTGATTGAAGTGTCCACAATAACTGCAATGTATTTTGCTTCTTTTAAATCATTAAAAACCTGTCTCATTGCAAATTGAGCAAAAATTTATTCTGGCAATTCTTTTCATGCAACGTTCTAATAACAACTGATGTGCAGTCCATTGATCGAAATGAATGGTTGTGTTTTAAGGCATTCTTTAGCAACTAGGAGATTGCCTTCATATGCTAAATGTGTAATAATGACAAAAGATAGCACATTCTGTGAAGAAATTTTACTTGCTTCTGTTAGTTTATGTTTCCTCTTTCCCATGTGTTGCAAAAATTCTGACTTATCATAATGCTTGAGGTCGAACATACTTTTATAAATTTTGCAGAACACTTTTTTCATCTGTTTATATTCTTGATGAAAGAGAAAATAATTTTTCAGCTAATAGCAAAACAACACTTTAGTTTTGGCATGCAAAATCTAAAGGCAATTGAATTTACTATATGTCATGGCCAATCAAGTCAACTCTAAAACTGTAAATATACCAAATTAGGACAATCCACAATATGGCTCTGATGCTCTGTTACTAATATAGAAATTCATAATACTCTAACTTAAGCCCCTGAAAAAATATGAATGTAAAATTTTAAATATTTTATAGCTATAGAAGAAGAAAACATAAAAGTTCCATTTAGCCATAAAACCGCTAAGCTGGCAATAATGTTGTTGCAGAACATACCATTCTAAATAAGATCTTAATAAGACACTTTGCCTGACTAATGAAACAAACTGCATAGTTCATATGAATTGTTAACAGAGTGCAGCAGTATTTCAAATTTGGATTTTATGTTATTAAAAAAATAAAAAAAAGACAATTGTACATATCGTTAAATTTTTGTCAAGACAAAAATGGGACAATCCTATTAAGAATAGAACATTTGACCACCCTAGTTTAACATGCTTAACAATACCGCCTAATCATACAATGAACAAAAAATGTTATCTTGTTATTTTTTTATATCCTCACCTATATTTCCCCAAAAAGATCTAGGATTATACACATTGATAAATTGAAAATGCTAAGCAAAATACAAACTACAAGGGGTCTCCACCTATCCAGGCAATTTTAGGTGTACCACCTCACAATTACAGAAATTTTAATATAATGATGATTGTATACTAACCCATTATCTAAATTTATGAAGTACAAAATTCCCACCTTGATTGCAACGGACCCTAGTCCCCAGTTCATCAGCAGTATCATACTGGAATTCCAGCATACTAGGCTCTGACCCAACCTAGGGGACTAAAGTAAAATACTTCAATTATTCTATCTATACCATTATTTTATCAGCTAGCTACAGTCTCTACGAACCACTAATTACTTTATTTCTCAATCACCTGCTATAATGAAATTTGAAATTTATAAAGTACTAAGAAAAATTTAAATACCAAACTACAATGGATCTCCCCCTGTCTTTAGGTGTAACCCCTCACAATTACAATTGTCGATACAATAATGCATTTTATACTAACAGCTTAACCTAAATTCTAGATAGTTAAACAAAGTGCAAAAATTCCATATATTTCACTTACTCTACCTGTACCAATTATTTTATGAGTCAACTACAATCCTTACAAACTACTAATTTCTTTATTTCTCAAATACCAACTATAATACTACATTTATTCCCCTTCTAGAGCAATTTCCATTATCCCATGCTCAATAATTAAAAAACATTTTAATATAATTTCACTCCAACCATTCCCAGGCCATTTTTCATAATCATACAGGTATTCTTTATCACCTAAAATTTATCTGAATTACACATCATTCAACTAAAAAATTTCCATTTCATTTTTACCTTCTATAGAAACTCCTCTAATTTGAGTATTTGCTCACAATCTTCAAAGATCTTTCTCAATACAATTCCTTTATTCCTCATTAACAACTTCTTACTAATTAACTTTCCCTCCAAACATTTGTGGCTTTACATTGCAAGATAATTTGAATTTTATCTTCCTTCCCCCAACAGATGGGACACATTCCTGAAATAACATTTCCTCTCATTCATCTTAATTTCCATATACCTAATCAAAACCAGGCTATGCCTTCTCTTTAATTTTTCTTGCAGAAAATACACACATTTTTGCAAATTCAGTATTGTTGATTTAGTTAATTTACAGATGCTCATTAGTATCTCAGGTCATCAAAATCCTATTCAATTCAGAATATGAACAGTGGCATCAAATTTGCTCAGAGGCCTCTTCTTTTAAGCTTGAGGTTTTTTTACATGTAGTAAATCCATAACACAGAACCCCACAGCTTTAGTTCCCTTCAGAAGGAAGTATACTTAGGATTTTATGGCCAAAAAAATACATTGACCCTGACCAGGATTGAACTCTTGATATTGGGTCTATGAGGTATGGTTGCCACTAGACCACCAGAACCGACACAAATTTAGTATGACACAAAAGTCACTTGACATATGGCAAACGTAACTCTAATTTGCAATAATATACATAAACATAACATATATTTATTTTGAATAAAACTTCTAATAATTATCTTTTTTACTATATTAAACCCAATGAACCTTTATTACACTATTTATTTATTTATTTAGTTAAATTTCAATACTCCAAAAATTCTTTAAACAAATATCCATGTTCAACTTTTGTACTCTATTATAAATATCCAAAAGCTCTTCTAATTACTTGAAGACAGTGGCTTGCTCAATTTTGTGATTCAATTTTTTCAGGGATTCTGGCTCTGTCTGGAAAATGTACTGTTTAACACACCCCTACATAAAAAAATCAAGAGAAGCGAAATCTGTTGATCATGATAGCCATTGCTGAGGTCCAGCACTTCCAATCAATTGTACACCAAACATCCTATTTAATTTCGGGTGAACCAAATGAGCATAATGTGCAGTGGCTCCTTCTTGCTGAAACCCCATTCTTATCCATTTATTCAGTGGCATATCATCCAGCAATTACATTACACTTCTCTCTAACAATTCACTGTAAGTGTTCTAATTTATATTGCCATAAAAAAAAGGGTTCCACAACCATGTCACCCAAATGTCACATCAATACCAATTTTTGAAGCACCAGGATTGTTGGTTTCATGTATCCACCTTGGTCTTTCTGTGGACCAATATCATTCATTTTGGATATGAAAAGTTCAGGAAAAATAGGGTCACACAGCATTTGCATTGGTTGTTAGTGCATTTTGCAACTTGTATGCTAGCAACAATTGCAACCTCAAAATTATTAGACTTAAGGTATGAAGTTTATAGCATTTTAAGGAAACAAAACATGCTTTGGAGGTAGCTCCTTTGTTTTTATGCCTTCCTCATTGCACACATTTATTTTAACATGGAAACTTATTTAAAGTCAGCCTTGTTTACTTTGGCATACTAAAGTTTAATGAAATGATTAAACAAATAATGTAATAAAGTTGCATTGTATTTAATACAGTAAGAAAGGTAATTATTAGAAGTTCTATTCAAAATAAAAATAGATACATTATTTGGCTTATGGTTTTCAAAATAAAATTACTTTTCCCATATGTCATACAGTATATTACAGTAGATCCCTGCACATATGGGATCAGGCAGTCCTGAAGTCTAGTGGTAGCCATACTTGCAGACACAAGGTTGTGGGTTCAAACCTGCCAACATATAAAAATTCTAATATGACTTCCTTCGCTAGGGAAATAAAGTTGTTGGTCCCATATGATAGATTTATGGCACATAAGAGAACCTTAAACCTGAAAGAAGAGGCCCTCTGAACAAAATTTATATGAACTAGCAAGCTCACTATAACTCTTCCAGAAGTGGTGCTATTATTCTGCAGTGCAGATATATAATAACCTTCCAGTTTATTTAAAATTGCTAGATGAACCAAAGGAACCAAAACAATGTTTGAAGACCATATACGAAATTTATAATCACTCATTAGAATTTTATAATATGAAGGATTACTTAATATCAATGCAAAATAAACCAGTGCATGCCTTAGTTGCTTTAGTCACTAACATAAATTTCTTTTGTTGTATGACACATTGTATATTCAAGAGAATTGCTCAATATGGGATCAACAGAAAAATGTTTATCTCTTAAGAGGGCTTTGTAGTGAAGCTATAGGTAAATGGTCCTATATGTGAGCCATTGGAAACCAACTAATTTTCAGTTCATAAATGAACTTGGAAAGTTACTTTGCATTCCCCTTTTCAGCTTAAGGGAAAAACTTCAGAAAAAACATAACCCAGGCAACAGATCTTATGGAATACAAACCCAGGAACTTTTGTTTTACAGGCAGACCCAGTGACGGCAGGAGGCAGTCAGTATTGATTTATATAATTTTTTTATAGAGTTATTATGTTTTTTCTACTAAGCCACCATAGGCAGTGGATACTGTTGATATATAAAATTAAATTATAAATTAGGAAAGGAATTTTTTTTAAGGAAGGAAGCATTCCAGGCCTAATTAGGGTACCTCCTGGCATTTGCTATTTATGAGGACTGAGGAAAACCTGCAAAAATCTCAATCATGAAGAACAGAGGTACCATTGATATTTGGAATAATTTACTTTCAAATGGCAGTAATGATGATGCCAGCATTTTAAGCAAGAATTTTGCTCTCAGGCCACCATGTAGCCTGTACTAGAACTGACCTTATGAGATATAAGTATAATTTCCTTTGCTGAACAGGAAAGTAAACGACTTAAGGCTAGTGGTCATGTAAATCCCCATTAATATTTTTCAAGAATGTGTTCTAAATATGCTGTTTTACTGTTAGTGTCAGAGATTTTTCTTTACAGTACTAAGTCATCCTGTAAGCAATCAACAATGAATGCATTCCAAAGTGTCTATCTTGTTGATGCTTTGCTAGGGCATAGGCCTTCATTCAGAAAATATTGAGATATTAATTTGAAAGACTGTGATATGAATATGTAAAAAAATATCTGCTGAGTTGGAATTTGAAGATGTTGACATTAAAAACTTATGCTACAGTTCTGTACATGTGGCTAAAGTTATTAAACATTTACTTCCATTGCTGGGAAGGATAAGATGGCATTTTCCAAAAAATAGGGAAAGAATACTGTTTGTGAGAAATGTTTGTTTCTGAAAACATGAACATAAACTTAAATTGTTTATCTATACGCAAGTACTAACAAAAATTAAAACTTCAGTAATCACCTGCATATACTTGGATACTTTTTTATATCCTGCAGCTTATAACCTTTCTACAATAAATCCTATATTTTTGTATGTTTTGCAAGGAACGGCAACTATGAAATAATGCAATGTCTATTCTTAAGAACAGGTACAGCTTTTCCTCATTCATCTGTACAGTAATTTTAATAAATATATCCTCATTGCTGATACATTCAGATCCTATAGTTTTCCAAAAATCTGCAGTTTAATTGGATAAAGTCCCTGTCAATTACATAAAATTGTTCAGAACTTTAGAGTGAATGTATAGAATCCATATATTATTCAGAATCAATGGTTTAGGGAAGCTGCTTAAAGCATCAGAACAATGGGCTGAATTTAAGTATATAATTACATGTTATGATTAATGTAATTTTTTTAAATAGTATTTAATGCCCATTTTAACTACTGAGGCATCACAGGCGGTGGCCACTGATGATACTTGAAATGAAATGATAAACTGGAAAAGGATTTTTTTTAAGGAAGGAAGGATTCCAAATTTAGGGTACCTACCTGGCATTGGACTGAGGAAAACCTGGAAAAACCTCAATTAGGGAGGACTGTCCTGATGTGAATCAAAACCCAGACTTCCCTCTCACGTGTCACAGTCAATATAGAAAACAGGTTATTTGAACAAATCCTAATAAATGTGAATATTGTTCAATTAGACAGGTAAATGTTGAAAATATTTTGAGATTACTACTGTTGAAGGAACCATCAACTTACCATTTGCCTTTGTTGAACTGGGCTATTGCACACTTTGGTTTATATGTTCTATTCAGTGGCACTATTACATGAGCATCTGCAAAAGGAAACAGTTGATTAGAAAAGAATTTATATGCTTTTAATTATATGTGGGTTTGCACAATTGAGTGTTTCATTCATCACTAGTCAGTAATGATGGTATCTAAGAGTTTGCTGCCTGCCTCACTTATCATTTTACTAAATGTATTTGTTTCCTTGAAAAATTTATTTGAATGGGAACAGAAATGTGGTTCTCAATTGAAACAATGAAGTTTTACCATACTGCCTTGGTAGATATGCACACTTGTCAGTAAATGTAAACAACCTATGGCAAAAGTGGGAAAATATGCAATGATTTCTCGCTGTTGCAATATTTATAATTACAAGTAATTTACTCCATTTTGCAGCATAACTATTACATATACTCAGAATAACCATTAACAAAATGTAGCCTGACCTACCCAAATTCTCTACATTTGAAAAGAACAAACATTCTGTAGTGCAAATCCAATCAGATAACTTCATATAAATAAGAAGTGAATTGAATTTGTAGTAAATGTAAATAAATTATTCCATGCTTTGTCACCATAAATTCCTAAAGTCTAATTTGCACTAAAAAATAGCCATTAATATTAGTCTGATATCCATTTGAATAAGAATATACATTTGAGGAAACTGTTCCCTATTAAACTTTTAACAATCATAATGTCAAACTTACAATAACACAAGTTCCTTTTGCTAAATAAGAGGCTTTTTAATATATGTGTTTATCCTCATTAGCCTTATTAAGTTTCTTTAATACTATAAATAACTATTTTCATTCAGTTAAAATGCTTTGATAGCCAATTTGGCAGTTACAAAATGTTTGTCATAAATTGTTCAACTCTAGTAGACTTTAGTTTCTCAGATATTCCTCAACAATTTTCAAAAGCTTTATTTTTATATATATTATAAAACAGTTTACATTTTTATAGTCTGTATTTGTAACTAAACCTGAAAGATTAGAGAAAAAAGCCAAATTGAAGAACATGCCTTTGCTACATTAAAATTACTTCTTTGCAATAAGGAGAAGCTGTAAGAATGAATAAATTTACAAATGAATGAAGGAGAACATGTAACTGTGATTATAAAATTTTATTGAAACTCTAAGCTTCAATCATACTTTATCATTTAAAACAATTAACAAAAATAAAGAGCACTTCCATGTTTAATTTTAGAAAAAAACTTTCAAATGAGAAGCATTCTAGGCTACAGGTGGTATCCATTGACTTTCATAACAAATTTAAACAAATGTGCAGCTTTAGGGCATGAATTTTATTTAAACTAAAATTTTGCAAAACTGCTTTTGTCAAGTTGTTATGATAACATTATTATTTTGCACATTGTACCTATTTCTCTCTAAGATACAAGGTTTATAAATAGATGTAACAATAAACTTTTGTACATATTTATTTAAGTTCTCATTATATAATTAAGGCTGTGTGTTACAAAACATTTCAGTTACAGTAAATACAGCACAATGTTGCAAAAATATATTTATATGTAGTACCTAATAATGGCAGATGTTAGTAATTCTGAATAAATACTAGCACATGTAGAAAGTTACCAGAAATATTGGCAAATAATTATATGTTTTTAAGTAGGCTTGGAATTCTGTTCACATTATCCACATCCTTTTGCCCTTCATTGTTTAAAAACTCATTCAGGGAATACTCCTATTGCCTATGATCATATTGAAAGTTTATTCATAACTTATTACTGCAATATTTTAATCTGGCTTTATTAAATTAACAAACTCTTCATACAATTTTATATGTGCAATCATTATGCTTCATCTATTTTGCAACTGTTTGTGATCTGATCTTCACCTGTTTTAATTCTTACAGTAAGTTAACTTATGTCCATTAATTTGTATTACCAACAAGAATTTGAGTCTTTTTCCAGTATCAAATTTTATTATTCTAGTTAATATTACCATTACTTTTGATAATTGCATACAGTTTCTGGTTATTGTTTTGAATTACCATGTACTTAACTCTGCCACAGAATTTTTACCCAGTAAAGCATTATAGTAAAATTTAAATCTTGTTTAATATCAACAATACTTACTGTTGTTTATGAAAATATTTTACTTATAAAAGTGAAATGAACATACCATATATTGATATTTAAGAAAATTAGGGTGACCAGAAGGCCATTCAATAAAAGGACACCAAGACCTGAAATGCAGAATTTTCCAGTTAAATGCAGAACAATTAATTTTTATGAGCATGAAAAATGGAGCTTTTGCAGTGAAGCAAATCATATAATTAAATTATTGTATGACTGAGTCAAAGTACACACTCTTGTGGCTTCACTTATTTGTTTTATGTAGAACATTTTTCCAGAAAATTGTCTGGATTCTCAGCTAATAGTCAACAACGGTCTACAAAACATGTTCTATATATAAGCAAATAAGTGAAGCCACAAGAGTGTGTAGTTCGACTCAGTCATACAATAATTTAATTCATTTATAATTGAAAAGTTATCTCTAATGACATTTTTTCTAAAATGAATGATCTGTGGAAACTAATGTGCTCTATATAGCACCATTCTATATAATTACAACACATTACTATAAAAAACAAATATTTATTTTTCTTTATTTATATTCCAATTACAAACATTTCAATAATCAGTGTTTAAGTTATTTCCTAGCATCTATAAACTGAGCATACATCAAAGAATGCATCCTTCTGTATTTGCATTACAATCTAGAGTTAATGCAAAGCAATTTTGAACCAGCATAATTAACAAAGAAACTTGCAAATGTAGAGCATTTGGGGATTTTTTTTGGGGGGGGGGCATTGGAACACATGAAAACAGTGCAAATGTCCAGGTAATACTGAATATTTGGTCACCCTAAGGACATATAATGAAAAATAAGAATTAATTAAAACAAAACAGAATCACATTAAATAAACTGATAAAAGTGTTATGTTTTTTTTTTAAATTAAATAGTTATCTAACTTAATGAAATGGAGTTTTAAAATAAGAATACTTTTATGAAAATGTGGAAATAACACATGAGAAAGTCATATGACCAAATTCATATTATAACAAAGTTATTTTGATGAGATCTTTGTGAATAATTTTCCAAATAAATGGTATACAAACTCCTATTATCAAGCACTGTCTGTTCTATGCTGTTCTTTTACACTTTACATTACCTAGTCCCATAGTGTTCAAATTATTTTGTTAATGAACCTTCAGATTTTAATTCATTTTCATTATACCCACATTGCATTGTGAATGAGTAATAATAGCAGAAATAACATCATGAAAATTTTTTTTTACTTTATACCTCTCTCTCTTCAATTACTATTTCAAGTATTCATTGAAATGGCAGATTCGGTTGCTATTTATTTTAATTGGTTCTTCAGACAGCAAAGGTTTTAATGTTATATAGAGAACTGCAGTCTAAAATGAAAAATGTATTTATTGATGATAATGGATAGATATAGAAATTTTATAAAGCAGCAGTAACAGAATTATTATTCTTTAAGATGGTGGTAAATGTTCCGAGGAGTCAGTACATCTTAATAATGGACATCAGCATACAGAGTATTATTAGCATTGTTAATTGCCAATGGCACCTCTTTAATATAAAGTAGAAATAGGAGAGGCCCCAGAAGAGCATCCTGGGTTGCTTGAGACACACTAAGAATATACAGGTATATCTGTACCCATCACTTATTATTTCAATATATTGAGAACTTGTATGAGAGATAGGACCTGATCCAGTAGTTGGCTATGCCTCTAATTCCACAACAGTTTAGTTTTTTTAACGAATATCTCATGATTGACACAGTCAAAGGTTTTTATTAGATCACAAAGGATACCCAGACAGTTAAGTTTAGAGTCAATTGAACCCATAAGACTGCAAGAAATAAAAAATTGCTATTTCCATGGATCTGTTTTTAATGAAGCACAATGATGTGATGTTACAATCTGGTATTTAGAAAGAAAATAGTTTAATCTGGTGCACATGACAGCTTTGAGGATTTTGGAGAAGTGATAGGAGAGATATAGGGTGATAATTGAACACAATGAACACCACCCTTTTAAAAAATGGATTTAACTTTGGATAATTTTTAGTACAAGAGGAAAATTATGTCATTTAATTATTTCTTTTTGCTGAAAAATGCTTTAGGGTATTTGCATAGAAATTCATATTGCCCTTCAGTATTATCTACTGATGAAATGCAATAATCATAAATTCATCTTGATTGTTGATTATTTCAGATGTTTGTGTCAGATTCATTTATGTTTTAACCAGTTACCATACTATTCTCGTATTTATTTTAGATGTGGTTATATATTTATCATAAGCAGGTTTTTTAGCATTACTTATTTGGTTTAATAACACATAATTTATGTTGCCAAATTAACTTACAGCATGACATGAGAAAGCACCTTATTCAGTTCCTAGAGCACTCCATGATTTTGTCAAACAGTATAAAAACTTACGAGCATAGAATTTGTCATATACAACGATTACAATAGTAAATATTCTTCTAGATTTATAATATGTTTGTGTGTGTGTGTGTGTGTGTGTTTACAGTTGAAATGAAAAATAAAGTAACTTCTAGAGCAATTTAGCCAAAAGCAACAAGAACTAGAGAAGCAAACAGATAAAAAAAACTCTCAAATAGTCACACAAATTTTGCTGTATACATATTTACATATACATTGATATAAAATCATTAAGTGTATTTGAATCAATATTTTACAACAGTATTTTTAAGAACGATTTGAAGGATTTACCATTGATCTTTGTTCTTTAGCTTCTCAGTAGTATAATACATTTGTTCCTTTGCCTTATGCATAAAACTAAAAATAATAAATCAGCAAGAACTATCAAGTAATAAATAACATTAATATAAAAACGGTTAATTCACAGTATATAATATACCCCAGTCAGCTAATTGTAAAGAGCTATTAAATAGTTGAAGACCAATTAATATATCCTATGCAAAGCAAAATAAGTTTCCAGTTTTCATTTGGAATTAAATGCACTTTCTTTAATCAGAAATAGTAATAGATGATCAGAAATATAAAAACCTACTGCTCCTTCTAAATAATTCTCCTTAAGATAATCAGTGAAGAAGTAGGAAAGACATAAACCATTTTTATTGCATTGAAAATAAATTAAATGGCTTGAAAGCATTTAAAGTAGCTTTGCCTCACAACTATCTGTGGTTAGACAAATATTTAGTCAGTCTCAATGATAGTTTTGCATTTGCTCTTACTTTAAATTTTGCAAAAAGGTTTCAAACCTATCAAATAATTTCAATATCTCCATAACGTGAACTAAGAGCGCTATAATTTCGAAGTCCAAAAAATGTAGGTCATTCCAGTGTGGTATTATATTTGTAATGTCTATATAAATTATCTAATACAACTACAATTTTAAATGAAAAACTATTATTTTAATTGTAGTGTGGGGTAGGTTCATCCTTTTTATTTTATAGAATGTGGCTGTAATCATTATATGAAATCAAGTAAACGAATGAATTTTTTATATAATATACATCTATCTTTTTATGTTAGGTTGCTCATTTTTATTGCTTTCATTTCAATACTTGTGCTTATATTAATGAATTGCTTCTATAATAATTGTTACGTTGCTGCTACTGCTTTGTTTTTCAAGTAGCCATATTGGGTACTAGAAGGCAATGCACAGAATGTTGCGATTCGTGTGGAACCGTGATAATAAACAGGTTCAGATAATATTTAGGGGAAAGTGTTGACTATACTTAATGATTTTTCTATAAATCTTTCATGCAATTAATTAAGCTGTTAGCGCTGACCTTAAAAAGAGGCAACGATGCAAAGAAAAAGAGCAAGCCCATTATGGGCATACTTCACGATACTGGATAAAGAAAAATGTGTTGCACGGTGCCACATATGTCATAGATTATTTTCTTTTAAAACTACAATTACAAATTTAAAAAGACACGTGGAGAGAAAACATCCCAACGAGGAATTAGTATCATATACACGCGAGGAAAATGAAGAGTCGGATGTAACCCAACGAATGTTACAGGTAATTTGCTGAAATGCATATACATACGTTCCTCACTGTTACTTCTGTTAGGAACAAAAGAGCTCTGCGTGAATTGTTACTGTGCTTGTGGAATTATGTTGGTAGGCAAGATTATGGTACAGGGGTACAAAGAGGTTTGTTTGAATGTTTGGAATAGCGTTTTATGTTTGAAGTATTCAGATATTCGCTTTTGGATTTAAACGGATGCTGGTGTAAGCCTTTTACTTTCGACGAATTGCAAATAATTAGTAGTATATTGTAGTCACCGTGTTGTTTTGTATCAGAAGTCATTTTATTTGGGACGGAGGCAAGCGAGTTTTCACAGGGATGATACGAAGTACGCATTTAAATTCATAATTTTGTTTTGTGTTTTTAATTTTCTCAATTACGGAACCTTACCCCTCTGTAAAGGTGCTGCTACTAAGTAATACGAGAAGAATTAAACGGCTGAGGCAATAAATTACTGCTGAAGAAGCTGAATTAAATGTTTGTGAAAGCATTAATAATTCTTTTTATAGTTTTGAAATAGGCTAAAGCTGACCGCCTATCTGAATGTAACCAAATCGAATTGGTCCATTAGGACCTTAGCCCTAAGCCTTGTAAGTCGATGACGAAGAAGAAATGGAATTTTCAATAAGTGAAGAGCAGTATGCCTACGTAATTTACACTTTTCATCTACTTTCTAAAAGACTACAGTACCATATTACACAAAAGTGGGCCATGCATATTGACTTTATGTATGAACACCTGCAATTAACTCTTTCGGTTTTAATTGCTATTTTATCGGACAAATATATATATATATTTTTTTTTTTTTGCACTAGTGAGGCCATTTTTTTGTGCCAAGGGCCAAGCACTCTAAGGTTATGCTCAAAACTTTTGCTAGTTTATGGTACTTAAAGCCGATTTGCAACTATTGTGATGGTTTATCCACCGGGATAGTGGGTTCACTACTCCATAAGGTTTAAAGCACCAAGAAGTAGGGTAATGGGACTTTTCAACTTAAACCTAACCTGGAAGGTATATATTAAAATTATTGTGTTTAGATCAAGTTTTATTAGGATCCATTTAATAAATATTAGGTTAGGTTATGTTACATTATGTGTTTGCTTAAAATTGGTTTAATCAATTTGCCTTAAATGTATACTTGGAGAAATGTATGCCACAGTCATGTTCCACTAACGTTTTAAATTTCTAGCATATTAAAAAATCCACTAAAATTCCTCCAGTTCTTTTTGTTGCCCACCCTGCTTTTTCAAAAGTGGGAGGAGCCTGTAGCTGTGAAAGTAATGCCATTCAAGGTAGAAGCTAAGAGGCTATGGGAGGTGGCCCAAAAAATCAGGAGAATGTTTACCTGTCATAGCAGTGTGGCATCAATATGCGATATGATTTGTTTGACAATTTTACAAAATATATTCAGTTTTTCACTATTGTATGTGGTAATTTCATGCTTTGTAAAACAAATATGTCAAAAAAATTCTGACAAAGTGTCAATTTTTTATCACTCATACAACGAAACAGAATATAGTAACTGTGCTGTGATAGTTTGACAGTTTTGCTAATTTGTCATGTACTATGAAACAAAACTTGTCAAGTTATTTGAATTGTAAAATAATTGATTGTCACTTGTGGAATTGCTAACTTTTATGAAACAGGCTTCTGATGGCCTCTGCTTGGTAATATTATATATAGTGGATTTTGTGCTGCTATGCTAGTGGTAAATAGTGATAAATAGTGGCAAAACTGGTTTAACTATGCAGCATGATCTGGGAGGCTACATAATGGCATATAGCAGCATATAAGTTTGATTTAGGTTAGTGGGTACATATTTGTAAATGCACACTTCTGAGTAAGAAAGAAAGCACAATGTTATTCTGGAGTGTTTACATATTTGAAATCATCAGTAATGTGTTGTATTTGTGTAAAATGTGTATCCCCAACATATAGAAAAGTGTAGTAAATGTGTTTTGATATAATCCGTTGATATTTTGCAGTTAACTTGTTCCTTATTTATAATGAGTATGATTTTTTAAGATAAGTTACAGATCCTTTTTTTCCAAGCTTTTCACAAATTCCTTTTATCTTTTCTTCACTGGTCTTTAAACTACCAAGGATTGTTGATTTGGTTTATATGTGGGTGCTCTAACATCTCAGGTCATCAGCATCCCATTGAATTCAGGGTATGGAAAGGTCGATAAATTTTGCTTAGAGGACTCTTCTTGCAGGCTTGATGTTCTTTTACGTGCTGAAAATCTGTAACACAGGACTTTACTTCCCTTCCGAAGGAAGGCATACTTATTTTTATGTCCAAAAGATCCATTGACCCTGGTCAGGATTGAACCTGTGATCTTGGGTCTACGAGACAAGTATGGTTACCGTTAGACCACCAGGACCAACTACCACAGATAAATGGAGTTGATGGTAGATAAAAGTTTGGAGTGCTTAAAGTTACCTGTATTTACCCACTAAGGAGGATATAATCTCTGTGTTTATGCATGCATGTATGTGTGTGTGGCGCGTGCGTGTGTGCTTTTAGATTTTTAAAGGTTTACAGTAACAAAGAAATTTTGTCTTTCTAGGTATCAGAGAATGATTGGAAGCACTTAACAGACCATGAATACATGCAAAAAAAGGTAATTTAGTTTTGATCTCTTAATGTTTGTTCTCTTGCGATATCTTTAAGAAATAGGACTTAATGGCAGATAATGATTGAAGAGTGACCCCATAATTACTTGGAATTGCTCAGAGGGAAAATGAATAATACTTTCTCCATGATGTATTGGTTGAGACTGTATAAGTCAGATGGGTATTAATTTTTTATGAATGTTATTTCTTCATATACAGACCACAATTTAGCTACATATATTCCAAGGAAAGGAGAGAAAATATAAACATTTGGAGATAGGGAACTTGTAATGTTTGAAGCCAGAGCTGGAAATTATATGGAAATGGCACTGCACATTAATAGTGATAAGTTGGTTTTTAAGTCAAGTATACTTTTTATTTGTCATTCAAAGTTTTCATTACTACTCCCTTAGAATTAGCACTTACAAATTCTTCTCAAAGATATGGACATACTGTTTCGGTAATAATTTGCTTTGAACAAGGGCAAACATGCCACTGATCACAGTGTAGTGCACTTTTGATTATGTAAACAATCACTGCACATTTAGCTTAGTCAGCATGATGTAGCCTTTACAAAAAACAATGTTGGTTCGAGTTCCATATTGTTTTCCTCTTTCATAAGAATAGCCACTGAGCTTATATAATTTCAGTTTAATTGGAACTTGAACATAAGTATGTATTGCAAGCATAAGTTGTAAAGTGTAACTTGTCTAAAATAACAGGAGAGTGAGTGGATACATTATTATAGTATGATGTGAACAATTTGGAGTCTTTTGTTGCACACACTGCCCTTAGACTTAGGTGGTGCATTATTAATATAGCATAATTCCATGTCACCTTGCTCATGAGTTATATTTTCCTTTTTCCCCATTAGGGCAACTCTGTGCATCATTTCTAACAGTTTATTTATTTTTCAGAATTGCCAACTGTTATATAATTTTACCATATACTATTTGGTGCTAACTGTAGTTTTGTAAAGTACATTAATACTGCTTGTTAGCTTAAACCTAATCTGAGGTTACATTTTAAGATTGTAAAATTTAACTCTTAGGTTATGTTGAGGCTTCTCAAAGATCCTTGAAAATATTTATTTATGTTAGGTTAAATTTAAGAAATTTGCCTTATTTCAGCTTCACTCCTTATCCCAGCTTCTGTGTGGTGCTATGAAATGCATTTTATCACATAATAGTTACTGATTGTATGTCTCATGCTCTCCGTTGGCCAGGAGGGGGTGCTCAGTGACAATTGATTTGTTAATCTTATCTAGGCGGCAATGCCTCTTATATATAATGTAGAGACAGTTTTTAAACCGACAAAACAGCTAAAATATACTTTCCGCTCCACAAGGAAACCACTTGGCTCAGCCACTGTCTACAGAATATCATGCTTGTGTGGTGCTGTTCACATTGGTATCATACAGCATTAATTAATAGCATTAATACATGCCTTACAGAACATAAGAGACATTGCAACCTTGGTTATATAGACAAATCAACCATTGCTGAGCATGCCTTCCTACCTGATGGAGAGCATTAAATTTGTTTTCAAGATATCGGCATATTAACCTGAACATCTCATTATTATCCTCACTTATACCGGCAGCCAATTGAAATTTACAACATAGAAACAACTTTAACAGAAAAGAAGAATCTCTGAAATTGTATTCAGCATGGTAAAAACTTTACAAAATACTAAGGCAAAGAAACTATGTGAACCAACACTCAGCTGGAAAAACCAGTGAGTTCCAGCTTAGATCCAAATCCCTTAGCCAAGTGAATCAATCAGAGCTCATTTCCACAGGAACCCCCATTATATATCCCACAATTTCCATTAATGAGCCAGTCATGCCTCGGATGCATAAAGATTACATTGAGCACACAATGAAGATGTCCACTGCATTCGTGGATGAAAAGGCTGGGGAAAGATTCTCATGAAATCATGGCCTTACAGTCAGTTTACATAAATGATATATAGATTACAAGCATTTAACAATAATCCTCTCAAAATCTACATCTGCACTATAGGCAATAGCATCCAGAAAAAGCTCCCCTCCCCCTACAATCAATAAGACAAATAATCAAAACACTCACCAAATTAAATAAAACTATGTTCTTTCAAAGAGTACCCTCACACATCAGTCTAACCAGAAATGAAATATCAGATTTCCTTGCCAAAAAGGAATTAATATCCAACCCACCAAAACATTGATGAACTTACATTCAACTTAAAATTTAACTGAAAAAAGAACTAAAGAACAGTTCCTCAAAGGAATTCACTAATAACAAAATGGAAAACCATTACAGGACGTCTGGCGCAACAATATAAACAAACCATGGAAAAAATTAACAATTTTTCAATTAAATATTGGCCATGACTGCCTCACAGCCTACATGCACAAGATAAAAATCTACCAAAGTAAACACTATACTATGGAATTAACCAGAACAAGCCTCATCTACTGGAATGCAAAAACTGAATAATAATAACAGCAATAACCTAGTTGAACTTAACAATTAACAATTTAATTGCAATGATAACAGATAATGAATCAGTATTATATATATTTAGCAAAATACTACATTTCATGCATAATTTTTCATTGAAAACACAAAAAATGTTATGAACACAAACTCTGTTAAAGAAAACTATGCTAACAACACTGAGATAGCATATATTATTACCAACTAGTGAAGATCCCATAGAATTTTCTGTACCCAATAATTACACGTGGCCACTAAGTTCTTCTTCTTTGCATTTGTAATATGTAGAGGTTCTGAACATGCATTTAGAAAGCAGTTGAAGTTGACTGGAGGTAAATTTCTGCAACTAAGTCTTCTAATCTTTTTTGCAATGCTGTGATTAATGCAGGGCTGGAGAATATTATGACTTATTCACCTGCAGATGTAGGATCGTCATGGTTGATTTGGAACCAGATATATTCTGCTCGTAAATGATCGCTTATTACCTAAACTTAGGTATTCATTTTTTACACTAAACTCCACTTACTTAATAAAAGTAAGATGCGTTTAGGTTATATTACCACTCCATTGTCAACAGCTTCATAACATTGAAGATAACACTGGTTGATGATGGTTTAATGTTCAGTACCTCCACACATTGATGTGCAAGAAGCCTGGTTTGATTATTATTGTAGTTCTACTTATGAAATCCATCAAATACTCTCTTTGTATCATCCGTTTTATTTGCCACATTGCAAAGAACAGTCACATATTCTCTCCTGAAACAATACAAAAAATTCTTAATGTGCAAATTATCTGTGATAATGTCATTAATCAGCTAATTAATTACCTAATGTAACTAGCACACTTCAGTGAATAATTGCTGTAACAAATACAAATGTTAGCTTTAATCACAAAAGTAAGTTATTGTTTTAAGTCAGAAAATAGCAAAGAAGCACTGTAGGTTTGTTATAACACTGTTCTACTTTCCAAGTTTGAAGCCAATCTTATAGCTGCAGGCTGATTTTTTTTGCAGATATATTGACACTCACTGTTCCGAAGATGTTTATAATTATCTTCCCATAAGCGCATTTCTGATTTTTTCAAGTTCTCATTCATCTGCCATTTTGCTTGTAGTTACTATATTTTTGTAAACATAACTTTTAATATTATGATACCAAAACATGAGATTGAAACTAAAAATTTCCTAACACATCAACCAGTTGAAATATTAAAATGTTCCACATTTTTCTTACATTGATAAAAACTTTTTGGCACAAGGTTGTTCGAGTGAACCAAAAAATTATATATTTACAGACACTGTGGTTGCATACATATGTTTTCCACACAGCTATTTTTGCTGAGTATGTGTAATAATTACTAATAGAACTTTGTCTAAGCTTAATTAGGATAACCAATAGTAATATGTTTCTTCTTCTTCTTCAAGCCTGGTTTTTTCCATAGCCCCTTGTGGGTCTTTGGCTTACTGAGACGACCACTGCGTCTTCTACCTCCATCATGTGATATCATTGGTAGAGTGCAGTATTGCAAGGGGGGTATGTGGTCAGCACACCGCATCCTGCTGGTCGCTATATTGCAGCTTATTAGATCGAAAAGTGCCACCTCTCCATCAGGCAGCTTCCCAATTGTCCTCACGAGGCTGGGCAAACCCCGTTCCAGACCTCCCTATCTTAGAACAATTCCTAAGTAGGTACTGGGAATTGGACCTGGGCCTCCCGATCAGCAGTCAGCAACGCTAACCACTAGACCAATGAGGTGGTCAGCAATATGTTTACATTAAGAAAAATATTTACAAAAAAGCATAAAGAAGTGGTAATTTAACAAAATATTTATTGTAATTAATAACTTTCTTTAAGTTATTGTTCAGGTGTAACATGGTAATGAATGGGAATGTACAAGGACTGTTCAATAAGTTCATGCAAAAATAAAGAAGGCATAACTTTTTTGGAAAAATACATCTTTTATTTCTCAACAAGGTTGCCTTTCAGAAGTATACACTTATTCCAGCAATTTTCTAATTTGTTTAACCCATCCGTAAAATGTGATTTCTTCATCTCTGCTTAATATATATTTGTTTCAAAAGCAACTTCTTCAATTGTGCAAATTCATTTCCTGTTAGCTATTTTTTCATATTGTGGAACAGGAAGTTCTCTGATGGAGCCAAATCTAAATGAGGAATATACCTTAAAGTACAATAATTTTGAATTCACAATTACAGACTTGTGTGTTGGCATATTATCGTGATGATACAGAGCTTTTTCTTCCCCAAATGAGGACGATTATTCTCTATCATGTTGTATAATTGCTCCCGTCATATAATGTAATTTCCCCTGTTATGGTTTTGCACTTCTCCAAAAAGTCACTAACAATTATGCCATGGCAAACCCAAAACACAATTGCTGTCACCTTTTAGTCTCCTTCAAAGTGCTTTCTCTTGTTACAGCCACTTCATTTTTGTATATAGTACCAGATTCTGGTTTCATGATTGTCTCATATTATCTCAGTTCAGTTGGATTCTTTTAAACATTTCCAATTCTGCAAAATAGCAAAGATGGCACCCACCTTCCCAATAACTTTTTTATTTGCAAATAGTTGTGCAGAATATTATGCACAACAATCTCCAAAATTGCTCAAAACTTCAGTCTCCAGGCACTAACCACTATATAATAATTTTTCAACCATTATGGGAGTCATTACCTGGACAGAATGCCTGGAACAATCTGCATAGCTTGCACCACAGCTAAACTCAACAAACCATTTATATATCATTCTAAGCTTAAGCATGCAGAAATTGAGGCAAAGTTGAATAAACACACTGAATCTCCTCCTTCCAGAACTATAATTCACAAAATTGTAAATACATTAGATACTGCAGTTCATTGCACGAGAAACATACAATTTTAACAGAAGACAAATTATATAAAAATGACACAAATCTTGAATATTTGGCAGCAAAAATCACTTCCAAAATTAGCACAAGTTGGTGTTTCAACATCTTCTGCATATATGGCAACAAAATTGTTAAACTCAAACTTTTACAAGTTAAACATGCTCATTGTTTATGATAAGAAGATCCCTAGCAAGTGCGCATTATTGTGAATGGTCTCTTTCAAGATAGAGGGTACACTGTACACTGCTTCATTGAAACCTGATGGTTGTCCAAGATTCAGACACCCTTTGTATAAAGACCAGTGCATTGGTCAAAGCAGTGCAACTCATATTCAGTGTTATCCATTCCAGATGCATACAGAGATGGACATTCTATCCAGAGTGCTCACTTATCTCAAGATAAGATGGACTGATGTTTATCAACAAAGTATTCACAGCATTTGCTCTTTTCAGTGTGTGTGTTTCACAACAGCCTGTGGTCAGCAGTCAAGAGTGGTAACTCACAGCCAAGTGGATGTAATATCTGTGCAACTGATTCAGGTTCTTGCAATACCAACTACAATAACGATAAAAATAAGCACATACCTTAAGATGATGTTGGCATGTGCTGTTTCCATACATTTCTGTCATATTTTTAGAAAATTATTATTCACATGTATCAATACATCTTTGGATATTAAGTCCATTTCTTGCCTGAAATTATTCTTCAGTTTTAATATGTAGGGATTTGTTTCATACAATTATTTTTCAACTTTCCCCATACATAAAAACCATATACTGTCAGTATGCCTTTCTAGTATCTTTCTGCTCATTTATGATATTCTCAAAAAAATAGGTACCCTGTTATATTGCTTGCCTATACTTCGCACCATAACCAATTTTCTCTTCATACAAAGGGTATTGTGCATAAAATTGGGTTTTTCTGCACTCCAATATCTGTTATTTTGCATCAAAACATGACTATGTAAATGGATCTATGCTTTATCAGTAAAGAATATTAAATGTGATCAATTGCTTTTATCATTAATGTTCTGTAACATCCAATTACCCAGATATCAGGATCTCTTACCTGCAGTTCATGGATAGCAATTATCTTGTATGCTTTCAAGTTAAAGTTACCTAATTTCAGAAGATGAACTAATGCATGTGAATAAAAGCTCTTTAAAAGGTGCTAGAAATGTGTGGTTATAGGAAGACAGTTTTTCCAACATCTGCTGAACTACCATTAATTGAAGCTACAATTTGTAAGAAAAGGCATCCCAATATTGGGAGTCTGAAGAGATCTTTGGAGGCCATTTTGATACTGGCTTGTGACATCAAAAGTTGGTGTAATTTTACCTTACATAAGGAGTTTTATTTGAAATATAATTTTAAATATCAATTACGCAGTTTTGAGTATAAAAATATACAGATATACATACTTATATCCATTTATTGTGTTAGACTAATTACATAACAGAAGGCTAATAGAGTAAAAACTGCTGTATTTCAACATATCAGAGGTACTACAGCATATTATAATGCATGTTATGCATAGGCATGAACCTAGAAAACCAAATACCACACCAATTTCTTGAATATAGCTAGAACTAAATGCAATAGTAATTAAAGTAATATGTTGACAATGTAAAAAATTTTATTTTTGTAGCTCAGACTATAAAACAAGTAGCTAAATCACTATAAGAGTAAATATAAAATTTAAAATTGTTGTAATTGAACGAAGTCTCAAAAAATTATATTGCATCCTTCTGAGTTGCTATGGAAGTGGGACAGGCAATCGACACACATTTCTCCCCATCCTAGATGCTGCTCAGTGTCTGATTTTCAAGTTCTGACTGTCTTGCTATCTCGGAGTATAAAGCATGCAACTGCTATGAAACAAGTCACAAGTGCAACGAAAATCATTTTGATGGGATTGGGCTGTACCAGAGATGTAAAAAGTGTGCCAAAGCAGTGCGTTATTACCAATAAATTCATGTGTCAGCAATCAGAAAAGGTTTAAATTTGAATTTAAAACAAAACTCTGGAAATTAATGATTACCTCTATACGGAATAAAGGATTGAAGCAATGGGCTATACCTGCTGCGCTTAAAAGCCGGCTCTAGCCATCATGGCAGTATTTTTAAATGGTTAAATAATAGGTTTTCAAATTGATCAGATTTTGTATAACATTTATGCAGTCATGTTGGTACCTAAGTAGCAAGAATTTCTACTGACGATTTACCTCTCTTAAGTCAGAGGGATGTATCTCTCCTCTGAGTAGCACAATATTATTACGTAGTAACTTCATTTGGATTATGTTATGATGGTGCTATAGATAAATGACAAAGAGAATGCAGCCAAATGTGAGGCAAAAGGGAATTTTGAAAACTCATTGATATTGTGTATGGAATACATATTGGTACCACACATCATAAACAAATTAATAAACATTAAAGTGTATTACAAAAACATAGTGACAATGTTTGTGGTTATACTAATTATATTTAACTTGAAAGTTAAGACTTTGGATGTTCAGATTATATTGTAACATCATAAAAGTTGGTCACTTTGCTTAAAATAATTTTCTTATTGTTACAGAACTCTGATGCTGTGAAAACAGATGTTCAAGAAGAAGGAGAAGTAGAGTTGGAATTTCTACAAGATATTACTGCAGCAGACGTGGATCACATCACTGGGGAAGAGGAAAAAAACTTCTCTGATATGAAGTCCATCCCTTCTATGGCTTCTGCTAAGAAATATTTGAAATTAAGAAAACTTCCTCTGCATCACAGCCATCACCAGCGACATAGCAATAGTTATAAAATATGTAGTACAAACCACATGGAATCAGACAGACAGTACAGCACGACATTGCCATCCAGCACTGAAGATGATGAGTTTGAACGTTTTGGCAGACATGTTGCTGCACAGTTGAGACAACTGCCTCTGCACAGTTGTTTGCTTGTTCAAGAAAGTATTCAGAGTTTGATAACAAGGGAGAGGATTGCAAGTTTGGAGGAGCCCCTGACTGACAGTGCCTCTTACGAAGAAGTGCAGGAATAATACAGTGAAGTGTTAACAGCTGTTGGATTTGTCAGGAACTAAGGTTTGTTGAAACTGTTACCATGTGCATTTCAGTTATCCTTTACTGATAAATATTATTCATTGTAAAGGCAGTTTCTTTCACAGCAATATGAGATAAGAAAAAAAGAAATAAGATGAGTAGGAGAAAACATTAGGTTTCTGTTATTTTTGCATTCAACTATTTTGCAGAAACAGGCACGAACCACTTTTATATTTTGTTGATTATATTGCACAGTGTTAAACCTGATATTCTCCTAGATTAAGATTGTTATATTGGTGTGTTATGGCTAGTCTCTTCTTTACAGTGCCAATTTTTTTTTTTTGTTTGGCATGTGACTCAAGTTGAACCACTTGGAGTGGTAAAGTGTAACAACATTGGCATAATACAATATTGTCTTGACCCCAACAGGCTTAATTCTGAGCCCCCCAATCTGTTACGTGATCTGAGGAATGTGGTTTATTTGTGACTCTCTGATAATGAAATTTAATAACTCACAGACAAAAAAAAACTGATCACCTGTAATAATTACTAAAAATGAAGTTTAAATGTATAAATTTTGAAGTAATTCCAGAAATAACATTATTGCAGAAATGTTTATATTTTAATGAACTTTTTTAATACATCAATTGGCATTTGTTTTTATCAATTTTGATATAATGATCTTTATAGATGAAAGAAAATTTTCACTTAACTTTTATGCTCAATATTTGTCTACTGAACTTCACCAATTTGAAAATGGAAGCAATATTTGATGCTCTCAACTTAAATTCAGTATCTGGTGTGCCCCCTCTAGCCTTAATTACATAGTTTCAATAGAGTTCTAATGGCTTCTTTGGTCGATACTGTCCAATTCCTCTTAGAGTGCCACCTGGAGTTCCTGTAAGGTTTCCAGGACAGGAATACGACTTTGGATGCATCTACCCAACCTATTCCAGAGATGTTCTACAGGGTTAGGTCATGGCCATGAGCTGGGAAGTTGAGTCATACAATCCCCCACATCATGAACATACACAATATGATAAGCAATGTGTGTGAACGAGCATTTTCGTGCCTGAATATCAATTCATCTCCAACAATGGAGCGTAGGGCACGACGTAATCGACGAGAACCTCTTTGATACAGCTGTGAGCATTGAGGCTATTCTGGATTAACACCAAATTGGTTCGGATTTCTAAGAGATACCATTTTCACACTAGCTTGGAACCTCTGCTGAATGGTATCCTTTCAGAGAATGTGCACTCTGCGAACCACTCTCCAGGTTTTCTCCACACTCTTTCCGTACCATCTGGAGTTTTCATGTAGAACCTGGATTCATCTGAGAACAACACAGAATTCCATTTCTGCCTAGTTCATTGGGCATGGTGTGGAGTGACACTCTGTGCTATCCGGCCAAAATTGGTGACATAGCAAGTTGTCGTGATTGAAGATGTTGTTCTGAACAGTCCTCTCGCTCGCATGTACTGTAAATGATTCCGAGCTTCAGCCTGGGAGACAAGAAAGTGATTATCATCTCAGGATGTAATCTTCCTTTTTTCTGCCCTAATCCAGGTATTCTGGAACTACTCTGCATTTCTCGGAACTGTTTTACAGCTTCTTGGTATAAGTCACGCCTGTGGTTGTATTGGCATAATGAAAGCTGCATCCATCATTAATCAGGATGACTGCCCTCGTAATGTCTTTGGTACTCAAGGGCATAATTTCAACTGAACTTGGTGATGAAATAAGAAACTAAGCATTGTTGTTCATCCACACAAAAAGAGCACCAGTTTTCAAAAGGAAGTGACACTATAAAATGTCTTTTAATATTTACGTTTGTGTTCAGCATAGTAACACTAAGCATAATAAAACACACACATACACATTGGTAAGAAAGGACCGGGCATTCAAATTCCAGCTAATGCATGCAAGAAAATAATTAACCACATTTACCAGTGGTACATAATCCATAACACCACCCAAAATTAGGTGTAAACTTAAAAATGACCAAACATTTGCTGTGTGTTTTTTTTTTTTTTTTTTTTTTTTTTTTTTTTTTTTTTTTTTGCTGAGTGTAGTTTTAACATTCACTGGAAAAAAGAACAGGAATAGCAACTTATGAATTTTTCTTAAGTTCGTTTAATGCAGTGTAAAATCTTCTAACTTGGTTTGCTGCAAACTTTTCTACTGTTTCATTCATATCAATTGATCTTGTCCTCTCACATT
Organism: Metallyticus violacea; assembly: GCA_030762175.1. Lineage (NCBI taxonomy): Eukaryota > Metazoa > Arthropoda > Insecta > Mantodea > Metallyticidae > Metallyticus > Metallyticus violacea. Next base: position 86,934,893 of record CM060841.1, read on the forward strand.
TCACATTTGAAATGTTTTTGCTCAGCCTTTCTTGAGACATAGAACTGCGTAAATAGGTTTTTATTGTATAAGATTTCAGGTTTTTTGGGGTTTAAAATTAGTAATGAGATGTTCTCAGGCAATTAGCTGAGTAAGTATGGCATCTGCCAGCTTTCGATGATCGCTAGCCCTGCCATCTTCAGGGGAAACTGAAACATACCTTATGCTGAGAAGCTGCCAGAATATAAAGTTAGGAATGATAGATAAGCATGGGCCAATCACACTGTGCTGTCTGACTTCTGCTCTCCCATTGGTGCTATTTAATAAGCCACACTGCACCTTTTTATGCTTGTCACTGCCAGTTTCCAAGCCATTCCTGCTATAACAATAGTAATTGTGGCTACCACTGTGCCTTGGGTTGAAATATAAATCCAAAACTCCATTTTCTACTCTCTAATTGGGCTTTATCCCTGATAATATGTGTGCAGTTTCAGATGAACCTGCAAATTGAGATGTAGCTCAACTGGAGAAAGTTTAGTATCAAATGGAATGAAAATATGTTTAATAGACTATTGCTGAACTTTCATATGAGAGATGCTAAAGGAACTGTATGAGAAACAAAAGGAAGTAAAATTATTATTAATTTTTTTATTGATTGCTAAGTGGTCCAATCGCTGTTTAAGTTCATTTGGGGTAGGTCCTTCTTAATAAGAGCTCGAAACTCCATTTCGAACATGTCACAATCTTCTACACATAGCCTTCTTTATGCAACTATATCTAAACAACTGAACACAGCGGAGCGGAAGTTACAGCTCCAATTATTTACTTAACAGATAAGGTATGACCCCAGATACGTAGTTTATTAAGCCCATAATTCTTATCGGCGAGACCGGAAACTTCTAAACCTATCCTCATATATATGGGATGAACAATCCTTCAGGCTCCGTACGGCCGGCCGACGAGGTTCACTTGATACGTTTGCACTCTATACACTGTATTGCGTCGCCTAACAAACACGTGCTACTTGCGCAAGATTTCAACTAGCACTGAAGCCTCTCGAAGGGAAAATATATGTCGAGATAGTCCTGCCGCTCTGTCCCGCGATTCTACAAGCATTGCTCGCCCTGAATATACAAATTAAAGTTAATCATAGCAATTATTGTTACCGTTTTTTTTTTTTTTGTATAGTAAATTTTGAATGTTAAAAGAGTGTTATTAGCATGTATGGCCGGTACATTTATACTTACATTTGTATACTTTAAACCTGTCAATAAAAAGCCCATTACTGCTATTACTACATCAGAGATTCTGTCTCTCGTAACTTTTTAATAGGTTGACGAACAGTTTCTCTAGCTGAAACACGATTGCCAGGATGTTTTCTTACCTCTTCTCTGCAAGAATGTCTTTTCTCATATGTATCATACACAAAAACCTGCCTTAAAGACTATTATATATAGTGGCATAACTAATTGAGAACAATTAACGCACGAAAGCATCGCTGATCGCACTGTATTATTATTATTTCCATTGCGCCGAATATCACTTTACTCATCATACACAATTCACTGTTCGTCTCTGAATGTCAGACTGCCAAACTTTATGAGCATAAGACTTTTTATAAAATAATAAATAATTTTTAACACCCGTTTTTACTACTGAGACACCACAGGCGATGGGTATTGATGATACATGAAATAATATATTGGGAAAGGATTTTTTTAAGGAAGGAATAGTTCAAGGTCTAAGTTTCGCTACCTCCCCGGCAATTACCATGAATGAGGACTGAGGAAAACCTAAAAAAAAACCTCAGCCACGGAGGACGGTCTTGGGGTTCGAACCCGACCTCCCTCTCACAAGTCCGTGCCTTAACGACCTCGGCCACCAGTGGCGGTTTAATGTTATTGGAAATAAATTTCTTATGTTACAATGCAAGTATGTATTTGTTTTATCCTGCTGTAAACTATTCATTCTATTAGTGTTATTGCTATCAAAATGTCCCTATCTCCATAGAGGGTTTTTCATTTTTATGTTTTATTAAAGTATTAATTTCCACTTTAATGACTTGCATAGATTGATATGTTATGAATAATCATTGTTAGTGCTTGTACTATTCTTGTTGTTTTTCATTATTTATTTTCATTATCCATGCTTATGTATTAGCATATATTTATATATCTATTTCATGTTTTACATAGATTTATATGTGACAGAGTATTGTCCTTGTTACTGTTGGTGATACTGTAACTAAAACGTAATGTAATTATTATTGGATTGGTACACCTTAGCTCCGCCAAAATAAATAAATAAATAATGTAAGATCAGCATAAAAAAATTAATGCATAGAAAGAGATGTCTCCTTCCAGAAAAGGATGCTAGGATGTTCTGCCCATGGAGGTAAAGCTAAGAATGAATCTAATGACGGCGACGATCATGCTGATAGTGGCCACCATGAGGGAAGTTAGCTGGACAGTAAGACCCGTCATCATGAATATCCTGGACCGCCTCAGCATCCGCTGCATCATTTCCCTGGCTTCTTGCTTTTCGCGTTCCTCTTGCTCCATCCTCATCCTGGCTGAAAGAGGAAAAAAATACATTGTAAACATTTTTAATATAATGCTCAACACTTATCGTACTTTAAAATTGTTCAATAAGCCACGGCAACATTTATTTATTGATGTTGTATTTACTATCGCTTTTATGGTATTGGTTTTCTGATAATGTCTGTAGACTGAATACTATAATGAATGCAAGTTTTATTTTAATAGTAAAACACATAATTTATTTCAAAATTTTATTAAGTCAATATTAAGCACAAACACTGCCATTAAATATGAAACGAAACATCAGGCAAATTTCTTCACACCTTCAATCTGTTGCCAACATTTTCAACGATTTTTAGAACAAAGTTTCTGTTGAATTTCACTCTTGACATGTCTAATTTCTGCCTTGAGTTGGGGGGTGGTTGGTGGATTGTCCACATAAACGCAAGGTTTTACATACCCCCACAAACAATAGTTACATGGTGGCAACACACAATCTCGGTGGCCAATTTTGATAGCTGTTGCGATTGGGGCAAATGTTCAAAACTGTAAATGGTTCGTCGACTTCAACTCTTGTGTTAGTTTGGTTTTGATGCCCTAATGGAACTAGGAAGATTGGGCTATAAAAGCAAGGTATAGAAAGAGTATTGAAATATTGGTATAAAAAAGGGAGACTAGAGGAGAAGAATATCATTAATTAGTGTTTGGTAGCACAAGAAAAAATTAAGGGCAGAGAAACTTGGATATCTAAAATCCGAAATATCTTGCATGAAATGGGCATGGGATCAATGTGGTGTGAGGAAGAAAGATTGGGTAAAGGATTTTGGAAAGAGATAATAATAAGAATTGAGGATATCAAAAAACAGGAAATATGGGCAAATCTTAACATCAAAAATCTCTGAAATTATATAGTACACTAAAAAATGTGTGGGGAAGGAGGATATATTGAAATTTGTGATGAGGTAGGAAGGGAAGGATTGGCATGTTTAGAACAGGAGTAAAATATTTTAAGTGGATTAAAAATGGGTACACTAAGGGAATATGTACCAGGTGTGAAGAACCCAGATAGTATACTTTGGATAGTATATTAGAATGTAAGCAAATCAAGTTTTGGAGGGAACAGTTCCTATTATAAAAGTGGGAAAACTAACTAAATGAAATAAGAGGCAGAAGATAGTGAAAGGAGGATGAAATGAGTAGGGGAGGGAATGGGACTAGTTATTTAGCATTAGTTACACAGGATCCTTATACATCAATAACCTGGGTGTTAGTGTGTATGTATAAGGTACTAAGGAATAAGCAACTGTCAAGAATAGAAAAATAGCCGAATCGGTTTAATTAAAAAAGAAGGGGGGTTTAGTATTGTATGAAATATAATTTGATATTTTATCGAATGTATAAATTCTTTTTAGTGTTGTGTTTTGCTTTTGGTTGGATCGGAGCCTGGTCCCCTGGATAATCCAGTAGGTAGCTGCTGATGAACCGGGGGCTGGGGAGGTTGAGACAATCAAATTGAAATAAATTTTATTGCAGTTAGTGCCTTTTGGAATTGCCGAAGGCACTGTTCCTAATTGTTATATTTAAAAGTAATGCTTTGTTTATTTGTGTTCATTTTGTATGTAAATACATGAGAAATAAATACTTCTACTAATAGTTTGATCTTAAAAGGATGCACATGCAGATCTTTTGTTAAATTTCTTTTGCAAACTGCTTCTTGGAATGGTTGATTGTTGAGAACAGCTTCATTGGGCTCATATAGCAACGCTCTGTCTGGCGAGGGCAACATCCTCTACCTATCAACGAGAATGTCCAGGTGAAGCAACCTTTTCACTTTTTTGGGGGTGGAGATTGTTAATGAAGATTTCCATACAGATCTTTGCTGTTTGCTCTCGGAATCGAAATGATTACCTACATTATTCTTCAACTGCATACAAATCAGCACTCAAATGTACCTTTGTTCGGGAATCATCAGTCTTGCAACCCACCGTGCACAAAAACGTCTCATTTAAAAAATTTCAGTTATCAATGTGTGGGTGGCAGCCAGGGAAATTTTCAGAATTTCTGAAAGTGTTCTTAATGTTATTGGACGATTCTCTCTCACTATGACAGCAGCAGTGTTAATGTTTTCTTCCGTGAGCGCCCAAATTGGAGATCCGGGTCCACCTTACTTTGAAATTAATTTTCTCCATTCTTTAAATTTTTTTTAAACCATCTTCAAGTTGACTAAAGGGAAAAACAAACTTTCCAAGGTCTCAGCCGAATATTTGTTGGGACCAGAGCGGAACTTCAGAACAGGATATTGTTCATCGCGTGTTACCTCCATTTTTGTTGTAGGCAGAACTGAACATGTCACAACTTGCACACGTCTCTCAGGCCGGAACCGGATGTGACAATGAAACCAGTGCCACGTGAACAATATGCATTTAGCTAAGAAAATATTGGAAAATTAAATTTTAGCGCTTTAAATAATGCATTAAAAATTATGATCATACTTTATTGAACAGCTTCCGGTTTATGGCTAGGAAGAAAGTCGGAGCTACAACAACGGAGGCAACGGTTACCTACTAAGCAGCATGTGGAAACCAGTGTTTCGAAACTAACAACTAATCTGCTCTTCCGCTCCTATTCAGCTACAGTAAACAAATGAATACTTTTATGACACTTTAGCAGCCCTGGTCTCCACCTCATAACACTGATGATGCTGGTCATGGAAGCTGGAAAAAGCGTTGATATAGTATTAAAACTATAAACCACGGCACAACAGCCGAAAAAATTTAACTTTAATAATAATAATAACAACAACAACAGCACAGTACGTAACCTAGGAGCAGCATAAACTAGGTGAATTCCTCAGGAAGTGAAATAACTTCAAAAAAGAATTACAAATAAAAAGTATGGCCTTCTTAATTAATGAAATAAGTTATGGCATTACCGTGTGGTATTAGCATGATAAACTTAAAAGCTAACTAATAAAAGAAAAGCTGAACTATAATACATTATTTAGCGGGGTTTGTCATTTTACCTTTAAAATCACTTGAAAATAAATATGTAGTGAAATTACTATTAATTTTCAAAAATAAGGGGAACAAAGTTAGAATTCTTGTAATCTGCAAGTATTAAAAGATAAACCACATTTTTAGAATTGTTATTATTCTAATGGAGATCATTAATGGTATACTAATAATTAAAGGAAATGTATTTCTGAAGAGTCTTACAGACCGCCCTTGCATACAAAATAATTCACACACATATTAGATTAATATTTCACTTTTGCTATTTTCACGACAATGCTTTTGTTAAATATAAAACATAAGCATAGCTATAAATACAGTTTATACGCTGAATTAATTTATCCTTTTATTTTGAAACAGTTGAGAGAAAAACGCAAGTTGTTTTAAATTTTGCTTTTCAGGTATACGCATAGTTGTAACGGCCCAAATTCCCAAATTTTCAGAAACTATTTTTCTTAATTTATTTAAATGCTATACCGAGTTTTGTTGTGAAGAATAAATATGTGTGCCGCTAGAGCGATTTTTAAATTTTGGATTTCAGGTAAACCCCCATTCCTAATAGTCTAATTTCACTGATTTTCGGAAACTTTTTATTATTTAATTTCAATTTCTATATACCGAGTTTTGTTGAGACAAATAAAAATTTGCGGCCGCTAGAGCAATTTTTAAATTTTCTCTTTAAGTTAACCCCTACCCCCAATGGTCCATTTTGTTAATTTATCATCATATTCCGAGTTTCGTTGAGGGGAAAAAAAATGCGCCTCTAGAGCGTTAACAACCATGCACACACACACACAAACACATAAATATAAATTTGCGGTACCTAGTACGTATGTCGAATCGAGAGGATTTTAAGAAAAATTTCAAAAAAATTGTTCATGGGTACAATCGCAATAATTGTATTTATTCGCAATTTGTTGATGGGCCGTGAAAGACCAGGATGTATTGTACTAGTTTGTTACATTCAGAAATTAACAATATCAAAGTAAATCTGTAAGTATCTAGGATTCAGCTTAAGAAAGTCAGTATCCATTAACTGTAAACGAGTGAAAGTCACAAATTGTCTACACTCTTATTTTTCCAATTTACACAAAAGTAGAGGGTTGAACAGTGCGTCATAGTCCTCCTCCTTATCGAGGTAGTTGGTCCAGCAGTGCATAAGCTTGCGCATTCATTCCAAAAAGAAGAAGGTTATCAGTTGGTAGCGCAAGCATTTACCCTCACTTCATCTGCAGAACGTTGATAATCTATATGAGCTCTCCAAAGAGATGATATTCGGAGGAGGCGAAATTTGGGCTGTAGGCAAGATATTCAAGCATCTAGAAAAAATGTTTAATGGGTTCAACAGTCTGGTCAACTGTTGTGTGGCGATCCATTGTCACGCAACAGTAGCATTTACTTCGACAATAATCCTCTGTTGGCTTCAAATTGTTTGCCAGCAAATCACTATATTTTGTACTGTTAATGCATCTCTTTTCCAGGCAGTCTTCCAATATAGGCTCTTTTGAATCCCCCAAAAGTATAGCATCATCTTTCCCGCGAAAAATTGAGCCTTGAACTTCTTCATTGGCGATCCCGGACGTTTCTATTCCATATTCTGGCTCATAGAGATGGATCCACGTTTCATCACCTGTGACTATTCTGCTAAAAATTTTTGTGCCTTCTTTGTTGTGACAGTCTAGTAAGCGTTGGAAGATTTCAACACGTTGAGCTTGTGTTCCCCGGTAAGCTCTCTTAGCACAAACTTTATGTAAACCGAGCTCATTGTGTATCATTTAATAGGCCGAACCATGGCTAATCTCCAGAGAGCAGCTACCTGATCTGTGACAACTCGCCTGTCGTCAGTATGCTGAATCTTCTCGTCATTGGTGAAGGTTGACGGGCGTCTTCTCCCTCCTTTGTTCAGCCATTTTTAAACTTCCCACTCATACACACTTCTATGGGAAATACACTGCTTCCGTATTGTGTTGAAAGCCTCCGATGAATTTCAGCCCTGACGCATCTACTGACAACTATCCTTTGTTCCTCCTTACTGCACATTTCGTGCGGAACAGTCATGTTTATACTGTCACAATAGCAAGGAAAATGTCGCGATCAAGGTCGAACTTCTATCACATGACCACAATAGTACCATCTCTAATCATGCATGCACAGAAAGCAATGTGACAAATCTCTAAAGGTATGTCATGGCGAAAATGCGGATACTTTTTGACTCTCCCTCACAGATCAAGAGAGTATAATGAAAAAAAAAAAGTATCTTACCCAGATCGGAGTTCAATGCAGTGACACACTCGCGATGGCATCTGTCTCTGAGAGATGGTGACCGCTGGCAGGCCTCATTGAAGGATCTGTAGCGTGCCCCACCCCACCAGAAGCTGGAGTTTTGGGTCCCAGGTAGAGGGTAGGCAAACACCCGGGGACAGGTGCTGAAGGCGGCACATTCACGACGACAGTTGCTGTTCAGTGACGGTGATCTCTGGCAAGCCTCGCTGAAGGAACTGTACCGCACCTGACCCCACCAGAAACTGGAGTTCTGATCCTCAGGCCAAGGACATTGAGGTGGATAGAAATAGACAGTGCGGCTATGATTCCCTTGTCCTGTTGGAACTGGCGTTACCCTCGTGCTACTCCTTGTGTCTGTTTGGAAATAACAGAAGCAAATGTTGTAAAGAGTCATTAAGTGCTTACCCAATAGAGGTATCGTATTACATCTACTTGCCTGTTCTGTTGCCGAGCTGCTTTGTGTTCCACAACGAGATCTCGTCTGTCCTGGGACATTGTGGGCATGTGTTAATCAGCGGAGAGTGGAGATAAACCATTGGGTTGTGATTCACCTCTGCGAGCAAAGGGTTGGTCACCAGCTGCTGAGAGTAATTCTGGATCCCTGCTTCAAAACAAAAAAAAAAATCTTTGGAGCAAATTATCAAAGTACGAAAAGGAATGAAAAAAATGAAATAAAACCGGACTTTTTTTTTTGTAACTGATACGTAATGCCTTTCAGTGGCGGCTCGTGCAGTTTGACTGGCTGGGTACAACTTATAAAAATAACATTGCGTGGAATTCTTGAACATGAATTTATCACACTGATCTGGAAAAACATACTGCCAGACAAAATAGAAGAAGAAACACTTAAACCTTTCTAGAAAATATGATCAATAGTAATTTTATGTAACTGTTTTCAATTTTTATTTGGCGTAAAATATTCACTACACGTTTACTAAAATAAACAATTCACCTTCACTTAAATTTCTCATGCATTTCAGATATTTGTTTTGCTATGTAATCTTGTTTAGAAACAAGAATTAATGTTAGCAATAAATATAAATACTTAGGAAGTAGCAGTATATTCAAATACCTCCCCCGTGACGATTTATTTATTTACTTTTTGCTTAACAGTGTATTAAGATGCTCAACAAATCGCTGAGAGGCAGAAGTGCAAAATTGTCGATTTAATCTCATAACAGTAATACTCTCACTAATCATTTAGGTTTACGCTTCAGGTAAGTTTTAGGGTACCTTTTCGGCATTTGCCTTTTATGAGGACTGAGGAAAACCTGGAAAAAGCCCGTCAGGAAGGACGGTCCTGGCGGAATTCGAACCCCAGACCTTTCGCTCACGAGTCCGCGCCTTAACGATCTCGGCCACCTGTGGCGGTCCCCACCATCTTTATGTAACAACTTTTAAACTAAAGCATTCTGCCCTGCTAAGCCAGGACACAAGGAGAATGTGCCCTAGCCCGTTCTCTTCACACATACACACACCAAGTTGTCTGTATTCGCAGAAGCGTTTTAAATCGCGCGCTTTTCTCTTGTATACTACAAAGCAGGTGTTGAAAATTCAGGGTTGGTGTCTGTGAAATTGTATAATATTTATTGAGTTGGTCAATTTACGTAGAAATGATATAAAGGTATTTAAGGTTCAAAATTAAGGGTGGGGGCACGTGTCCTTATGCCCTTTAGCGCGAGCAGGCACTGCTTTATTTCATTTAAATTCCCGGTCAGGTGACTGTCTGGGTAAGGTTTTTTTTCCGGAGATTTTCCTTACTCTGAGATTTTTTTTTAATGGTGTTTAACACCGTTTTTACTACTGTGGCACCACAGGCGGTTCTGAGGAGATGAATGGCAAATAGTTTTAAGGCGCCACGGACTCCGAGCTCGTTTGAGCCATAATTAATTAATTTTCATTCCAATTATTCCTACAGACGTCGCGAGTAGACCAGTGCAGTGAAAAGAACAATGGATAACGCATTAAAAAATGTCACGATGTACAAACTGACATTAATGAAAGTTATAAAGTCGTTTCGAGTATATAAATACACCTGTTGAATTTCATATATAAGCTGCAATACAAGAGAGAGAGCAGTACATTTCATGCATTATCACACGATATTTTGTCATATTTTATATGTTGTCTTATGACTATTTGAACATCGTATACATTATTCACCCCTGAATTCGTCTACTTATTGGTATAAATATTGTGTAAGAACATAATATATTCCGATGCATTCATAATAAACTTATTTTTGATAACAAAATATATTTGCAATGAATCGATGCAGTTACTCTTTTGATTAGTGTTTATGTTATGAGTTTGCACATTTTATTATGAAATGATCTTGATTTGTAATGTAAAAGTTGGTAAGAGAAAATATGTTATTCACAAGGAACAGTTAAAATTTTTAGTTTTCGAAATAAATCTCTACACAATTTTCCTAAATTGGTTTTTAACATTAAACCCTTTAGCTTTCAGCTGAATTTCCCCAGAATATTAAACTATATTTAATAATCGACAAGAAATATGCATGCTATGCTGTTTTTAGAGTAGTTTCAGAACTAACATGATACGCATAGACTATTGATTTTATTTTTGGCATTAATACTCTATATGTGCTTTCCAATTTAAGTATTTGTCTACTTGAAGACCTAGAAATTTGTTACTATCGTGTTTGTGCAGTATGTAATTATTAGCACTTACATTTATTGTGAAATCAAGTGAGTTATATATTATGAATTTCTTGATAATTGTTTTATCTACATTTAATGATAATTTGTTAGCTTTGAACATGTTACAAATTGTATTAAACAGCTAATTAATTTTAGACACCATTATATCAGCCATTGATAGAAAATATTACACTATATCACAAGCAAATAGAACAGTAGTGCTAATATTATTTAATAACAACGAGAGATCATTTGTATAATTCAAAATTTTCCATTACGGAGGAATTGCGTAAACTAAACGAATTCCTTACCAAGTTGAATAACTTTAAAAAGGAATAAAAATCCGAATTAGGCCTTATTAATTAATAAAATGAAGTAAGTGATGGCATTATTGTGTGGTATTAGGAACAAAATTACAATTCTTGCAATCTTTAAGTATTAAAAAAGAGAAAACACATTTTAGAAGTATTATTATTATTATTATTATTATTATTATTGTTGTTGTTGTTGTTGTTTTTGAGATTAAATCACAAAAACTAATATAATATTATTTAAATGAAATATAGGACTACAAAGTTATACTATGTGAGTATTTTTAAAATTATTAAATGTAACCATTTTTATTAACTGAGCCCCTTGATACAGTCTTTATATTCGCTAAAATAGATAAAAATAGTACATTTTCAAGTTACGTTGTATATTTAAGAACATGATGTTCATATGTTTCAATAAAACAAAAACATGTTACTACTTACAAACAATTACAATGTACTAATCAAATATACACAATAAACTATTGAAAGTTTCATCGATGGGTTTGAAATTTGATTAAAATGTTATTATAGTAAAAACATGTGATACAAACGTTTTCTGAATATTATTACAGAGCGCTGTTACATACAAATATAATTCTTACACAAATATTAGATTAATATTTCACATTAGCCGTCTTCACATCAATGCTTTGCTAATATAAAATATATGCATAATTATAAATGCTGTTTATATGCTTAATTAATTTGTCCTTTCATTTTAAAACAATACAGAGAAAATTAAACGCAAGAATGATTTTTAAATTTTGATTTTCAAGTATACCCCTGCTCCTAATAGTTCGATTTTTCTAATTTTCATTAACTACTTTTCTTATTTTTATTTAAATGGTATATACATAGTTTCGTAGTGAAAAAATAAATAATGGTGCCGCTAGAGCGATTTTTAAATTTTGGATTTCAGGTAAACCTCCCTCCTAATTGCCCAATTTTCGTGATTTTCAACAAATGCTCATTAATTTATTCTAATGATATATACCGAGTTTTGTTTAGAAAAATAAAAACAAAAATTGCGGACTCTGGAGTGATTTTTAATATTCTTTATTATTATTTTTTTAATTTTAGCATGTACATTTGTTTATCATTGTTGTTTTAGGTGCCTAGTAGGTAGGATCGATGGAAATGTGAAGAAACATTTAAAAATCTTTTCATGCGTACAACCACAATAGCTACTATATTTCTTCGGAATTCGCTAAAATTCAATGGAGCAAGAACTGATCCTGTGTAATTCCGGATTCACTTATTCTTCAATTTGGAATGTGTGACATAAACTCACATCATATTTTAAATATTGTCTATATGTCTTGTATCATTCTTTGTACCTGCATATCCTTACATCAGCCTACCTGATAGGAGCGGTGTATAGTATTGCCCATAGACAGTCTGAAGTGTCGCGGTGACCAGGAACAGTAAGACGATGATGTCCGGGACACTCATGATGTGTCTGTCGCCCGTGCAATAAGAAGTGCTTCTCGCTACGAACTGTTATTTCTGCTATATCTGGAAACAGGGTTGTTAAACATGGGGAGCGAAGTATAGTCTGGAACGAAAGTTTGTTACTCAAGGTGTTAACTGAGGTGCGCATACCGAATAAAATAAAACTTAAATGTAATTTCTCAAAATCGTAATAATAAGCAACAATAATGTTAAATTAGTTATGTATATTATAACCGATAAAAAAGCTAATGTTAGGTAACTTGAGGGCTTCACAAAATTCCCTTCACTTTCGTCATTAATAATTCATAGTGTGGAAGACCTTGGTAATTGCTTAGAATGTTAACGTTTGCAAAAGTTATATCTGTTTCCACCATTACCATGCTTATTTACTTTTCTGCTACCGTTGCTTTTTATGTTTTTTTTTTTTAATTTTTATATTCCTTCTTTTCATATTATAAAGAGATCCTGCGTGCATAGCTAAATCCAAAGTCAGTCAGTAGTCGTGCTGACGATGGTGAGGTTCCCGAATAATATATTATTGGTTTATTTCATAATGTGTAATAAGGTGTGAAGTTTCTGACATCTTTTAATAAAATTTGCATTCACTCACAATAGCAGCCACATTCGTGAAAGGAGGCAGATGGCATGGGTTCGAAAAGTTGCGAAATCTGGGGCGGAAATCCTTGGCAGCTAGATGCATACAAGCGAGACTTTGTGCAGTTTACAAGGGTATAAGGATCATAGGAAATGAGAGGATCTTGGACTTACCTTCATATTAGTCAACAGGATCATACATTCAAAATTCAAGGAAGGAAACCAAAGACAGACGTAAAAAAATGTTCGTTCTTCAACCGAACCATCTATGATTGACTTGCAATAAGTTATTCCAATCTTTGAAAGCTGTCCTCTAATTTAAGAGAAAGTTAGAGAAACACTATAGATCATAGATTAACTTTTTCAGTTTGCATATATTTAATTAGGTTGACGTGTATTTTATTACTATTTAATTAGGATGGTATTTAGATTGAAATGCATTTAATTATATTCATGCATTTAATTAGATTAAAACGTATAAATTAGTTTGAAATATATTTAATTGACTTGAAATATATTAAATTGTGTACATAATAAAATTGTTAATTACGTTGAAATATATTAAGCATTAAAATTATTTTAATTAGATTGACATGGTTTATTAGGAGAACAATAATTTTATTAGAATGACATGTATTTAATTATATTGAAATATTAGAATGGAAGTATTTAAATAATTGTATTGCACTGTATTTTATTTGATTAACATATATTTTATTAGTATTTATTTGGTTGATATTTAAATTGAAATGTAACTTATTAGGTTGACATGTATTTTGCTAGACATATGTGTGTTTAATTAGATTGAAATTTAGAATGAAATGTATTTAATTAGAATGTCATGCATTTAATAGATTGAAATGTTTAAATTAGTTTTAATAGTATTTAATTGGATTGAAATGTATTTAATTATGTATTTAATAACATTGTTAAATACGTTGAAATATATTTAACATTAAAATTAATTTAATTAGGTTAATATGTGTTTTATAGATTGACAATAAATTTATTAGATTTTCATATATTTAATTAGAATGAATTGTATTTAATTAATTACATTGAAATATATTTAATCAGGTTGATATGCATTTAATAGATTGAAATGAATTTAAATTGACATATATTTTATTACACTGACATTTAATTAAGTTAAAATGTATTTAATTAGATTGAAATTTAATTAAATAAATTTAAATGCAATTAATTAAGTTAAATGTTTTAAATACGTTGCCATGTATTTAATTAGGTTGACATGTATATAATTAAACTGAAATGTATTTAATTAGGTTAAATGGATTTAGTATGCTTGACATGTATTTTATGTATTTAATTAGAATGATATATTAAGCTGACATGTATTTAATTAGGATGAAATATATTTAACAATGTTCACATGTACAGTTATAAGTTGTAAATTTTGGAATTTTATTATTTGTTCACTGTCACTAGATGTAAGCTCTATTGCATGTTCAATAAACATATACTTTAATATATTATTCTTCCAGTTTTTGTGCTCATATTTTCTATAAATTCTTCCACAGCTGTGGTTTCCAAAACTGTTCTGCTCACGAATTCCCTTCATAAAGATCTGAGCTGAGGGATCCCTTTATTACACTGCTGACCATTAAAATTGCAACACATTGTGCGGAAATGATGCCTACCTTCTCACTTGGCCGTTGATATCATTCACGTCTGTGTGTTTGTCCGTGATCAATTTCAAACACGTGCTGTATGCTCGTTTTCTGAGATATTGCGGTGTCGGTTTAACCATATCTTATAGACTTTGCAATTTTAATAGCCAGCAAACTGTTGTCTACAATTGCTGTGGCTGTGTAAATATACTTATTAGGCTTCCCTTTCAAAAATGACGCAAAAGCGCTTAAAATATTAAAACTACAGATTCACATTGTTATACAGCCGGGGCTCGAGCCTCTCGGATCTTCAATCTTCTGATTGGATACTCTACTCACTGAGCTACTGTGTCTTCCTCCAAGTTATAGCACCGATATCTTCCTGAGGTTTCTCTATTATGACAGAAAGACGTCTAACCGCGCTGTAGCTGGTCAAACTAGAAGCCTTGGACATAAGCTTTAACTGAGTCTCAACAAAATATAAGTTGGGTTTTTTAAAAATCTATACTGTCTATCAAAATGAAAATTTTAGTATATTAAGCAATTGTTTCTAAATTATAAACCGTTTTTGCCTAGCCTTAATTTTTATTATGTCTTTAATACAAAATTTTAATTTTTGAAAATATTTGCATATAGTGGCATTACGCAATTTTCAAACCATGTGTTTTTTCTTCAGAATTCTCATGCATAGGTTGAAGCTTTCACCGGCTATGTAGAGTAGTGTAATGTATTTTGCATATACACAAAAGAATTCATGACAACATAGTTTTTAAGAAAGGTGCACCCAAAGTTAAAAATATGCAGTGGCTATATTTATGGTTATTTAAACAATTTAAATTCCCCAAACACACAAAAACTATATATAGGCAAAATCTGCAAACTGTATACTTTCATATTATGCATTTTCATCCAAAATCGCGACCAAATGTCCTTGTGGAATAAACATCTCATAGAGAAATCTTACGGAGGTCTCCGGGATAAATAAAATCGAATGAAAGATATTGTGGTTTCTTCTTGAAAGAGGACATGGTAGGTAGTTGGTTAGAGCATCAGCCCGGAATGCTGAAGGTTCCTGGTTCAATCCCGGCCGTGTACCGACCTTTAAAGTCTTGCTTTTATATTACTAACTTTCTGTATCTTTTAAGATGCCAATCATAGCAATTGCATCCCATGTTTTTAAATGGTGAGTAATTATTTCTTGATACCTCTAAGCGGAACACTTTGTATTGTCCTTAAAGGAAGACACCCAGCTAAAATAATAGTCCAGAAATGAATTTTATGTCCACATTATAAAAATGACTACCTCCCTGGTCCACTGGCTGAGATTTGGGGTTTCCGGGTTCGATTCCAGGTATTTGTTAGGGCATTTTCTGTCCACTCAACCTCGTGAAGGCCATTGGGGAGCTGCCTGAAGGAGAGTTGGCAACCTTTTGATCTGTGCGATGGTGGCCGGCGAAATGCTACTTAGCAATACTGCTGTCTGCTAATGCTCTTTGTAGAAGTAGCTCACTCTGAACCTTCGAGACTGTTGTGTCAAAAGGAAGGAATACAAAATGGTGATGTTTGTATGTACAGTGTTTTTTTTTTAAATTTATTTTCATTGCTTAATCAGGCTGATGAAATAACATTTAATGTATATCAATAAATAAGAAATAAATTATGTAATTTGTACATTGTTTCATACAAATTAAGCAACAGATATTTACACACAACGTAACAAGTAACAATAATAATAAATATTCTTTTTATTTACATGCTATTTCTGTGGATGGGATAAATTTGGCAGCTAATCCAATATCTATCAAGAAATGTCTTAGTGTGAATCTTTGTGAACTATTGCACCGTTATCGCTATGACGTGACTATGTGTGATTTTCTTCTGGTGTATGTGTAGTACTTTCGGAGAAGTTGGAAGGCACCCATCCGGAATACGCCAGCTCCTGAGCTCTGGCTACATCTGTAGGGTTGCCGTCCATCCTGGAAAACCAACCACCAAGCCAGCCATTGTCTTTCTCGGGTTCTGGACCATAGTGCACCGCAGGCGGCGGGTCGTACAGATGCTCGTGGTGGGCATTCTCGTAGTAGATGATCTTCTGAGCCGGCTCCTTCTTTCGCGAGAGCTCCATGTAGAGGCGCACCAGCCCCACCAGAAAGTTGAAGATGGCTATGGCGAAGAACTTGAGCTGGAGGATCGTTCCCAAAGCCATGAACAGCGTGCTCAGCTTCGACTTGAGCACCATGCTCAACATCATAAGCTTCATGAGGAACTTCTTCTTCCGGCGACGTCTTCTACCTGGGGCAACAACACGAGATGCACTGGGTTCAGACCACAACGGCTGGGCATTGCGAGATGTTCCGCAGACTACTAGGGACTAGTGTTAGAGGTTTTATTATTACAGCAATATAGAAAGTTTAGCATTAAGGGATGTTTCCTATCCACCGTCTTGCAGTTGTAACAAATAGTTTTATATACCTCTGTCCAAACTTCGTGCCTTTCTTGCATCATCGTCGTCGTCCTCGTCATCGTCGTCATCATCATCCAGATCGTCATCGTCGTCGTCTTCGTCATCCTCGTCTTGCTCAGCCTGTTCATCGTTGCTTCCATCTTTCTCTCCTTCCTCTTCTTCCTCATCATCATCGTCGTCGTCGTCGTCATCTTCATCATCTTCGTCATCGTCGTCATCTTCGTCATCATCGACGTCTGTTTCTTCTTGTTTTTGTAGCTTGTCATTCACCACCGGAGCGTCGTCATCATCATCCTTATCGTCATCGTCTTCGTCCTGGAAGATTCTGGTGACGCCCGTCACGATGTCGTTCAGAGTCTCTAGCACTCCGTCAGAATCATCTTCATCGTCATCATCGTCATCTTCTGCGTTCTGCACAGGTTCTTCAGCAGGTGACGTGATCTCGGCTTTTCTACCTGTTGAAATGGAAACGAAGTTGTGTTATTCGCAAAATTAAGTTTCTCCTAGAAATTCATTCGTTCGGAGAAAATGTACTACAAATTATCAGGACCGTAATCGAAACAAAAACCAGGGGGTCAAGATCAAAATAAACTGTCAGTATGAGAGGTACATTCTAAGCTTTCTCGATCTCACTCAAAGATTCGATGAAGATGGCCAAATTACTATGATAGTTGAGTATCATCCTTTAGAAGGTGCTAATGTACACGTGTAAAAGTGTCATCACTTGTTTGTGACGATCGTGTAAACAAACCAGTGTTAATATTTTCTACAAAATGAATAAAACTGAAATACCATTTGTGATAAAAATTTGAAGAGTTTAACCGTAACAGAAATGCAAAAGAAGTTAGATTTCACATTAAAGGATTCTTCCCCTTCATTGACTGCTGAATTAAGCGTGATCGTACATCCATTCAAGATGATGAGCGCTCAGAGGTTCCCAAAACAGTTACGATTGTCCAGAGTGTGACAAAAATTCACAATGCCGTACTCGCTGATCCCCAATCGAAGATAGGCGAGTTGGCTGACATTGTCGAGGGACCTTATCCACTACATTTTGCAAGAAGCTTTCAGTGTGAGAAAGCTTTCTGCTCAATGGGTAAATGACCAAAAACCAGAGGTCAAAAATGGCATTCGAATGACCATTTCGCAAGAATGTTTAGACTTTTTTAAACGCAATACCATTGAGTTTCTCATAACAGTTGATGAAACATGAATTCATTACTACACGCCAGAGACGAAGGGGCAGTCCAAACAGTGGGTGGCAACAGGTGAAAGCGAACCAAAAGCAGTTCCATCTGCAGGAAAAGTCGTAGCTGCGGTTTCCTTGGATTCTCATGGTGTGGTGCTCGTAGACTACCTTCAGAAGGACAGAACCATCACCAGGGAGTATTACACTTCACTACTGGGCCAAATGAAGGATGCTATTCAGACTAAATGTCCACACCTTGCGGTAAAGAAAGTTCTCTTTCATTGCTATAGCGTCTTCACACACACGTCTGGGGTTGTTGCTGCAAATCTGTAACTTTCGCTTCCAAGTTCTGCCACTTCCGCCATATTCACCGGATTTGACTCCTAGCGATTACTTGTTGTTCCCAAATCTGAAGAAATGGTTAGGTGGCCGTAGATTCTCAAATGATGACGTTGAAGCTGAGACGATGCTTATTTTTCACAGTTGGACAAGTATTATTTTACTGAGGGTATTAAATGTTAAATTTTTGTTTTTGTCAAGATGAAAGCTTTTAGAACACCCCTCATCTTTATTGCAGTATCCAGTAAGAAAATATTTTATACGGTTGAATAGCAAACCAACTTTATGTATCACAGTGATGAATAGAGCAGGCGAAAATGAATTTGTTAATCACTGCAGTCAATAGCTCTTTTAATGCTAAATTACATAGACTATGCTCCCAGAGTTTCCAATATCAAGCAATATTAGGCACTAGGGTAACCGAGTGTTTATACTGTTCGATTTCCACTGACTGTGAAATCACAAAATTCTTTGGCGGATAAATTTTCTTCCGGATACAGTTACGGAAAGTACCGAATGTGTGTTTCGTACCTACACAACGAGATTCTTTAACAATACAAGTTTTGAGAATGGGCAGGAAAGAGTCAGTGTAGCTTTAGATTGGATTTTTAGATGATAACATATGCAAGTCTTAGTGCGCTCCAACATTGTGTGATGTCAGCACTCCTGTGTATATGTACGCGGGTGTGCTCCGCCAGACGCTGGGATAGATCTCAAAGGTGAGCATTTCTGGCTATGATTTACTACGATTTTAAAGCCGGTTTAGGGGAGATATATTGATTGCATCGTGCATTTGGGGATCTTTGCCCTTTGCAATCCACTATTTATCATGGTTTGCAGATTTTAGTAGAGGAAGGGACTTTCTCAAAGCTGAAGACCGCGCAGGACATGCCAGTTACAGCAACCGGCGATGAAAATGTGATGAAACCAAAGTGTATGTTGCTTGCAAGTTCATCCTTATACATATCATCAGATTCAAGAATCTCTGAATATTGAATTGGCGGTGGTGAAAGCAATCCTTGAATAAAAATTTCATGTCAGGAAGCTCTGCAGTCTTTGGATACCCCACCCACTCACAGATAAGCAGAAGAAAGTACATGTGCATTTGTTCTAGAAAATGTTGGGAAAAGTTGACATTTAACGTCGAAACAGGTGCGAATGCTGGATATATCAGTATGATCAGTACCAGGCGAGAATCTCCCCTCCCCCAAAATGAGGTGAGCGAGAAGTGTTGGCAAGAACTTGATCTGTTCTTTCTTCTCAGCTAGTGCCACATTGTAATAGTTCCACTTGAGGGACAACAAACTGCCACTGCCAGATGGTATAACACAAAATGTCTGCCACAAGTCTTCAATGTACTGAGAACGAAATATCGTAAGACCGTTCAGCGTGGAACCCTGTTGCATCACAAGGTTTCCTCTCAAATTGCACTAGAAACAACTCAATTTCTGCAGGAGTCAAATGTTTGCCTCATCCTCCCTACGGCCCAGATATGGTCCCAATCGACCTTTTCTGTTCCCCAAAGTAAAAGAAAAATCAGTGACCAACGATTCGAGTACCTAAAGTCGCTGTATTTCGAAGAATGTATTTGTACCGTAACCAAAGGAGCATGGTATTCAGCATTTACAAAATGGTTTGCACGAATGACACGTTGTATAGAATATGATGCAGAATACTATGACAGAATGCAATCATCAGATCGTATTTTTTTTAAAAAAAAAACGGTTGTTGCTTTCGTTCTGGAAACTTTCAGAGTGTTCCTCTTATCTGCTTCATGTACTTACCCAGTTCTCTGAGGAAGGTACGTCTCTCCTGCAAGCACTTGTCGACGTCATCTTGGCGGAACATGCATTCCAGAGCACCCAACCACCCGTCTGCAGCAAGTTCCTCTTGTGATGAGCCCAAGGTGCGGCTCTGCATGCCACATGCGAGCAGTAACACCATGGCAACCAAACTTATAGCGCTCGGCCTCATGCTGCTGCAAAACAGAAGCAATGTGATTGCTTGTTTATAGAAAATAAAGATCATGCATACTGTCTGTATACAAAAACAATAGATGGTGTATAAAAAGGAAATCTTGTATCCTTCACTGTTAATGGCTGCAACACTAAAATTATGATGTAATTTGGTTAAATGTGTGATTTTTACTCTGTGAATGTTAAAGTTTAAATTTATCTTCTTTTTAACTAGTGTTTAACGCCCGTTTTTACTACTGAGGCATCTCAGGCGGTGAACACTGGTGATACATGAGAGGAACTGACAAAGGATTTTTTAAGGAAGCTTCACAGACCTAATTGTTAGGGAATTTCTTTTTAATTTTTGTTACTTTATTTACATTGTTCAAAGTGTTACTTTATTTTTCATTTATATTGTATATGTTAACGCTCTGCCGTCCGCAATTTTGTTTTTTTTTTCTCAACGAAACTGCATATAACTATAAATTAACAAACGATTCACCGAATTAATTAACCAGCAAAATTAGACCTTTGGGGGTCAGGATTAACGTAAAACAATATTTTAAAAATCGCTCTAACGGCCGCAATTTTTGTTTTTTCTCAACGAAACTCGGCTTATGCCATTGAAATAAAGAACAAAAATCAGCGAAATCAACATATTAAAAGTCGGGTTACCTGACACCCATAATTTAAAAATCGCTCTAACCAATATTTGTTTTTTCACCACAAAACTCGGTATATAGCATTTAAATAAAACAAGAAAATTAGTTTCTGAAAATCAGAAAAATCTGACCATTAATATTATCGATATACCTGAAAATCGAAATTTGAAAATGGTTCTAGCGTTTAGTTTTCTCTATATATTTTAAAATAAAAGGACAAATTAATTCAGCATATAAACTGTATTAATAAAGATGCATATGTTTTGCGCATATTTAACAAAAGTATCGTCGTGAAGATAGTAAATGTGAAATATTAATGTAAAGTACGTGTGTAAGAATTATATTTGTATGTAATAGCGCTCTGTACTAACCTTCAGAAAACGTTTACGTTACAATTTTTTACTACAATAACATTTAAATTAAATTTGAAATCCAATGAAAATTTATGGATCGAATATTTATTGTTGATTGTTTATATTTGCTTAGTACATTGTAGTTGATTCTAAATGGTAATATATTTTTGTTTTAATGAAACATATGAACATCATCTTCTTAAGTACAGAATGTAACTCGAAACATTGTTATCTCCCTCTCTCTATTTTAGTGAATGTAAAGATATCAAGAGCTCAGTTCAAAATATAATTACATTTTAAAATGTTTAAAAATTCCCACACAGTTTAATTTAATCTGCTAGTGTTCATATATTTCATTTAATTAATAGAATACAAGAAATGTTTGCGGTTTAATCTCAACAACGACAACAACAACAACAATAATAATAATAATAATAATAATAATAATAATAAAATGTGATTTCTCTTTTGTAATACTTATAGATTACTACTTCTGTTGCTTTTACTTTGCAAAATTAGAGTAATTTCAATATAGAAATTTATTTTCAAGTGATTTTGAAGGAAAAAACAGACAATACCAGTTAAGTAACGTATTATAGTTCCGTTTTTCTTTTATTAGTTAGCTCTAAAATTTGTAATGCTAATACTACAAAGTAATGCCATAACTTATTTCATTAATTATAAGATCATAATTTGAAATATATATATATATATATATATATATATATATATATATATTGCTGAGGAATTTTATTAGTTTCCGCTGCTCCAGCACGAGGGACTTCTTTGTTTTTGCTTTTAACAGATTGCCGCTGAATAAGCACAATTCCTATTCGAGAGTGTGTATGCCTAGATAATATTATAATAAATTTAAAACCAAAATGCTATTCATTTAAGGTATCAAAGCATATATTATTAGATCATCAGCCCTTATTATTTGAGGTTATAATTGAAAACAAACATCTTGCCCAGAAAATAAAAAAAGTTGTTAAAAATTTCGAGATTTCGGTTTTGAAAATACAAATAAACTTAGGGATAGTGCAGTATTAGTAAATTGAGAAGGAATTTTGTGTAATATTCAAAGGTCAGCTGAAGAAAAGTTTGAGATTTTATTTGCAATATTTCTTAGTTTACTTAAAAGTTATTGTAAAAAACAAAATCAAATATTTAATTCCAAATAAAAAGCTAAAATTATTAATACTTATAATTGGTACTACTCAGAGCTTGAAAAAAATGAAAAATAAGCTAATAATTCTTCAGAAGATGTATAAAAGGAGACAAAATAATTTATTGTTAATTATAACAAGAAGCTATAGGAATTATTCGCAGTATAGAAATGCCTTAGTAGAAGAGGGAAAACTCTAATCAAAGGCCAAATATAAGACTCGGATAATAAACGCAAAACAGCATGGCTGATCATTAATTTCATAACAGGCAAAAATAACAAAGTGGTACAGAGGGAGGAATTACTTTTGATGATTTCAATAATTTTTTATACATTCAGTTGACAATTTTTCAGGTAAATCCCCGTACAGACACTGCAACGAATTTTATAAATGATGCGCAACAAATGAAAGAAAATTTATGGTTAGTACTTAAAGAGGTAACATTTGGTAAATTTGAATAATTGACCAAAAAGCTCAAAATCTTAAAAAGTAAGGACATCTATGACACTTCCAATACTTTCTTTAAAGAAATAATACAGTGCATCCTAGCTCCGTCAACTTTTATATCAATAGACATTTCAATGTTTTTCTAAAAGTGTTAACATTTTTCAAAAGTAATACCAACATACAAAAAGGGTGACGAGAAAATGTGAGCAGTTGCAGACCCATTTCACTAATTCCTACATTATAAAAAATATTGAATTTTGCTAAAGAATCAGTCACAAGATTTTTTTGAAGAACGTAAATTATTTTTTAATAATCAATTTGGATACCGCAGAATGAAATCAACCATGTTGACAGTAGGAAAATATCTATCATGCTTTTGAGGAAGGTAATTGGGGATAGGGAACTCTCTGTGATCTAAGCGCAACATGATATTTTGTTCAAGAAGCTAGAATTCTATGGGATAAAGGAACAACGT
Organism: Metallyticus violacea; assembly: GCA_030762175.1. Classification (NCBI taxonomy): domain Eukaryota; kingdom Metazoa; phylum Arthropoda; class Insecta; order Mantodea; family Metallyticidae; genus Metallyticus; species Metallyticus violacea. The sequence goes on from CM060841.1 coordinate 86,958,410, forward strand.
TTAAATCCACTGAGAGGCAAAATAAATAAATAAAATAAAAAATAAAACATCTATTTTTTAATATGCATTATTATGTGTGAATTGTTATAATTCCGTTCATTTTTTTTAACATTAAATACTTTTCCAAACGTTTCGCAACCACTCTTCTGTATTCGGATATCATTTTGAGTCTGTAATTTCTTTTATTGTATGAGCATGAACACAACGATACCGCTTTCAACACTCAGTGGCACTCTCACAAGCGGATGTTTCCTCCTCTGGCTAGTATCACTGCATGCAACCTTACGGACATGCTGCGGGTCAAGGTCCTTAGTGTTTCTTGTGGTATAGCCTCCCGTTGCTCACGCAAAACCTCCCGAAGTAAATTGAGGCTCTCAGGAACACGCTGACGAACATTTTTCCCCATCATATTCCTAAACACCCTCAAAGGGTTGAGGTCGAGGCTTTCTGGCCGAACTAGCGCCTGAATCCCCACCTCACGCAAGTATTGTGTCACAATGTGGGCCACATGTTGACGGGCATTGTCATACTTGAAGCGGAAATCATTGACAACATATGGAGCATAGGGGATAACATGCTTCTGAAGAAATTCCTCAATGTACCGGTTTGCATTCAGGGCCCCGTTCCCCACATAAATCAACTCTGTCTTGGCTTCCACTCTGATACCAACCCACACCATGACGGAACCTCCCCTGAAAGTCATCGTCAATGACTCCAGTTCTCCTCTATGCTCTTTCCCTGCTATCACGCGATCGCAGGCTGAACCTCGACACATCCGTGAATAGAACAACTTTCCATTGCTCCTCAGTGCACTGCAGATGTTGACGACCAAAGACAAGGCTTGCTTGTCGATGTTGCTGATAAGCAAGGGACCTCTAGCTGGTCTTCTAGAGGTGAGCTATGCTTCTTCTTGCTGTTCTCACGCTGACATTGACTCCTGTTGCGTTTGCAAGCGATTTTGAACTTCTACAGCTGTTATGTGACGATCACGCTAAACTTGCAGCCGCAGAAGTTGATCATTTCATGCAGGTGTCACCTGATCCTGGTCTTCTGCAGCATATACAAGCTTCCTGAACCTTCGGCATGTCCTTTGTATACCAAAGACATTGACTCGTAACTCCTGAGCAACATAACGCATGCTCCGTCCATCTACCAACGGGACAACTGCTTTAGCTGCTTCCTCTCGACTTAAGGACATCTTTACCTCATAAAATCACGTGTTAAACTAGTTGAAATACCTCAAAAATAGAATTAAATTGATGTAACAACAATACAAGAACAAAAATGCCATTAGGCATTTCAATTGCCCAGGTGTAAAAATGTCACTAAATAGCGTTCATTTTCATGCTCTTATAATAAAGGAAACCATAGACTCAAAATGATATCCAGATGCATAAGAGTGGTTGCAAAATGTTTGGAAAAATATTTAATGTTAAAAATGAATGAAATTATAATAATTCACATGTAGATCGCGAACAACTTGTACTATATGGAGAAAAGCACTCTCACATTGTCGCTGTTCCCCAGGGCTCAGTGCTGGGACCACTGATAATAATAAATGACCTATCGACATGTTATCCCTGCCAAACAGATTACACCTTAATGTAAATAAAGAATTCACATTTCTGTCACAATCTATAAATGAAACTGTGCAACAAGCGCAGCTCTGGTTTGGGAACAATGTTTTCTATGAGTGCAAGCAAATCACAAAATATACCTTTCAGCTTAAAAATGTAATATATTCTGTGCTAACGTGAAACTTCTTGGCATAATAATCGACAAACATATGCACCAAGTTATCATGCAGTGTATTCCTACTAGCAAACCCTAAAATAGCTGTCCCTAAAACTTTTGTTACTATGGCTTACTTTTTATTCTTTTAAAACATTTTTAGATATTGCTTAGTATCATAGGACAGCATTCCAAAGATAGCAGAGGTGATAAAAATTGAGGAAAATAGTTATCATAATATTAACAGACTCTAAGAAAACTGAGCATTGTAAACCACCATTTGTAAGTCTATAAATTCCTACAGTTGTTAATTGATAAGTTTTTGTACATATTAATGAGAATTTGCGCATTTATAATGTAAGGGGTAAAATACGTAACAGCAACAGAGGGGATATGGCATATCACAGGTTTCAAAACAACAGGAATAAAACTTTTCATTTCACTTCCTTTAGAAATAAGTGCTGTGAATATTCAGTTAATCAAAGATAGAGCAATCTAATTGGTTAATTTAACATCCTTTCTACAACATACAAAATATTAGTAGAAAATAAGTTTAATATGAAATAAAAAGTTATAATATATCGCTGTATATAAGCTATTACTCTTCAATTAATTTATACGTTTATTTGTTCAGTGAAACAACAACCCAAGAATAGGCTCTGCTCCTGATGGTCTGGCAAAATGAATGAATGAATATTAAAAATCAATGCATTGACTAAGCTATCAAACTATGGGCACGCCAATGCAATGGTCAATAATACAAATGAAGACATTGCATAAAGTACTATCGCTTGCTTATCATTCAAAAAGGATTAATATGAAATGATATTTTGTTGGACACAAAAAGTTCCCAGCTGATATATACGGTTCAAGAATAACGTAGTTCAAGGAAGGTATTTGGGCTGAAGAGGAAGATTCTGTCGTTTGGAATCTTTTGCTGTGGCGGCCTTCATAAATGCTTTATCATAAAGTTTTCTTGTTTGATTTATAGTAACTGAACGAGTTGGGTAAAACAGAAGCTAATTTTGAACTTTAAAATAAAAAAATGCGCACAGGGAGCTATGGAGTTAACATGTAGTGTCTGTAAGCTGCGTGTCGTGTGCCGTGGAAAGCAAAGTAGAAAGAAGTTTTTCTGCTTTCAAAATGATTCTCACTGACAAAAGGCAAAGATTAACTGTGGAAAATTTAGAAAAAAAATTCTGGAGATGTACAGATAATTATAAAGGAGAATGAGCATGGAAGTGAATTTCAAAAACTTAAAAAGTACATGTATATTTATTTTTTTTCCGTATATTCAATTTGTGCAGCTGTGTTTATAAAGTACAGCTAAATGCCTTCATTGTTTAAATGTACTTTTTGTGTACTTTAGTGTATAATTTGTTAATTTTAGTGAAACTCGTAAATAGGTTTGAAGTCTTAGTCTAAAAGGCCTAGTGTTACTGAAATAGGGCCTAATTTATTACATTTCAACTTTTGGGCACCTAAAACTACAGTTTTTAGTGCCGAAAAATCGGATGTATAATTTTAAAACTTCCATCAAATTCTTTTACTTATTGAATGATGCTGTACACAACATACACACGTTTTTGCACACTCTCTCATCTAAAACAAGTAATTAATTTTGTGTGAGGACTCGCCGGCCGTAAGGAGTAGCCACGTCGACCAAATTGAATGTTGATGAACATGATACTTGTAGAATAAAATACTGAAATATAAATTTAAGAGGAATCTGACCGTCCATCTTCAAACTTGAATGCTATTTTTCAGAAAAATATTTATTCTATAAGAAACATTTTTTCCTTCTACTTCTCATAGCTGTTTCAGATTTACAAAACATCTTTACTAGAATTTTGTGCATATTTTATCAGAAGATTTCTAAGGAAAAATCTTTTATAACCTTATGCGCGTTAAAAATGTCCAATGTTTAAAAAAATGGAAGAAAAGATGTTAAAAAGCCTCCGTATTAAGTAATTTTTAAAAATAAAATTAATGCAATAAATAATATAAGGAAAGTGTGTAAAACAGTATAGATTAAGAAATTGAACAAATTAGATGAACTGTTTTCAGAAAAATTTCCTACTGTACTTACTTAAATGTGAGCAGATATAATGTAAAACTGAAACATTTTCACGATTTAAGGACACTTAATAGAGATTTTGGATTTAAAATTTTATTTTTGGCTTTATGAATAATGTGAGAGAATATTATGCCCATATATATAGTTTTAATGTTTGACCTGGTTGTCTCACTCCCTTTTCCACTGCATTCAGATTTTGGAACAAAAATTAGTTTTTGGTTTTATGCATAAACTACATAGTTTGCTGATTACACCTAAATATATTTCTGTTGTTTGGGAATTTAAATATGGCCATCATGCTGTTACACAACACTAGCTTTTCTGTTATTTGCGTGCACTTTTCTTAAAAACTATGCAAGATAGAGCTATAAATTAATTTTTGCACATTACTGCTCTATGTACCTGGTAAAAGTTTTTAGTTTTTTAGTTTTTAGCTTATGCATGCATGAGAATTCTGAATATATGTGTATGTGTGTGTGTGTGTTCTTGCCATAGAAGTAATCTGACCGCCACGGGTGGCCGAGATCGTTAAGGCGCGGACTCGTGAGAGGTAGGTCTGGGGTTCGAATCCCGCCAGGACCGTCCTCCTTTACTGAGGTTTTTTTCCAGGTTTCCCTCAGTCCTCATAAATGGCAAATGCCGGGTACCCTAAACTTAGATCTGGAACGTTTCCTTCCTTAAAATAAATTCTTTCCCAATTCATTATTTCACCTCATGTAACACCAGTGTCCACCGCCTGTGGTGCCTCAGTAGTAAAAACGGGCGTTAAACACCATTAAAAATAATAATAGAAGAACTCTAGCAGTTCGAAGTATAGTGATTACTAATGTGTGACTTTTTCTTAGTGCTTTATCCTTTTCTGCTTTTCTAGTTATTGTTATTTTAGTTACCTTGTTAATGGTTTTTCATTTATATACATATAGTATATATGGTTTGAAATTTGCATCAAATGACACTGTATGCAAATATTTTCAAAAATGAAACGTTTGCTTTAAATTACACATTATTTCACCAGCAATATTAAGTAATGTGTTTTCAAATTTTGAGGACGCTGAGATTAATAGTTTATGGGAAAAGTGCATATAAAGTGGCAAACTGTTAAAAATTAAATTTTTTCTAGTTTACTAAAATAATTATAAAATAATAACGATTAAGGTTAGTAAAACTTTATAAACAATTTATAATTTGTACACAATTACCTAATAAGTGGTAATTTTTTCCATTTCGATAACAGCATAGTTTTTCAAAAAACTGAGCTTGTATTTTATGGATATTCAGCACAAAAATTGCCATTATGTCTCAACTAAGTGTCCTTAATCTCGAAGTAAATAAAAATTGGAAACAATTTAATTGAATTGCGAGTAAAAATATATTGCTACATTATTTTGTCATTTAATCGTTTTCTACAACAAATTTCTTAGAGTACCTTGAGATAATATATTGACAAATTTAATCTCCGGGTGTTTACATAATACAATTGGTTGAACGAATTTTATTTATTTTTTTTTTTCAGTCAATTGTCTCATGACAGTATTGTAGCGGACTCCTGAGGTCCGGATCGCCCATAGGACGCCGTTACTCATCCCAGGGAGATGACGTGAAGGTTATATGCACCATGGAGGTCCTTAACTCTATGGATAAGTGATCATATGTGTATGAAATGAATTAATGGCACTATAAATGAGCTTGGAGTCATTGGCGTCTGGAAGCTATACGGCATTCACCTTCTCATGGTAAGAAAAACTCGGGGGAAAAACCCCCTTATATACACAGTTTGACCTGACCGGGAATTGAGCCAAAGGCCTCCGCAAACGCAAACGCTCTCAAGGAGGTCTTTTTTAATGAATTGTATATACTAATATTTTTGTTGCATAATGAGTCACTTATGAATGTTAATATGTTTTGTTTATAATTTTAACAAAATACCCCGTGCACAGTTTCGATTTTACGTTTTAATGAGACACAATTACTAAAGCGTGGTTAGATAACAATAAGCAGTTGTAGTTATTTTAATGTTGATGATCACATTTTGAGAGTTCGTTCACTCGCAAGCTGAGGCAGGATCAATAAACTATCACCACTTTTGCAAAGAACTGCACAGAAATTGCTAACTTACGCGTTTCGTTCAGGCAGAATACTATATCAACACCTCACTTCGCCGGTTGCCTAGCAACAGAAGTGTTCACCACAGTCACTTGTCTTGTTGCAGCAACATGGCTGTTGTGACGGGCTCCGGTGGAAGGAAACACTTTTGTGATCCCCCTCCCCAACCCTTGACCGTGACCAGACTTACAACGTAACAATATCGGATGATACGGAAAGGAAAACTCTTTGCTACCGTTAAGATAGCCCTCACGACTTCCATAGTATTAAGTAAAAGCTGTCACAAGTACACATCTTCTAGAATGACAAGTAGAATTTTGAGACACGTCCGTTATAATGAACTGTTCGTTTATTCACTCATAACTGTTGTTCGGTCGTAAAAAACTATTATTCTTAAATTAATTTTCTTTTCAAGCAATCTATCTTTTATATAAGGGGATGGAAATGAACATTTTAAAATTGCACTCTTAACATTATGTTGCCCTATTTATATTTTGTATCTCTTCACATTTGTTACCCAAACAATGGATACCGTGCGATCAGTTTTGTTTTTCCTCGGGGTATTTTGATGGCAAGCTCGCAGTTCGTCAGCCGGGTCTCGGCGATTAAAACAATAAAACAAACCAACTCTACATCTTTTACACAGACCATTTAAGAGGCTCATTACTTACCACATTATTAAATGAAGTGTTGAAACTACCCGCCTTCATTCTCCACACATTTTTAGCATCTCTTTAGGAAATTATTCATCACTGGCTGTAGTTCATGCTGAGAAACCCGGACAAGTTCCTGACGGATATTATCTTTGCGATGCGGGTTCGTCTTGTACACGGGATTTTTTTATTTACTCCAGAGATCAAAATCGCAGGCTGTTAAATCGTGGGACCGAGGAAGCCACAGATCCCTACTAATAATTCTGTCTTATGGAGATACATTGCGAATTGTCTCATAGAATTACTCGCAGTGTGAGCAGTGGCAGAGTCCTGATGAAAACAGAAGCATGATCACCCCCCCTCCCAATCTCTTAATTCTCTAGAAAACGTTTTTAGTATGGCATTCACATAAATAACCAAATTAACTGTATACTAATATAATTTGTCCTAAGATTCTTTCACCACTGAGTTAACATATATGAATGGCACATAACGACACCTGTGCCGTTGTAAACACACGAGATATAATATACATTATGTATACTGTTCAATTAAGAAACGAACAACACAGCACAAACCATAGCTGTGCTATGACTGTGACAGTCAGCAAGGTAAACAAGCAAGCAAGCAGGTTTGCTACCTCCGCCAGCTAGGTAAAAGAGTTGGGGCTCGTTCATGAAAGCATCACTTATCTTACTGCATATGCAGGATGAGTCAGAACCTCGTAGGAGGAGTTGATCTCCCAATCAGGAACATATTTTGTTAAATGATCAATGCTCCCTGATGCATCGTTTAGGAATAAAACACAAGTGTTATGAGCTTTTGACAATTATGACATTAATTTGTTCTATAAGTACTCTTGAGACAGTTTACAGGTGTTCAAACTGTTTGCTCTGAATTGATTCTAAGGCAGGGATGTTAAGGTGCTGCCTTTAACAAAAACATAGTTTTTTTTGGGGGGGGGGGACATGAAATGAAGCAAAATAGATTTTAGTGCAATTTTTTGAGATTAGCATATTTATACCCATTTCACCTCCTTTTCGATGCTCTAGCACCACTTTTGAACTTGTACTTTTATGTTTTGTTAAAAAATTGGGCGGAAATATAATGTTTTTTCATACTTCTTGAGCAGCTGAATGAAATCATATAGTCTCCTTTTGTAGAGCAGAACAAAAGCTCTAAAATTGTATCTTTAACATTTTGCAACCCAAATAATTTTTAAGCTTATGTAGCAAAAACCTGCAAGAAAAAACACAACTTTTAATTAAAGCTATTCGACAGAAGCACAGTTCTCCTTGCAACTAGCACACATTTTACATAAAGAAAGCTGGAATCTCTAGTTGCTCTAAGCGACTGTGTTTGTGTCGTTGCAGTCAGAATACTAAAAGTTCAGCAGGTAAAGTTGTATGCGCTTTCAGAAGAATTCATCGACACTGATAGTCTCATTTTTCATTGTTACCTGTTCGATGTAAATATTGCAATCAATGAGAAGATTCAAAGAGGCGGAATAAACAGGCACACCCAATACTGCAAGCACGTGAAGAATATTAAACTCCACAAGTCACAAACTGCTTGGTTATGTGCCTTCACTTCAGGATGTGAAAAAGCAGCAGTCTTCGAGTCCGTTCTCTGTAGATCTTGCCATTAGTCATTCAAATCATTCCTTGAAAAATGCATGCAACGGTCAGTACCTGATGAGAGTCTTGAGAAAAACTGACATAAAGACAATTTATGAGTATGTTCTCTAGAAAATAAAAGCGGGGGTGATAAACAAGAAATGAGGTTCATATTAGACGAAACTGCAAAGGTGTATATTGAATGTGCATTATCTGGTGAAGGGTGAAATTCATGCTCTTTGATATGTAGTAACTCGAGAAGATAAATACTTGAACATTAATGCGTGCCAGATATGAAAAGATCGTGCTTGTGATGACTGATCAAGCATGCTTTCGACTTTCCAACAACTGTAGATCATGCACCCAACCTCAACCATGCGAAAACTTGGAAAAGTCAAAAGCTTTACATGTGCTCTATAATCACCAATTACTCAACGACATAGACCTAGAGTTGGATGCAGGGCTACAGTTAGAAGAAGAGGAGGAGGAACAGCGGTAGAAGTTGACAACTGTGAAGAACAACCTTTTTTTTTTTTTTTTTTTGAGTAGTGTTTAACGCCCGTTTTTACTACTGAGGCACCACAGGCGGTAAGAGAACAACCTTGACAGATTAGCCAAAGCCAGAGTTGAATTCTTCTGAGTAACAGTCCGAACGTGGAAGCCTTTGCAACTTCCATTGAACTCTCTTTTCCTGTGTTTATAAAATATGCTTCATTAGTTTCAGTAGATGGTGAGTGGAGCTCAAAGTGTCAGTGACTTACATTCGAAAACATAGAAATGTTGTGCCTAATCCAGTGTAACAAACTGGTTGGAACTCAGTAGATGCCACATTTACTTCCTTAATATTAGTTACTTTAGGTAGAATGTTGAATATAGGATGTTAATATAACTATTTCAGACTTCAAGAAAGACATTTTATCAGCACCCTTTATAACCTTTTCGTATGATAATTCAAAACCCCTTTTTTCACCTTTCCGGCCATCATTTTGTATAATCTTGACGACTTTTAGAAATTAAGTTCTTTCCATTTGTAGATATTTATATCAAAGCTTTCTATTCGACTGCTCCATTTTTCTAGTGGTTGAGAAGTTCATATCATTTCAACAGGTGCCATGAACATTTTAAATCAAGTAGAAACAATTCAGGGCGTTAATACAAGGCGCAGACCTGCATCAAAATGAAACTTTGGGAATGTTTATGTACCACGTTCCCTGACAATCAAAATCTCCCGTGGTCTTAACCAACTGGGATAAGTTAACTGAATCAAACAATTTGTAGTTTTCCTTTCAGCTACAAAGCAGGAGAGGTTTATTTGTCTATTCTCTCAACATATCTAAAAATGCCATTTTTGTTAAGTAAACCCAGAGAGAATGCGAACAGGGCCTTTGGATCGGACCGAACAAAGGAACTTTCGGCTGATACATTTACATGAAAAAGGTCATATCAGTGATTTATAGCTTAACTCCACAATTGTTGGCATCCAGTGACTGACTCAGGTGTACGTCGTAATACAAATTGTACTCATAGTTTTTCCTAAATTGCGATCTCTTTTCATGTTTATCTGTAATTTTAGTGAAATTACGACAAATATGCAAAAGGCCTCCTTTGCCTTCATGATATACCGGCAGAGTTGGATTTATCTGATCAGGAAGTTGTCACACTTGGCCTTACTCCAATACAATTGAGCGCTCAGGTATTGGTCATAGTGGAGCGGAAGTAACAAATGCCAATCACCCGTGTCTTTTGTTCTCTGACTGCTAATGTCATAATTGAACCCGCTGTTGCACGCGACACCCTTTTGACCTAAATCTCCACGAAGTAAAGAGGAGGGTGTTTCTATCTTGGGAGAAAGAAAACTTTTTTTTAAACATATTGTTCATAGATCCCATCCTGGTTTTAACAATAAGTCGTTTAATCGCGCCATTGTTTAATTTGGTAACAACATGGAGCTCCTTAGCATTTCACATTAAAAGTTCAACAAGTTTTGACATTTTCGGAGTGAATTAGAAGCATTGAATCAACTACTCGCCTTATTTATGGTTTCGAAACCTATAGACTCGGTTCATATATTACACTAACAAGAGAACTAACACATACTTTCAACACTCATGTAGCGTATATTATAAAAATCGACAGGCAAGCAAATAATTAAGTTATAATTACTAAAAACATTTAAATTAAATTAACATTTACTTTCCTAGTTCAAGATACCAAAATAAATTGCTAAAGCATTAGGTTGAGAATCACTAGCAGAGAAACATAAAAAAGCGAGGTTAACGTCACTATACAAAGCGTATACCTCAGGACAAAAGCATGGAGGAATATCACAACTAGGTTAGAAAAAAACAACACACTAGGTTAGGAACGGTCATAGTTTTAAAATCAAATGTAGGCAAATTCTATTGCGTGAATGAAACCATAAATGAATAGAGTTGTCTTTGAAGATTGTCCTTTTCTGGCAAGATTTAAAGGTAACCTAAAATTGTATGTGTATTAACATTTCATGGATATAATATGAATATAATTATTGTTCAAATTTAAGTTTTTCCCGCAGTACTTGAAATGTTGTTTAACTCATTGTCTTTAATTGACTAACTTCACTTAACTGGTTTATATTTATTATTTAAGCAGATAAGTGTCTAGGCCTAAATTTTGATAACTCTAAAACTTTTGTAAATGTACTTTATTAAAGATAATGTTAAATTAGCATGTGTTTAATTAGTTTGAAGTTTTTAACTAGGTTAATATGTATTTACCGAGATTGTCATGTTTTTAGTTAGGCGAAATGTATTTAATTAAGTTAATATTGTACAATTAAATAGACATAGCTTCAGAATTCTTCTGCAGCCTTCACCGCTGCTTCTGATAGTGAAAAGTGTTCAAACGAAGGTCTTTCTTCAATTTGGGGAAGAGGAAATAGTCACATGAGGAAAAATCTGGACTATAGGGAGGGTGAGGGACATATTTTACAATGTTTTTTCTGAGCTATTTAGCAACAACATTTGCGATATACGGCCAAGTAATCATGAATATTTTAGAAAACTGTAAAATTATTTATTTTATCCTTGACATATAACATACAATTAAGCACAAACGTCGATGGCAAAGTCAAAATCCTAAGTCAGTGAGAAGTGGCTTACAATGATATTTGAAATGAACTCCGCAAATCTTTTTTTGTGAAATAAAATCTTTTTGTTTAAAGGTGATTATCCCATAAGGGAATACCCAATTAATGTGCGAATAAATATAAGCAAAATAAAGCTTCATTAATATGCCCTTTGTAACACTGTAACTTAAAATTCTTAACATAAAATGTGCAATGATGCTTTTTTTGAAATATTAAATTTACATGAGTCGACCAGCCAAGGCCATAATCAATATAAATACCCAAGAATTTCATTAAGCTCAGTGCCTGTACACATTTGAATGGTTTTACCATTATTTATACTTAATTTATTGACATTATACCAACCATTAACAATAGAGGACTTCAAATGTAATTTGATTTTTGCTACATTTTCAAGTTTATCATATAAAATAATAGTTAAATCATGTGCATACCACTAGAGTTCACAAAGAGACAAAGGAATATCATTAGTCTAAATAATAAAAATAACAGGCCCTAATATGGATCCGTGAGGAACTCCATGATTTGAATTTAGTTAAAATTCCCTTGAAATAAGTTGCTTGGTGTCTGTTATTGAAATAGAACCTTAAGAATTAAGACTTTTAATCTTAAATCCATAAAAGCTAAGTATCTATGAAATAATTAGATGAGAAACAGTGTCAAAAGATTAGAAAGATCAAAAAACCACTTAAGATGACGTTAACATCGTTGATATTTTCGTAGCATTGTTTAAAGGACGTAAATGCTATTTAAAAGCAAATTTAAAGAATTAGTTTCCAAATGTGTCACAGTCGGCTCACACAAAAGTATTTCAAAGACCATGGCAGCTTTAGATATTATGCTCATCGGCCCATAATGATCTAGTTTTATTTATTTTTTGGCCTTTCTCAAAAAATTTGTATAATTTTAGGAAATTTAAAGGCGTCAGGAAAACAACAGATATTGAGACAACAATTATAAACACAAGTCAAGGGTTCACAGCATCCAGACAGGCACTAATGTTTTAATTTCTTAATAGCAGAGTAAACGTCTTCCACACCAAGTTCTGTAAATTCAAAATTACAGTAGGCTTAGTTAATTTGTTTAAAAAGGATATAAATACAATATTAGTGGGTACACTAACTATAACTTCTTGAACTGGATCAATTAAAAAGTATTGAATTCTTCACAGTTAAAGTTTATTGGAAATGCGCCAGACTTCGAGTTTGAGTTCAAAAATTCATGTATCACATTCCAAGAAGATTTGCATATATTATTAATAAAGGATCGTTTTAATCCTTTAAGGTTTATTATATTTCTTTTACAAATCAATGTATTTACTTTTGTAAAAAAAATCCGTTAACAGGAACTGCAAGAACTAAACGAATTCCTCAGCAACTGGAATAACTTTAAAAATTGAGTATAAAACACAAATTATGACTTATTAATTAATAAAATGAAACAAGTAATACCATTACTGTGTGGTATTAGGAGAACAAAATTGAATTATTGCAATCTATAAGTATCACACACATACACATCACACATACAAATTAGTGGTTTACTGAGATCTCTCTATTTTCTAATGCCCAACAGTGCAACAAAATTCTCTTTTTATTTACACTATTAAGAGGTATTTTAATTTCTATTAATTAAATGAAACGTATAACCACTAATAGATAAAGCTATACTGTGTGGGTATTTTTAAACATTTTTTAAATGTAACCACGTTTTATAAACTGGGCTCTTGATATCATCTTTACTTACAATCACTGAAACATAGAAATATCAGAAAGTTTCGAGTTACATTGTATATTTAAGATGTTTATATGCTTCAATAAAACAAACACATGTTACTATTTATAATTACAATATACTAAGCAAATATACACAATCAACAATATTCAATCGAAAGTTCCATTGGCTTTGAAATTTAATTTAAATTTTATTATTTTCTTTTGTTTAAATGATATGCGAATTTTATTGTGAAAAAAGAAATATTGATGTCGCTAGAGCGATTTTTAAATTGCGGGTAACCCCCCCTCCAAATAGTCCGATTTCCTGAATTTTCAGAAACTATTTTTCTTATTTTATTTAAATGGCACGTTGCGTTGCGAAAAAGGAAATATTGATCCGCTGGAGTAATTTTTAAATGTTGAGTTTTAGGTAAACCCCCATTCCTAATTATCTGATTTCACTTATTTTCAGAAGCTATTTTGTTTCAATGGCATACACTTAGTTCCCATAAAACATTTAAAATTGTAACTGCTAGAGGGATTTTTTAAAAAAAAAATCGCTTTGGGTTAATCTTCCCTGACGTTGTTTCACTTTTGCTGGTTAACGAACTCGAGGAATGGTTTGTTGGGCATTTGCCGAGTGGCATGATGTCATATGCCGAATTTCGCGGGGAAAAGACGAAAATTACGACCTCTAGAACGTTAACACACACACACACACACACACACACACACACACACACACACAATTTTTTTCATTGTCATTTTCGGTGCTGCCTATTAAGTAAAATCGATGGAGATTTGAAGAAATTATTCAAAAATAGTTTCATGTGTACAGCCACAATATTCCTTCAGAATACGCTAAAACATGAAATTCATAAAACAGAGACAAACTTTTTAAAATGCAGACTTCATTAGTGTACTTCTTTTTATTGTTACATTTGTTATTGGATGTAAAACGAACAGAGGAAATATATTATTAACAATCTCATAAAATTCATTTAAAAGTGTTACAATATCGGCATAATTAATTATACATTTCTTAATGCGCTTACCTATCGATTCTATGACATTTCTATTTTGACGTGTGCGAAAGTGAAGAGCGACACTTATTTTATTTAGAATAACTAAACAAGTGAACTTTCTCTTATTGCCTGATTTAGTATCATCTGGAAGCTTCTTGCTACCTGCGGGCACCCTCCGGTACCGACCGGCTGACATTCCTTTCTGAAGACAAGAGACCGGTTACGAAATAACGCAACGGTACCTGCCACGCTCCCAACTTGCGCTACAGCTGCAACTGCCGGCCACGAAACATAAAGAGTTAGTTTTTTAAAGCTAAAACCACTTTGAGCAGTGTAAGCAGACCTGTATTGATTTATAAATAATATAAACACGATTTAAAATATAATACAAATACTAATAATACAATACAATTCTTGACATTCTATCTAAGACATACGAGCTCAATATATACATCTTTTTACCACTACGTCGTATTAATAAGATTGTTCACGTTTATTTAGTAGAATTTACATGCTTGATTTGTTTTAATAATATAGATGAAATTTCCAGGGTTTCTCAACAATAACTAATATGTGGATATAAACAGGCAATGTATATTAACAATATTTAAATTTATTATGGCATCAAAATATTTCTACACAAATGCTGCTGTTTCAAAAACATTACATTTATTAAATTAGCAATTACCGATTCCTTATAACAAAAATTAAACATTTAGTTTAAAAACAAAATAGATAAATAAGGCATACATTTAATTTTCTACTCTTATAAAGGTTGCTGCATCTCAATGTAAAGTTAGTCCCTCACCCTCCCTATAGCCCAGATTTAGCCCCATGTGAAATGTTCCTTTCTCCAAATTGAAGAAATATTATGAGAGGCATTTTCCATCGTCGTAAGTGGTGGTGAAGGCTGCGGAGGCGATTTTGAAGAACCTGTTAAAAAGTATTTTCCAACATATCTTGAAGACTAGCAGAAAAGCTGGGTACCGCCGCAAGTGACCGAGGTCGTTAAAGGCGCGGACTCATGAGAGGAAGGTCTGCGGTTTGATTCCTATCAGGACCGTCCTCCTTCATTGAGGCTATTTACAGGTTTTCCTCAGTCCTCATAAACAGCAAAAACCTGGGAGGCACTCTAAACTAAGGCTTGGAACGCTTCCTTCCTTTAAAAAATCTTTTGCTAGTTTGCCATTTCATCTCATGTACCACCAGGGTCTACCATCTGTGATGCTTTAGCAGTAAAAACAGGCGTTAAACACTATAAAAAAAAAAAACACCGGGACAATTGCATTGAATCCAACGGACTCTAAGAAAGATCATTAAAATTATGGGAATGAGTAAAGAATATTTTGATCAGCTCTCATATGTAAGGGGAAGTATCGCTGAAACTATGGGAATATTACGTGCCATTTTCAGTCGGAGAAAGCGCCAAATAAAACGATATTGGAAAGCCAGTTAAAAAGGTTGAACAAACCGTTCAGTAATTGAAGATGGAATAAAAAAAAAAACCGCCGAATGGCCGAAAACATTGTTGCATTGTTGATTTTCCTGACACATTTTGCCGGTGATCTTTGGAAACGAATTATCTCAGAGGATTTTGACGAAGGATTTCCACCTATTTAAGATTCACTGACTCGATATATATATATATATATATATATATATATATATATGCTTATGTACTTACCCAGGCAAGAGTTAAGGCCCTGAGGCCATGAGACCTTCTATTCCACCCTTCCACGAAAATACAGTACAATATACACTGTTGTATGAAATACAGAAAAAAGCCAAATTACATATAGTTAAAAAGTTAATAAAGAGATAGATAGTAAAGTCATAATCCGGGTTCGAGGTAGGGACAATTTACGAAGCAAAGTGAGGCATAACAAACACTTGAATGAGATCCCTGTTTAGGTTCAGAGGTAGACTTTGGTTACACGTTTTAATGTGTGAATGAAACAAAATGTTTTATTGCATGTTTGGGTTACCTGACTCTAGATGGAGTCTATATAAACACTTAAGCCTTTTGCCATGTTGGTATAATGAATTACATTGTTTATAATGGTGGGCGCCACATCGTTTGAGTTTATTTTAAGTAGCGCATGTTTATATCCCACGACTATAACCGGTGATTTAAGTGAATTCAGTTTTTATCCAATGCTTGTGTTCAAAGAGAGATGCAGGTGAGATCTTCATTTACTACAGTCACGGCGTCATGAACAGAACGAGGGAGGTGTGAAAGTAGAGTTGTAAGTCGACAGTGGTAATTGGAGTGTTTTATGTCTTTAGCACTAAGTAGTGGTCCGAGTACTGAACGCTGGGGAACCCCTGCTATCGGAAATTGAAATCACAGTTTTTTTTATTTAATTTGAACGATGTGGATATGGCTGTAGCTGTCACACTGTGCCGAGTTACTGCCACAGAAATTTCATGAACAGCATCTTGCATAGCAGTGATCAGAATTAGCCAGCAACAATATGCGACATTACACTTTGCTACTTTTTTCTTTGAGGTTCGTAAAGTTCAATATTTACGCTGCAAGAATAAGACAGAAAGCAGAACTTGGAAGAGTTAGTTATCGACGAAATTGAATTGCAATTATGTAAAACTTTGATTGAAAATGTTGGCTAAAGAATAGGAGAGTATCATGAACATTTGTCAGAAAGCTTATTTTCTTTAATAACAATATTAACCATTTACATTGTATAATAACTTTGTAAAATAATGAACGAATAAAATTGTTTTCAAACAAAACTCTGTGTTAATTTTGGGACATGCAAAAACCTTTACTAAAATTAATTAATCTACCTGATTGAAAGTTGCCCTGCAAAGTGGATTACAAAGTACGACTGACCCCAATCACTCACCTGATAGACTGAACACATTCTGACACGCACCTCTGTGTGCTGAACCCGTTACGTGTCTGTCTGGTATTGACACAGTTGGTACCTATTTTTATTATTAGACATGTACACCTTGATTCATTGGTAACGTGGCTCGTTTTGACAGAAACAAGAATTGGTAAAATAATCGGCAGAGAGATGGGGGGGGGGGGGACACTTAGATAAACTCTCTGGAATGGATGCTTAGCTCCAAGACACTGCTAGTTCGGTCCAGATTCACTATGTGATGTCCAGATGAATGTTTCCTGTACAAAATTATCTGCTCACATTGACTGCATCATAATCCTTGCTTTCTTGACCACATTGGGCAATAAAAGACTTTCAGTCAGCCTATCAGTAAACATTTAATTGCGTGAAGAAACAATAAGATGTATTCGAGATGGGTGCATCTGCAATAAAATATTTTATTTTTGTTATAGGGCATAAAATAACTACAAGGCTAACTACAGCTTCAAACAGGTAAACCTACTAATTTGTCTTGTATTATTTTTTTCTGTGTAGGATATTAGACTGTTCTTCAGACCAGAAAAACAAGAGTTAACGTTTAAATGATGATATAATAAATAAATAAATTTGATGTTTGTAACATTTATATCTTATCCTATCGGAAAGAAAAGAGTAAAACGTTTTACAAAATACGATTTGAAGACCACTGCAGTTAGTCCGAAAAACAACATGGGGACATTAAAATCGAGAGCTGTTCAATAAAGAATTATATATTGATAACTCATTGTCATAATTTAGGTCTTTAGTCATAATTTAGTCTTCAAAGACATGCTGAAAATAATTTTTCAAGGGTCCTTCTGAATCTCCTGCGCAGCGAGCACACGGGGCTAAATCTGGTCTATATGGAGGGTGAGGGACACGTTTCACATATATTTTTGTGAGATATTCAGCAACATTTGCAATGTGCGGCCATGCGTTATCGTGGTGCAGCATCCTACTTGTTGCATGGTAATGCGTGTGATATGACCAGAAAATCTGTGTAGTATTGCCCAGTTGCAGGAACGGCATGCTAGTACACAATTTCTTCAATACTGAAAAATGGGATGACCAAAACACCCCTAGCAGAAGCAATCACTTTTGCTTTCTTAGGTGTTGGTGACCACACAAAGCCTTTTGTTTGCTCTCAGGATCGATATGATGTAGCCAAGTTTCGTCAGCCTTAATTACCGTTAAAAAAAACTCCGCATCTTCCTGTAACTTCATCTTCAACTGCATGTGAACCTGTATGCTAACGTCCTTTATTTCTGGAATCAGCATCTTGGAACCCACTGTGCGCGAAACGCGTTCCATGTACAACTTTTAGTAGTAGTAGTAGTAGTAGTAGTAGTAGTAGTAGTAGTAGTAGTAGTTGTTGTTGTTGTAGTAGTAGTAGTATATTTATTTACAAAAATATTTGTTACAAATCTAGTTCATTCATGTAGTATCGGTCCTGGTCGGGTTCGAACCCGCGATCTTGGGTTTAGGAGGCAAATATGGTAACCACTACACCACCAGGACCGACAGTTTTTTTCGTGATATAACCAAAAATATCATTGATGTTCTGAGCTTCCTATTCTCGCTATGCTCATAATCTTACAATTAGACCATCTTGTGATATAGAAATAAAAACTTCTCTCTCTCTCTCTCTTGCTTAAAATCGATGTACTAAAATGATAAAATATTTGCTTAATTCCTTTGTTTCCTTTATCTATGCATAATAATATGGACATGCGGCACTGCATAGGTGATTAAGTTCTAATGTTAGAAGCTTTTTAAAGCTAAAATAAAACTCTTTTGTTTTTCTAACATCTAATTTTATTTCTTTTCTATTGAAGTTTGTACACTAAAATAAGTTAAATAAATTATAAATAAATTACATTTTTATATGTACATAAAGAAGAAATATTCGGGAACATGAAAATGTGAGCAAATTAATGACTTACATACTCAATATATAAATATTCAATAAATAAATAAATAAATAAATAATCGTCTAATAACAATGACTAAAGCTCTTTGCTATCGTTAGTTACTACATTCTTAGTGTTGCTATTTTGGTTTAAAAACTGAAGTTTGTTGACAAAAGAATACTATTTTAAGTTCTGCTTTAAAATGTTACATGTTGTTAAGATAATTTGTACTACTGTTACCAATAATGTTCATTATTTGATTTTAGTCGCATTGCTAATTACTTACTAAACAGGGACAATAATGAGCAGGATTTCAAATATAGATCTTGATTGCAAACAGGAAAAATTACTATCGTTTATCTACAACACTGTTTTAATTATTTTATTAAACAGTCTTATACTAGAGGTTCACTGAACCATATTTCATACACTTGAATTCCCCTCCATCAAAATTAGAAAGAGGATCTCACTTTGGAAGCGTCAAAGTTTTGGGAAAGAAATAACTTGCAACTAATCACATTGTTGATATATACGTTTTGGATTTTATCTGGGTGTGAAGTAAATGTCTGGAATGAGATATATGTAATAACTGCCCTTGAACTTAATACTAATCCGCTAATGTTTCTTTTTTGCTGTAATATTTCGAAGTATTAATTCTATTTTACATTTACTGTTCATTTAAATTGTTTATTTTATCATTTTTTTCGTGTGATCAACAATCAGAATAATGCACATTTATATTTGTACAAACCGCATTCTTGCAACAATGTCTTCGGTTTCTATAACGCCGCCAAATCACGATATGGCGGTTATTGTTTTAATGCAGGTGTGCCAACATAGGTTTATGCCTCTTATGCCAGGGCCGCTGAAACGTTACACTTGACAGCTTCTTTTTCAGCTGACAACCTACAGATTAACAAATGAGGAATGCCGTTACTCTTTCTGAACCAACCCCAGTCAGTCGTGACATAGAAGCTGCTTTGTTGCTGATTTTTCTTATTGTTGTGCAGCTGATTTCTATCGTGTTTTTGCAGTTGAGTTGCTGTGATTAAGTGTACTGGTTAATTTGTAGTGGTTAGAATATGTCGCAAAGAAATCATTTGCAGAGTGGCTCACGGAGTGATTTACGTCAAGGTGTTACATGACGCAAAATGCTCTACGAGAAATAACATCCTGTAACGCTCAAAGCTTGAACAAAATATCTCTCAGTAATGTTTGAGAATACGTCGCATTGTTTACTTGTGTTTTGTTTCCCCGAGCTGCCACTAGGTGGACACGGATTGAAGCAGAATGCCATGTTGTAACAACTCATAAACATTGATGCTACAAACGTTCATTAAAACGTACAAAAACAAACCGGAGGTCAATAAATTGAGGGTCGCATGGGACTTGTGCTCATTTGTGATACATTTGGCGATACCCCTAGATTGCAGTAATTAACTACAGGCGTCCTTGATGATGGTGGTTGTTACACGGTGGTGCTTGCTAGAGTGTATGGAATGACGACCGTAATTTTATAACTTCTTTCAAACCAAAAGGAAGTTTAGAATGTTGTATCTAGGAAAGAATTTAATTGACATTGTAGATACTCGAAATACGTTGGTGTACCTGAATGCATTTCTCCATAGAAATTCGTGAAGATAATTACCACCAAAACAAAGTAAAATGCCTGTGAGATAAATCGCTTGTTTCTTTCGCACCCATATCTAACCGAATGAAGCAAAATGATAAAAATTTCCTCAAGATGATATAAACAGTTATTTTTCCGGAGTCGTGGATCATATCTCCGCGCCCATTTAGCGCTTATCCACATCTGCGTGAAAGCTATTATTCTTCCAATAATCCATCCAGGTACAGTTATTTCACCCTTCTTTTTTAATATCCCCATACACGAACATAAACTTTAATTTGACTCCAGCGTTTTACTCCTACAAACCCTTGTGCAATTCTAATGTCTCCTGGGTAATTAAAAAAAAAAATGAATAAGGCGATCTAATCTCAAACATTCCCCATTTCTCACTATCAAAAGTGTGTTCTTTATTATGCTTACATTATAAATACTTCTTGAGCAAAGTAATTTATTATCATGCACACTTAATATACGTTTACTAGAGAAATTTGAATTCCCAAATCAGTGTGAAAAGTGTTCTTCCATATTAGCCTTGTGTAGGGCATTAGTTGGAACTTCCAACTTCTAATATTGTGGCGCATTCAGGCGGTAATAATGTATTAACAATATTCTAGGATGTTAATTGGGTTTTCTTTAGCCACATGGTAGTTGGAGAACACGGTAGCTTCACCGAGCGGCGTAAATGTGAGGAAAAGTGTGGTAATAAGATAGCGCATGCACAGGAATGTTTTAACAAGGGGTCGCTTGTCTGAGGGTGCGTCGTTGACCTTCAGACCCCATTGTTTCGAGGACATCAAGCCAAGCCACAATGTAAGGTAAATATCGATAGATTTAATAAACTGAACCACGAAATGTGTTTTGATTTATGTTTGTTCCCTTAATGCGTCTCAGGTGATACTCATAGATTAAACTGGGGTAAATCTCTCTCGTCCCAACCACGAGGTAGTCAGAAGTCAGGATAATTCGCGAGTAGGCTGTACGGTGGTTGCGGCAATATCAGCCGTTAAATAGTGGCGACTGTTGCAATGTCCCAATCGCAGAATAGCATGAATTAATGCTGTCAAGTGCAATGTTTTAGCGGCCAGGGCATAATTTACGCTGACGAAAATGAACCACAAACTACGGTTAAAGAAAGATAAAAAAAAAAAAAACGCAGAAATATTCTTGATAGTTTTAACATGAACGAATCGAACAGGGCCTTGTTATGAGCTTAGTGTTGCATTAGCTGACTAACCATCTTAGTCGCGAAAGTTATTGACACTTGCTCTAATAACTTCAATATCAGTGCTTTAGACCTTTCCAAGGTTGCCTGGCAGACATGTTTGTTTAACTGTTTTTGCAAATGTTGATGAGTTTAGCAATTATTTGTAACTCGTATACGATTAAAAAAATATGTTTTTTTTCCTGAATCATAAGTTAATATACAGGTAGTTGTAAAAGCTCATTATTATAAATAAATTTGCTTTTTAAAAATTGTAATAAAACTTGTTTACGTTTTTGCACTAAACATTACCCCAACAATGAACCTACTATAGAGTATTCCATTTTTCTATACCCTGTCAAGAGAGAAAATGACTTTTAAAAAAATTCTCAATTTTAGACAGGGTTTACATCCATATGAGTAATATTTTTTGTTTGGTTATATCAGTTCGTCTGTTTGATACACCCTTTATAATATACGATTTTTTCAAAATAATCTGCATTTATAACTTTAAATTCTGGCAACCCTGGACATAAACCCCACAAGGGATTGTACCAATGTGACGATAAAGTGTCACAATTTAAATTGCTTTGTATTTAGAAAATTCCTCAAAATACCTTTTGGAAAAACTAAGAATGCACTCGGGGGATTTAGGTAAAAAATAAACATATAAATGAAATATGATTTTAAATCTCCCTATCCAAAGTTGTGTGCACTTCATAAGTTAACCAAAAATTGGTCCAGGTGTTTTGAGAACCTCGTCCTCAGAGAACTATCAAGAGCTTTTCGACGTAATCTTATTTCCTTTACCCTTCCTATTTTGATTCTGTGCTTCCTCGTGAATAAGTTTTAAGGTTTTTGGATTAAGCAACTGGTAGTACTTGTTCAGGCTTGTAAGCTGAATACGCCAAGTCATGAGCTGGCGTTGGTACCAAGATCTTGCGACCGCCGCTTCTGGACCAGATATTACCCAACCAGCCTTTATCATCATGACTCTCTTCTACTGGATAGGACCAGGGATCAATGTGATGGTGGTCGTCATACAGGTGGTGGTGCTGAGCCTGCTCATAATACACAACCGGGTGATCTTCCTTCTTCTTCTTTTTGTACTCGTTGTACAACCTCAAGATGTTGACCACAGTGTTCACCACGTACAGGAGGAACGCTTTAAACTGGATCAACTTCGTGGCGATGAAGATCAACTTGGCTATCTTCAGCTTAATCAACAGTCCCATCAGCACCAGCTTGAGGAAAGCTTTCTTCCACTTCTTCTTCTTCTTATGACCACGGCCTGAAACATAAGTCAGATGTCATAGATCAAGCAGCTTTTCATACATAGCATGAACATTTGAATGAAGTTAAACACCAAGATGCAAGTGTTTCTACTTTACAACTGCACTGTCCATTTGGCTGAGCGAACTGTTAATTGCTGTACTCTCGCTATCTACTATCCTAACATGAGGGCGAGTCAACATTTTGTACTATTTGAAATGCTATCTCAACAACGAGAGTGTAAAGGTAGTCAGAGGTTAAGATTCTGCGCGATGTTATACAGACCCAATAAGAGAAAGAAGAACAGCTACTGTAGGTGGCGATGTATCTTTTCCTTTGCCGTCACCGATCGATATGTATTCTAAAAGCTTCTAGCTCTTAAACATCCAGCGGTCAGATTACTTATCTTCCCCCCCCCCCTCCTTTCTCTTTCTGGCCGTCTTCTTCACTGCCGACGAGCAGTTTTACCCCGGCTTTTGCTTTGATATATTATTTCTTTCTCTTCAGGCTTATGGCTATTTTCGACTATCGTGGTGGCTGTTTTGTTGGGGAAGTTGCTCCCCAGGATTGTTCGTTTGCCACGGTGATCGTGTACTGCCATCAAAGAACTATTTCATGTTATTTAAATTACGAGGGTAAGTCACAAATTAATATGGGGAGCATATTAATGTTTGCATGAGGCATCTGAGGCTATATGGAAGCATTCATTAGATACGAGATAATCGATGATTAGAATAACGAAACAGCAGCTGCAAGATGGCGGTGCTTTGAATGAGTGTGTAGCCCTCGAGCAGCGTTCCCGTGTGCGATTTCTGTGGAGCAAAATCTATGGAATCAAAGAAATGAGTTCCATCTATGGTGAAAAGTTCCTGTATGTCAAGCTGTTTACAATTTGGTATAAAGTTCTCTGGAGGGTAGACTGTGGACACCGCGTCACCGGCCAACGGAGATTGCCACAGAGGCGAATTTGCAACGAGTTGAAGACTTAACCGAGCAGACAGAAGGTAACTATAGACACCAGAGCCCTTGCTATTGGTTGTTAACATGGCATAGCTTACCTAATGATGCATGACAAGTAGATTTTCACAAAGTCTGTACACGATAAGTGCCGCTTATGCTGACCCCACAACACAAAATGTAAACAATGAATCTACAGCATCTCAATCGCTGCTACTATAAAGGACACGCTATGCTAGCCCGAATTGTTATAGATCATGAGTTTTGAGTTCACCATTACAGCCCAAGACAAAGCTTGCGCGTCAATGCAGTGAAAACATCCTGTGTTGCCTTCGGGGGGGGGGGGGGGGAGTTTAAAGTTTTACCATCCGCCGGGAAAATGATACTCACAGTCTTCTGGGATCACGAAGGCATACTAGTTATTGCATTTCAGCCTCAAGTACGAGGCCAATGTCGACTCTTACTGGAAACTTCATGAGGTCATTCAACGGAAGCGACCAAACTCCTCACCAAAGGCTCTTGCCTGGCAACGTGCGTCGTCATACTCCCAAGGACAAATGAGACGCTGCGACTTTCAAGTGGGAAGCCGTGGAGTATCCTCAACATAGCCCTGACCTCGCTCCAAGCGACTTCCATTTGTTCGGCTCTCTCATACATCACCTTACGGGTGAGCATTTTCCCGGGATTGAAGCTGTAAAAAGGGAAGTTAATGCTGCTGGATTTCAGGGGCCTGTGAAACGATGGGGCAAGTGCCTCAATGTACAGGCAGATTGTATTGAGAAACAAAAGTATTTTAAACCAGTTCTCTTATTTGGTGTAGTTAAATCTACCTATATATCTGTTTGTAACTTGCTTAATGACTTTCTTTCGTATATTTACTACCAGGTAATCTGTATTATTGACTTTTTCAGCTTAATTATCTAAAATATGTTATGTTGTCTCTTGTTCACATGTCATAGTTTTCTTTGAATACGTGGACAACTTTTATAATAAACCAGGCTTTCCATCTCTGATGCGTTAAACATAATGCATATTTGAGTCAGTGATCTGATCTGAATTATTTAACACTCGTTTATTTTTGATATTCTTTAAATTAATTTTGTGGCGCACAGCAATTTTGAGTATGGTTGGTTATTGTTAAGAGGGCCACCTCCCCGGTATTTGTCATTAATGAGGACTGAGGAAAACTGCAAGAAACAAGGAGGACGGTCCTGATGGGAATCGAACCCCATCCCACCCGTTTACGAGTTCGTACCTTAACGACCTCTGCACCCGTGGTGATACGGTGAGCTCTGTTACATGAGATGAAATGACAAATTCGGAAACATGTTTTTTTTTTAAAAAAAAAAAAGAAAGCATTTTAGGCCTAAGTTTAAGGAACCTCTCCGGCCTTTTGCCATTTATGAGGGCTGAGAAAAATCTGAAAAAACCTTAGTCAGGGAGTACGGTCCTGAAGGAAATCGAGCTCCAGACCCTCCGCTCATGTCTCTGTGCTTTATCGATCTCGGCCACCCGTGGCGGACCCAATTCAGGGCATAAACGGGTGATAAATTTGCTCAGAAGTCTCTTCTTTCAGGTTTGAGGTTCTTTTACATGACATAAATATACGATACGGGTCTCAAGGCTTTAGTTCTCTTCCGAAAGAAGCAATATTTACAATTTGCACACTTTAAAAAGCTGCCTCCTGCGTGGGATTACTAATCTGGGTTCGACTCCTGGTCGGGTCAAGTTGTCCGGGTATACGAACACGGTAGGGTTCTCTCATTTCGCTAGTGATTGTGGACTGTCCCATTCCTTCATGTACAATCGCCAAGACTCTAAACTACTTACTTATGTCACTGGAGTCGTGAAGGGAGACCTTGTTGGCTTTGCCTTGTCCCACTTCGTTGCTACCCTCCTCGCCCTCCAGTTCCTCCGTAGAGCCTTCATCCTCATCTTCTTCGTCACTAAGCTCTTCGCTGTCTTCTTCCTCCGAGTCAACCCCGGTGTCCTTGAGATCCTCGCCATCCTCACCATCCTCGAAGAAGCGCGTTAACCCGTCGCTGACAAGTTCTCCGAGAACGTCGAAGAGTCCAGCATCCCCCTCGCCAGGGATCCTGACTATCTCCTTCTCCTCGTCAATAACCACCTCGTCCTTTCGACCTGCAAAGTACAAACATCGTTCAGTCACCAGGAAATCGTTTCACAAGCAGCGGAAGCAGCACTAACATTGCATTGATCATCTTGCATACAACAATTATGACTAAATTTTAATGTAGATAAGATAACAGGGGTCTATTAGAGTTTTATCGACCTCCCACACGTCAGCCTAAAAGGCTTAGTTGTGCAAACTCATAGGTAGAATTTCACTGTTTCCCAAAATTTGTTCCTTGAGCAAATTGCAGTATTTTGGTTCCAATGTTGCCAGCTCTTCCCTGGTTATAGAAAGAGCACAGTCTCTTACTAGGAATGGGCAAATAAACAGGATATGCGAGGCGGTCTCGTTCTTTTTGCACATGCTAAAAATAAGTTCATCTTTCCAACTCTGCATATATAGTTCTTGAAGTGACAACGTTCTGCAATTAATACAACTACTTTCCCTATTCCTCTTTTATTTTTGGTTAGACGAGGAAAGCGTGTTGCTTAAACCTAGGACCAATTTCATAGCGTGTTTATCCCTAGTCCATGTTTTACCGCAGTCTTACCAGCACGTGTACTGATTCCAACCGCGGGTTCAGGGTCAACAATGGTCATTTCAGTAACCTTTTCATTTCCATAAACGCCTCGATGTCCCGGCACCCATCACAGTTCAAGCCTGTTTCAAGATGCAGGGCAGTCAGGGCATTTTGGCATTCCCATCCAGTTTAGATTTTACTTGTTCGGAAAGAAATCTTTTAAAGTACTTTGGTTGTCTGTGAGTATGGCGTTTTGTCTACCATGGTAACCTTTCTCAAGTCCTCTAAAAGCAGAGTTCAATGGGGCAAACACTTCTGCCTGAAAAACTGTGCAATATTTCCCAAGGCTTATACTGATGTTTGTCCTCCTTGCAAATAGGCCATATATATCTGTGCGTTTTTTTTGTTTGTTTATTTGTGAACGCTCTTTAACATCTCAGCTCATCAGCGTCCCATTCAATTCAGGCCCTGAAACGGCCGACAATTTTGCTCAGAGGCCTCTTCTTTCAGGCTTGAGGTTCTTTTTCGTGCCGTAAATGTACGACACGGGACCTACGGCTTTACCTCCCTTCCGAAGGAAGCCATACTTAGGATTTTTACGCCCGAAAATAAAAAAATCCAACAACTCTAGCCGGAATTATACCCAAGATTTTGAGTGTACGAGGCAAGTATGGTGGCCACTAGATCACTAGGACCGACTGTTAATTGATCGTTATATGCCAGATTTTCTTAAGGGAAAAAAATTGCAGCCGCTAGTGCGTTAATAGACACCTATATGCTTCTCTTTAGATTAACCCCCATTTCTAATATTCCAATTTTACCTGGAATTGAGAGCATCAAACCAATGTGAAAACATTTCACGACGCTTTATTAATGCATTCATCTTTAAGGGATTGGCACCATCTCTTTAATTCTCCAAACCAGCGGAACACAGTAGCATGTGAGGGAGAAAAGTCCCCAAATGCCCCCTCAAACGCCCAAGTGACTGAGTTTCATTCAAGCCACATTTGAAATCGTACAAGATCATCGCACAAAACACTCTTTCTGAATCTTCATTGCACTTACAAGAACGTTCACACTTTGCAGACTTAACATAAAATGCAGGAAAATGAATAATACAACAGACCTCTGCCTGCTACCATACCAACACTCAACAAGTTCACCTCAGCAACAACGTTTTACCTAGGGGTGACCAATGTTCCGTGTTTCAATGCTTATCCAGTGACCCTCGTATTAATATATATCAATTTATATGTATGATGTAACTAAATTAACAATAATTAGAAAAACAGAAAAGGATAAAACACTAAGAAAAAGTCACAAATTGCAAATCTGTGAATTTTTCTTATTGTTTTATCCTTTTTGCTTTTCTAATTATTGTTTATTTTTCATATATATATATATTTCTCCCTGATGTTGCTTGTTTAATTTGTTTCCACGCGTTACGTTAACTTCAAGATACAATATTTATTTTTACTACCTTCACTTGTCCTCTACTTTTAAATAAGAACACGAGTTGCTTGAAATATACAGAAAACTGTGCGATTATTTAAATGTTTTATCTATTTCTGTGCCTCTATTCTTGTTTTATATATATATATATATATATATATATATATAATTAGAGAAAAGACTATTCTTGTTTTATGTATGTATGTATGTATATATATATATATATATATATAATTAGAGAAGCAGAAAAAGGATAAACACTTAGAAAGTCACAGATTTTGTATCGCTATACTTCGAACTACTTGGGTTCTTCTCTCTCTCTCTCTTTTGGCGGAGGGGGGGCAAAATATAATCATTTTTACAAAAACAATGTATCAGTATCAGAAAGGGGAACAGGCGATAAATTAACGACCGCACTTTTACTGAAGTACAAGGGGTACATTTTCTCCTGGGCTGCTGGTATGCAGTAACGGAATAAAATTTAGGTGGACGAGGTAAATTGAAAATAGAAGCCAAGTCAGGAGCTGACAGTGAAAAGTTTTGACAGAAAGACGCGGCAAACTGAATAGGAAGACCTGCTCTTAAATATTGTAAATATAACCGCGAGAGTTTACGAAGATGATTCTGATTGAGAGAATTTAACAAATTATTCGCGCTCATCAAGATACTGTTAACAGTGGTAATATACTTAGGAGAACATGCCAACATAATTTTAATAAAACTAAGTTAATTGGACAAACGAAATTGCTGCAAATGCTGACAATTATTGAGCATCATTCGCAGAAATTGCTGGAAGATGTGGTGGCTAAATATGTGAAACTGGCTATGAGTGCTAGGAGCTATAGCGGACAACGGCAAATGAACCCGTTAGGACAAACACCAGCAATAGCACAATACGAAAGGAAAGCAAACGTGCCCTGTATATTGTGCTAATTGCTTTGAATGGTACTTAACATTTATTAAACCAAAATTTCATTACATTACCTTGGATAGATGTCATAGTATAAGAGGTAATAAATAACAAAAGCTTAATTATAAAATAAAGCGTATTAGAATACTCAGAGAAAGTAAAAAAAAAAAAAAAAAAAAAAAAAAAAAATTAAAAGAATAATATGCAAATCGTAAAGATGGCAAAAGCGAATTCAAATAAATAAGCCAACTACAACAAAGGTGAATTCAAATTAATAAGCCAAATAAAAAGCAACACCAGGGGTGAAAACAATATAAATGAAAAATAATATAACACCATGCCACCTGAGTTCTTCAAAATCTGTGACTTTCTAAGTGTTTTATCATTTTTCTGCTTCTGTAGTTATTGTTTATTTAGTTACATTGTTCATAGTATTAGTTTATTTTTCATATATATAAATTAATACTAATAATAAAAGTAGATAAAGATAAAACACAGAGAAAGAGTCACACTTGCAATTTCAAGTGTGACTCTTTCTCTGTGTTTTATCTTTATCTACTTTTATTATTAGTGTTAATTTGTTACATTGTTAATAGTGTTTCTTTATTTTTATTTTTCATTAATATATATATGCGTCGCTTTAGATCAAGTTCCACTCCTAATGGTTCAATTTTGCTGGTTAATGAACTCGTTTGTTAATTGATCGTTATGTGCCGAGTTTCGTTAGAAAAAACAAAAATTGTGACCGCTAGAGCGTTAACAGGCACATATGTATATACGAATCTTTTTTCATCATTATTTTTGGTGCCTAGTAAGTAGGATCAATGGAGATTAAATTTTTCAAAAATCTTTTCATTGGTACAACCGCAATAACTTCATTCCTTCGAAATTCGCTAAACAACCACAGATGGCCGAGGTCGTTAAGGCGTGGATTTGTGAGCAGGAGGTTTGGAGTTCGATTCCTACCAGAACCGTAATCCCTGACAGGTTTTTTTTTTTCCAGGTTTTCCTCAGTCCTCATAAATGGCAAATGCCGGGGAAGTACCCTAAACTAAGGCCTGAAACGCCTCCTTACTTATAAAAAATCCTTTCCCAATTCATTATTTCATCTCATGTGCCTCAGCAGTAAAAATTGACGTTAAACACTATTAAAAATACAGAAAATTGCTGAAACTTCCGTCGTTAGGTATCAAGGTGTTGTTAGTTCGGCAGATATGGACATTAGTGCACGCTGGGTAATAGCAAGAGTACGTACTTTGTTTCTGTTTTTTACTTTATTCAGGCCATGGTCTTAGTTTTAAAAGCTCTGCTAAAGCAGTTATGACAGTCGCGCGCTGCAGGTATGTCGCCCGCTCATTAACGGGTGGTGATACATAGCAAAGCAGGCCAGAACGTGTCTGGAATATCACAGGCGAAGTACCGTTAGGAAGCTCTCGAGGAAATTAACACTAGCATACCCGAGGAATTCAAGAGGTGCAACCTTGAAGAGCACTCGAGCTTTGTTTTAGTGTCCTCCCACTCGGCCTACTCTAGTGGTCTACAATGGATGGGCTCAGCGGAAAAATTAATCATTTCTCCATTTAAATGCTCTTGATTGGGTTATACTTTTGAGGCTATGCCATATAAGATAATGTTTCATACTTTAAAAATAAAACAGATGCACATTACGTCAAATGTTCATGCTTTGTATTGTTGGTAACTGAAAGGTTTATAAATGTGTATTTTGTGGCATTTTGTTAGTAAAAAAATCCCTAGTACCTATAGAGATTTAACACTCGATATTATTATTATTATTATTATTATTATTATTATTATTATTAAAATTCCAAATTTGGGCATAGGCATGATTGTATTAGTAGTATTTAAAGTCCGCTTTAACTACTGAAGCATTACAGTCGGTGACACTGATGTCCTCAGATGAAATGATAAACTGGGGAAGGTTTTTTTTAAAGGTCGGAAGTGTTCCAGGCCTAAGTTTAAGGTACCTCCCCGGCATTTGCCATTTATGAGGACTGAGGAAATGTGGAATAAACCTCAAAACAGGGAGGACGGTCCTGGTGGAATCGAACCCCAGTTTGTAGACCATGAAATTTGTGGCTAATACATGTCACGGCAGTCATTTGGGATAATGATAATAAACGAAATATTTTGTAAATTTTAAAGCTTCAGATGTAGACTTTGAAAAATTTTTCTTTTTCTTCTTATTCTGCTGCTGCAACAGTTATCCTGTTTAGTATAACTTTAGTAAGTTTAGTGAATGTTTAAGTTTTTTCATCTATTTATACTCCTCTTTTTCTTGTTATTTTAGTTACATTGTACCAAGAAATATTTTATTTTTAATTATGTACAGAGGGTGCCAAAAATGTATACCACTTCAAGCAAAGAAAAAAATTGTGTTATAACAAAACTGAATTCACGCAAATAGAAAATAATGAGCACTAATCATCTTAGACTTTTACAGTTACAAAAGTTGCTCAAAATGTCCACCATCGGCGTCGATACACTTCTGAGTACGTTGAACTACTGATTGAGCAACGTTTGGGAAAGTGTCCTCAGCGGTTGTAGCACATGTCGTTTTAATTCCTTCCCGATGTGCTGCCAGTGTAGCTGGTTTTCTACGGTATACAACATCCTTAAGAATTCTCCATAGGTAGAAATCCAACGGCGGTTCTGTTCTGTACACACGTCTCCATTGCCTTTAAACTTCAACAGCATTCTCGGTTTTCCAATACAACTTCAAAATTGCTTTCCGCTGTTCAAACGACAATCTTGGCTCCATTTTGTTGTAGCAACGCTAGCGTAACGTAATGTGAGTCACATCTGTTTACAGAACATCATACTATACATTACTGTTGTTTTCGGTTCAACTATGAAATATATTAAATAGATATCTACTATGAAAGTGTGTACACATTTTTGGCACGCTAGAGCGGCCGCAATTTTTGTTTTCTCAACGAAACCCAGCACATAGGAACCAATTAACAAACTATTCATTAAGTTTGTTAACCAGCAAAATTGGGCCATTAGGAATGGGGGTTAGTCTAAAGCGAAAATTTAAAAATCGCCCTAGCGGCCGCAATATTAATTTTTTTCTCAACAAAACTCGGCATATGCCATTAAAAATAAGCAAGGAAAATGGTTTCTGAAAATGAGCGAAATCCAGCTATTATGAGTGAAGGTATACCTGAAAACAAAAATTTAAAACACCATCTATCGGTACCAATTTATAATTATCTTCTGGTAATAGACACACGAGTCACTGCTTCCTTCAATTTCTGTAAATTTAATATGAACTCGTATCTTCTCTGCTGTAGCGCTCTGTAATAACCTTCACAAATTCAACTTGCTGAGGAATTCGCGTAGTTTACGAGGCTCCTGCGTGACTGATTTTCTTTAATTAGATATCGTAATTTATGAACATTTGCTTTGGTTCTTAGCTCTATTGATGGTTAAGCACTCGTTGAACCAAAGAGCTTGAGAAATGAAGACAGTACATTTAGATGTACCAGCTTACAATATGGTGTAGTACTAACCCACATTAGAAGTAGGCCACCGAGTTTGACGAGTGGAAGGAGAGGCGTTTTTACTCAGCTCTCGAAGCTGTGAGACAATATGGTCTAATTCTCTGTTACTGCTAACACGTGACTTCACATGAGCCTGATAAGGACAAAATACTGAACGCTGCAACAAACTTTTCCTTTAAATGAAATTGATAATGAATCTTTTTACCGATTTCATGAATTTTTCCTGCATCACAAAATAGTATGAATTCGTGAAACATATCAGGAAAATCAAATTTTAATAGTTTATTTGAAAATCGTCTAAATATAGCTTTACTATTGGTACCAACTCCTCATTTAACGAAAATGTTTGTTACCAAGAAAAAACTAGAAGCGTAATGGGGCTAGATCTAGATATAGTGTAGAGACACCATCAAACATTTCACATCTGTGTAAAATACTTCAGGAGGACATATGACCCATAAGTTTCCGTCTTGACCATTTAGGTAGATAACAGAATAGATATACAAGTACCTTTTTCCGACGCAATCTTCTTTTGCTTTAATTAATTTCTCACATTTTTAATTCACTATTCAACTCCTGTGAAAATTGTCTGAAATTGAATATAACGCTACCTCTCTGTCAGGCAAATACCCATTTATCCTCACGAGGCTGGCTGTTCCAGACCTCCCTAACTTACAAATATTCCTAAGTAGTAACGGGAGTCAAACCCGGGCCACTCGGGCAGCAGTCAGCAACGTTAACCACAAGATCAAGGAGACGGCTTTACTTATGCCCTACACACGGCTAATGTGAAAGATCAATAATATAAATAAACCTTCTACAGTTAAACTAGAAGGGTCATATGCACTTGTAGCATTAGTCACCTCTTAAAGAATTAATCTCTCATAGGAGGGAAACCTTAGGCAGGTCTCTGGGGTGTAGAGAATAAGACGAGAGAGGTTAGTGGTTCCATCTTGGAGGACAGGGAGCTGAGTTGATAGAGCGTCAGCCCTGAAGTCCGAAGATCAGTGGTCCGAATCCCGCCTTGATTCGAATTTTTCTGAAGTTTAAATTTCCATTCCCATCATTAAGACATTTCTGGATCTGAGTAAATTGTTCATGATAATGAGTTAAACGTCATGTGGTAAGAAAACTCATATTTTATAACTTCCATCTGCTGCTACCCGCACAGCCTCAACACTGAATGAAGCTGATGCGAGCAATGATTTATTACATTTTAAAAGCGACTTAAACAAACTGGAAACCGAATACAGGATCTAGAGGAACTCGCTACTTTGCGTACAGAAGTCTTCAGTTGGGAATTTGAGACGGGACAACCATCTCTTAAAGACGAAGAGAAAAGTGGAAGACTTTCGTGGCAACAACTGCAGAGAGGTCGATTCAAAGACACAATGGGGTCTCTCGCATTGTTTGAAGATGAAACAGATCTGTCAATATGATTTGGAAACGAAGCGTCAATCATCAGTTTGGATCATCTCAAGGCTCATCCAAAGACAAGAAAGCGAGGAGTGTGGGGAAGAACAAGGTGGTTATATTCTTCTCCATTGGCGGTCATGTGACAACAGCTCACTTTGAATATCGAGTAGCACACAACAATTTCCTGAAAGTTTTCTAGGTCAAAGGTTTGTGAAAACCACACTTAAGAGACACTGGCAATGCCAAGGAGAAGTGTACTACATTCTCCTTACAGCTGCGACTTCTTCCTGTTATCTTTGGTGAAAAACCGCAAAGATACTATAGCACCGTACGAAGAGAAACTTAGCGCCATTGAAGACAATGAATGAAGTCTTGGTTCCGAATGATGATCAAGTGTATAAAGGCTGTAATAGTAAGTTTGGCCCGTATCCTGAAACTTTCTGATTAATCGTCCTATCAAGGGGCAGCATTTTTCTTATACATAGCAGGTTCAGTTTTTCTTGGCCTTCCGAAGTCTCTCATATTACTAAGGGATCAGAAATGCAGGAATCCAACAGCACTAGATCCGCTATTAAGTGCCGTACTTAGCGATGCACACGGTTTGGACACCCCTCCTAACCGGTTCCCAAACATCGCTATTGAGCATCGTTCCAGATTTTTTAGCATTCTGGTCAACCCACGACGGACACACTGCCCTCGATCAGCCGGCGGGTGTAGGAGGAAAGAACTGAGGTGTGCCTGACCAGAGTCACTTAGTCACAGTTCCGGAAACTTTCGCCGCTACGTGGAGGAAGAGGAAAAAGCGGCAACACTTGTAACTCACATTCTGGAGATGTCGTTTTCAAATCCCTTGGTGCCGGCCATTCTGACCTTGGATTTTTTCGTGGTTTCTCCTGGTCGCTTAGGCAAATGCTGGGATGCAGATTTTCTTTCCACGAATTTTCCCCTTTTCCATTCCATTCCGCTGGTTCTGTTACAGAAGTGTCAGGAACGTGGGCTGGTGCGGCATGCACCTTGAAAAGATTTCTGAGCAAGACGAAAGTACCAAAATATCCTCCGACTCTACCAATTCTTCAATATAAGCCAACCTAAGTGTAAGAGATACAAAGGAATAAATAGAAAGGAAACATTGAAAAGGAAATTCAGTAGGAATAGAAAAAAAAGAAAAAAAAAAGAAAACAAGTAGCAGAAAAGAAATGGAGAAAAAAGAAGAAATTATGGGAAAAGGAAATAAGAGAAAAAATGTAAAAGGAAGCGAAATATGAAAAGAAAAAAGGAATAGCATAAAAAGAAAAAAATTATATGAAAAAAATTACAGAAAAGTAGAATAAATAAAGAAGATGGAAGGGTACAGGAGAACAAAGTGAAAAAGAATAAGAAATAGAACAAAAAAAAAACAAAGAAATAAAGGGGGAAATTAGCTAGACAAAAAGGAAAAAGAAAATAGGAAGATTTAGGAAGGAAAAGAAAGATAAGAAGAAAATAAAATAAAAAACAAGACGAAGAGAGCAAAAAAGAAGAAGATAAAAGCGAACATTAGAGAAAAACCGGAAATATAAGCGAAATATGAAAAAAGGAAATGAATAATATGAAAAGAAAAAAAAATGTTATAATTAGAAAAATTAGAAGAAAATAGAAGAAAAATAATGTACACGATAGCAAGCCTGCTTGCTTACATGTTGCCCTTGCTGACTGTCGTATTCGTAGGGCAGTTGTTCTCGGGTGTGTGTTGTGTTGTTCGTTTCTTTATTCGATAGCATACATAAAGTGTATTATACTTCGTGTGTTTACAACGGCACAGCGTGTCTTTATGTACGGATCATATTCAGTGGTAAAAGAATCATAGAAACAATATTTTTGAGTACACGATTGGTTCTGTTAATTATATAATACCGTACTAACCACTTTTTTGTACAGAATTAACCGATAGAGAGCGTGATCATGCCTTTTTTCTACAAGATCTACCACTACTCACACTGCGAATAAGTCCATAAGAGTAATTCATGTGTTTCTACAAGACACAGTTAGTAGTAGGGATTTGTAGTCCCTCCAGTCCCCGATTTAACAACCTGCGAATATTATCTCTGAGGTTAATTAAAAAACGCCGTGTCAAGACGAACCCGCTCTCCATACAAAAACTCAAAAATAATATTCGCCAGGAAATTGCCCGAATTTCTCAAAGTGAACTACAGCAAGTGATGCATAATTTCCTAAAGAGATGCCAAAAATGTGTGGAGAATGAAGGCGGGCACTTTCATCCCCTCATTTGATAGTTTGGCACGAAGTGAGCCTGTTAAATTGATTTGTGGCGGGCTACCGGCTAACGAGCGGCATGCTCGCCCATGGGCAAAACACTCCGGAAGAAAAAAAAAACTGATCGCAGGATATAACTCATGTGGCTTGTCTCGTGTCCCTCACAGTATTTCCAAAATATATGTACCAAAGTATTTTGTTCTCCTTAGCGCAATACAGAAATGAATGTTAAATTTAATTAAAATACTTTAACAAATGACCATGTGCTTCACACCTATTCAGTATAAAGAACAGCTGTGGAAGAAACAGAATACACCAAAACAGAGAGAAGCTTATATCACACATTTACTTCTGTTAGAAACAATGGCAAATACTTTCACGAAAAGCTCAATTTGGCTGAAACAAGGCGTGTATGAGTATATTTAAAAGACACATTTAAAGTGTTAAAATTTACATTTTCACCCCACAAAGCTTATGTCATTTTTTTAAATGATTTATTTATGGTGGCTCTTTAACAGCTCAGGTCATCAGCGTCCCATTCAACTCAGGGCGTGAAACAGCTGACAAATTTTGCTCAGAGGCCTCTCTTTCAGGCTTGAGGTTCTTTATCGTGCCGTAAATGTACGACACGGGACCCACGGCTTTACTTCCCTTCCGAAGGAAGCCATACTTAGGATTTTTACGCCCGAAAAAATCCATCGGTCCTGGCCGGGTTCGAACCCGCGATCTTGGGTTTAGGAGGCAAGTATGGTAACCACTACACCACCAGGACCGACTACTTATGTCATTTTGAAAGGGAAAGTCTGTATATTTATAAGGCTAAAAACAAAAATGTAATTTTTGATAAAAAGAAATCTTCTCCCTGTATCCTTAAAACTGTAAGAATCATTTCATTGCTACACACAACTTCAGGTTACTTTTATTTTTGCAAGTTCAATGATACCAGCAATAATGTGTAATGTCTTTTTTATATCTTTTAATGCATGAACATTAGATCTCTAGTCACGACGAAAGTACAGAAGGACACTTACCTAGACCTACGAGATTGCGCACCGTGTGGTCCTGCAGACATGTGTTGACGTTGTCAAAGAAAACACATTCAACAAGTGGCCACCATTCCGGCCTCTTGGTTGGGCCCAGCAGTCCCCTCAGGCCCTTTAGCGTGGCTATGCCACTAGAAAGGTTCTGTATGCCTCTTGTTTGCGTGTTCACTTTGGGCTCTGTTACTACTGTGGACTGCCTCACGTCAGCGACATTATTGTTGACTACAGTCGCACCATTCGTGAAGGACAGAGCCGCAACGATAAGAACGACGTGAATGTGCGACATGGCGACCTGCAGAACAAACCAAAAATGTCAGAACATCCCTGGGGTATATAACTCTGTTGTAGTTATATATATATATATATATATATATATATATATATATATATATATTTCTGTAATGGTGTATATATATATATATATATATATATATATATACACCATTACAGAAATAATGTGAACAAATAAATTTAATTATTTCGTGTTTACACCTCCGTTATCGTATTTCCTCTACAAAGCGACTCTACAATTATAATTATGGATACAAAAGCTATTCGAGTAGTTTGTGCAAACTCAAAAGCTGGTAATCTTGCTAACGTGGTTATTGTTGAAAAATTACACTATTTTAGAAATTTACCGGATACAAGAAAGTTAGGTTAAGAAATTGCTGAGCATAGTTTTTTTAGTAAAGAATGCTCTTTTGTTTACCCTATACCATCCTCATAATTTCGATGATCTTTCTCTAAGTAGTTCCCATTGGATGTAATGCACCTGTTCCAGCGTTTCTGCCAGTCTTCAAAGAATTGCTAGAAATTATTTTTGACAGGTCCCTTCACCACTGCTTCTGATTATGGAAAATACCTCCCGATAAAATGCTCTTCAATTTGGGGAAAAAGAAAAATCACATGGGGATAAAACACATTGATTTTCGAGATATATTCAACAACAGCATTTGCGATGTAAGGCGGTGCATTGTCGTGGTGGAGCATCCAACTTGTTGCATGGAAATGTGGCCTTTTGCCCTTGCAGAATTTTCAGAACATCTCTGTAGTATTGACCAGTTACAGTTACAGTGTGCAGGAATGACATGCTGGTAAACCATTCCTTACATATCGAAAAACGAGATGACTAAAACTTTACCAGCTGAAGTAACCACTTTTACGTATTTTGGTGTTGGTGACTACAAAACTTTTGCTGTTTGCTCTCAAGATCGAAATAATGTAGTCAAGTTTCATCAGCAGTGATTACCTTTGAAAGAATCTCCACATGTAACATCATCTTCAAATATACGCAGCAGTCTTGGAACCCACCGTGCACAAACACGTCTCATATGCAACTTTTCAGTTACCAACGTGTAGATGGCTTACACGGTGTGATATACAAGCTAGAATGCCAACATAGATGTCCTGAGCAATAAACCCACAACAGAACAATTGCTTAATACGTACAGTATATTCACTTTTACCTCTGGTTAAATTGGGGGGGGGGTGTTGTAACTACTCTTAGTTCCTAGGTTCATTAAAAAGATAATAAATGTTGTGATAGTATTTGAAGTTAGCGTTTTATAATCAGTAAAATTGTGAATTCATATTTGGTCATCTGTATAGCATGTGAACAGGAAGGTAGTTTTAGGCCAATTGTTTGTAAAATTCCCTGTATGGAAGGTGTAGCGCTGTCTTGCATTAAAAAAAAAAGTTTTCAATACTATGATTCTGTAATGGTGGTAGTCTTGCAACATTAAAAAATATCG
Source organism: Metallyticus violacea (assembly GCA_030762175.1). Lineage (NCBI taxonomy): Eukaryota > Metazoa > Arthropoda > Insecta > Mantodea > Metallyticidae > Metallyticus > Metallyticus violacea. The sequence continues at coordinate 86,997,315 of CM060841.1, forward strand.
CTGTGCATTTACCTTTGCCGTTATCGTTTGTCCATCTATGATTTATTTATAGAAATAAGGTACTATCTCATAAAATGTGACCCATATCACGTTGACATTGTGTAGTTCTTGCGTTTTGAATTTTTTTTCTACCCATATCCTGCAATTTTGTTAGAAATGTACTTCATCTGTCCACAAGGTTTCGTCTAGACATTCAACGATATTCTGCTAATATTTGCAAAGCAAAAGTGATGCTACTATTATCATGTCCTTGAGATAAAAACATTATTTTTATTTTATAGTGATAGAACTGAAGCCATTTTTTTCCCTTCCAGAATTCACCACCTTTAAATAACTAATTTCCAAATACTTTGCATTTCTTATCGCTGCATGCATTATATATAGAATTTATTTCAGTTTCCTGTAATATCGGTATAACCGATCCCTTTTTATTGGTAACTGCAGCGCTTTCCTTAAATGTGTTCACCAGCTTACACAATGGTTTTACAGAGCAGGATGCATTTCTCAATTCAAGTATGTCCGAAATCTTCTTAGTATATTGGGGAATATTATTTGTTGCATAAGCAATAGCATTAAATTAGCCATTTCTAGCTCGTATGGGAAAATTCATTCAAAATATTATGGTTCTAAAATTGCTGTCAGTATTCTAAACCACAAGCGTGGTACAGCTACCATAGCAACGGAAATATAACAAATGCATGTCTATTTTTCTAAAGCACAGTGTATATAGTAAGAATAGCTTGTGTCGGTACATTTCATGTTCTTGTTACTAAAATCCGGTTACGAGTTGGCTGTAGTTCCATTAGATGACGCTTTATTACTGCAGCTAAATTGTGTTTACGAGATCAGCTGTAAACGTGGAAATTACTAATTCATAAATTAAAAAATTTAACTATAATGAAAATGCACTTTATATTTTCAACATGTATATAAAATTCCCGTATTTGATATTGATATAAAATGTAATTATGTAGAACACCACATTAATTAAATCGCCACGGGAGGCCGAGGTCGTTAAGGCGCGGACTTGTGAGCGGGAGGTCTGGGGCTCGAATCCCGCCAGGACCGTCCTCCCTGACTGAGGTTTTTTCCAGGTTTTCCTCAGTCTTCATAAATGGAAAATGCCGAAGAGGTACCCTAAACTTAGGCCTGGAACGTTCCCTTCCTTTAAAAAAATCCTTTCCCAATATATAATTTTATTTCATGTATCACCAGTGTTCACCGCCTATGGTGCCTCAGTAGTAAAAACGGACGTTAAAAAAAAAAAAGGATGTAGTTAAACCAGCATGTGTTACAGTTGCGTAAGGTTTGCACTCGATCACATCATTAGAGAACTTCTAAAAACACACCCTGCAGCCATCAACATTGAACATATGATTTAGTATCGCGGCAAGCACTTGAAAGAGGCCAAGATCGCCCCAAGGCCCTGCGCATCTGCACCATGACCTTCTTTACAAAAACATCGTGCAAAGCATTTTCCGAACTGTGTAAATATTGCGGTCGATGGACAAAACTTGTTATCGATTTCTTGTTCGTCACGCTGCTGGGTGAGTGTGAATGGGAACACATTACGGAAATCACAACAAAACGCTCAAAAACCTACTCGCTCTAGAAAACCCGGACATATGACCGGATTTGGAAACAGGAACTAGCATGCTGAAGAAAAACTGGTTTATAGCAAAGGATTTGGATTGTGTCATATTCCTGGAACGTTGCACAATTTTTATTTGGGTCAGTAGAAACACGTTACTTATAACATGAGCTGTTAATTCGTACAATAGAAAACAGCTGAATCTTCTTTTTTGGAGTTCAAGATGCAATTATGACGATTTTTAATATTATTTCAAATTTCAAGACAAAAGCATATAGTTAAGATTTTTCACTTTTTTTTTTTCTGCTACCCTAGTTAGCGACATCAGCCTTAATTCTTCCTTTTATCACTAGAGAAAGCTTTGTTTTTTCAAAATCAGATCATTTACCCTGCATGATGGTATTTTTGTTCTTTAAAATAGTCATGGTATCATAAAGCTTCCATTTTTTTAAAGGGGCATTAAAGCGGGGGGAAAATCCGAAAAATAATGAAACGATTGTTTCATGTGTGTGTGTTTTATTAATGTTTCATCGAATATTGCTGCATACTTTATTTACAAAATTGAGTATTTTATAGTTTCTATTAGGCTTTTAAAGATGAAAGTGCCTAGCACTTAAATAACAGCTAGCCTTCAACTAATTTATTTTGGGATCACGTAAGCATGAAAACAACAGACCATTTTATAGAGATCTGTGCAAACCTGAATTAGAACTGTTTACATGGGAAAACTAAAATATAAACTTCTTGATTTGAAAAGATGCCCTAAGATTATCTTACAAGTGGTTCCGCAACATTTTTCTTATGGGCAAATGTTGAGTTATTTGTATTATTATTATTATTATTATTATTATTATTATTTGTTGTTGTTGCTATTATTATTACAACTTATATCTGCACCATGTTCCACAAAAGTATCGTCTAACACATTACACAAGTATGGGCTTGTAACTTGCAGTTACTAAGTGGAATTTTATTCCAAAAGATGTCTACTGCACTTGTACTTTACAACTCCATACTTGCAAGTGTATAAATGATTTTTCGTTGTTCTGTTCCACAGAAGGATTTGTATTAGTCATACACCAGTAACTTGTATAGATGTCTCTACAAACATTGTAATATTTGGTAACTACAAACACCAGCGCAAGTTTTAATATCTCTTAAATAATCAATTGAACTAAATAAGCGAAGTATTAGCTAAAGTGATGATGATGATGATGATGATGATGATGATGATGATGAAAGTAGGAAAATGTACAAAGAAAGAATAATTCAGTATTTCAGTAAATGACACAAAGTACGGCTTATGATAGGCGTTTCCTATGCATATATCAGTTCTGCATCTTAGCATATGTGCTTTTAAGATTCTTGTGCTACATGCCACTGAAATAATTTCTTTCCATTTCTCATTCTCTTTTAAAGTAATATCTCTTGACACAATTTTCCAACATTTTTTGCTTATAATCAAAATGTGATTTAATTAATATAAGCACATTTTCAATATTATAAATGATCACATGGACTAATTAAAAAAAATAAATAAAAACGACCGAACTCAATCGGGAAGCTCGATTCTTCTGCCATCTCTTAATTGAAATTAGTGCTGCTATGCAGCAGTATGCGACCATTGTCTCAGAGTGAACTATTACGCTTGAATATTGGCAAATGCATAGTAAAGTATTTAAGTTATCATTCTATCTGATAAAAAGTACAAGATTCATTTAACAGGGCTGACAATAATCCGCTCTGTGCATTAAACAATGCGAAGTGGACAAAACCTAGTACAAAGAATGGAAACATACGGAAAACAGCTGTTCCTCCATCCTTTTTCTTTCTAATAGTGTTTAACTCCCGTTTGAACTGCTGACACTGATGATATATGAGATGAAATCACAAACTGGCAAAGGATATTCTTTTTTTTAAATAAGGAAGCGTTCCAGGCCTAAGTTTAGGGTACCTCCCCGGCATTTGCCATTTATGAGAATTGAAGAAAACCTGGAAGAAACCTCAGTCAGGGAGAACGGTCCAGGTGAGAATTGAACCCCAGACCTCCCGCATACGAGTCCGCGCCCTAACGAACCCGGCCACACGTGGCGTTTCCTCCAACTTGCTCTCAATTAACTTCACTTGTAACTTTTTACTAATACTTTACAAATGCTACATATTCTTTCGTGGAACAGAAATTTACCATACATTTGTAACGCATTAGTGGAACACAGCCCTGAAATATCGAACTGTGGATTAGATGAATTGTTTTCAGTTCTTTGAAATGAGGTATATTAACTAGGAGTGGATACCTTAGTTTGTTATAAGCAAAACACTACGTAGATGCGTGCTAGGCGAAGGAAGGGAGGAACAGATGAGCGGGGACAAAGATGCAATGGCGTTATGCAGGATATAGTTTCCTCATTCTTTCATAAAGAGGAGACATTTATGACCCAAGCTAAGGTTCAGATCTTTGTGAATGGTGGTCGAAAATCCTAGGAAACCACTTTCCTAAAGCAAGCCAATAGTAGAAAAAGCTTTTAATGAGGCAATAGCTTCACTGATAGGAATATAGCAAGAGTAAAGTTCTAAACAAAGTGGGAGTTATTTTTGGGACTTGGTATGTACAAACATTGCAAAACAGAAATCGAAAGTCGTACTTTAGAATGCAACAAGAAAGAAGAAAGAAAAGAGGAGGAACTAGAAGCAAAGATGACAAAGAAAAATATGATTACATAGCATAGGAGTATTAATAGTATTAGAAAACATGTCAAGAAAACATACTTTTATTACGAATTGTAGCTTTTTTGTTTTTCCATTTTCTGCAGACTTTAGTTTTACTCTATAAAATATATAACTATATTTATATTTTTATATAACTATAAAAATGTTGGTATATATTTATCACAAGTTACACCCCCCCCCCGCATAAGATGTAATGAATGATCTAAAAAATTCAATGTGTTGGTTTTTCGATTTTAAAACAGTTCACTGTACCCCATAGCTTTTGAGAAAAATTGATTAAATGTGATCTAATGTTAATTTATTTATATTATACGTATACAGCTATTAACAATAATAAATAATAGTGCGTGCAGCTCTAAAACATTATTTATTCAATTTATTTAAAGATAATGTATGATATTTTAAGTTTCACACGCTAATGCACTCTTAACTTTGCATTTCGAGTCAAATTGACTTTAATCCCCACAAAGCGATGCTGCAAACAATGCTCACTGTAGAAAGCTAAACAATTCAGAATTGCTTGGAAAGTGAAGTCAGTTACGAGTACTATCATAGTCCAAATCGTGTGTGTCTTGTGTTGTGATAAGTAAGGTGACGTGATTTGTTTTACATTTTTATTGAAAGCATAAAACAATACTATATTTAAATTTTATAATAATATGCACTAAGTGTTGAAACTTTTAAAAATAATGCCCCTCAGTGCCAACACATTGCCGGTATCTGCATGGAAACTTTCTGTATTTCATTTAACTTTTCTTCTATAAGAACATTGCGATTCTAAATAAGCTTCTTGGCATTGACAGAACCTGTCTATAACTTTTTAGCAAATCGGTGAACAGGATATCTTCTTACAAATGTTCTTACCGCTTCTCTGCAAGAATTTGTTTTTACATATGTGTTGCACATAAAAACCTGTTCTTGAAGACTATATTTATAACTAACGAAGAACAAAACTGAAAATCAACAAAAAGTCATTTTTTCAGAAAACACGTTTTATTTAATAAGTATGAACATACATAAAATAGAAAGTTTATAAAATATGACTAATGAAATAGAAATAATAACGTTACGCATAGCAACTCTATCTTTTCCGATTGTGACACTTACCCAGTAAGCAGCTACATTCAGACACCCTATAACTCAAATAATCTTACTGTATTTGGGCTACACATTATATACCGGGTATCCCATTTATCACATAAAATATTTTTTTTTCCTGGTTTGTCAAATATATCTTCTTTTTTTTTTTAACAAAATAAGCAAGGGGGAAATCTTTCTGAGGGTACATTTTTCTGTACCTCTATTAATGTAGGAAATACTGGATATAACTTCGTTTTTTAAATGACATTATGTACATTTTATTCAGTAATACACTTACCTCTCCGAGAGCTATTCAGAAATGTATCACATTGTACTTTTAGTCAAGAAAGCAGTAGATATGGAAATGGTAAATGCATGCCTTCTTTTATTTAATAGACTACATTGCATTTTGTTTAACTAAATCATTTAACATCTTCAATAATGTAATCGAATAAATCATTACTTGCCAACTTACATCCTCCGTAGATCAGCTACATTTCTAATTTCTCGTCATTTTTCAAAACTGTAGTCACAATAGCTTAGTACTAACTTACTCTGATGAATGACTACAGTACAATGGTAAGTTAAAGCAACGACAATTTGAGAAGTTAGGAAGATGGGTTACCTACCCCCCCCCTCCCTCTCAGTTTACATAAATCGGAAATCATAAACAAAGCCCAGAACCACACTACGGTAAGTCATTTGTACAAACAAGGCATGAAACATTTCGGTTGTTTCAATAACTGCACACTCCTTACAATTGGCATATCTACTGTTTTCTTGATAAAAATAGTACAGTGTGGTATATTTTTAATAGCTTTTGGAGAGAAAGAGAGTAAATTTATTCTGGAACAAAGTGAAAATGGCTAATTAGAAGAACTAAGTTGTATCTCATATCTCCTACATTAATGGAGATACAAAAAAAGTATACCCTCAGCAAAAACTCCTCCATCATGTTAAACATTTTTATTTCAAACAAATTTTCATTTGACGCATCAGAAAAAAAAGTTATTTTGGGTGGGCAAGATAAAAGGGACAGCCTATATACCTTGTGATGCGATTATACTATACCTCCGACACCTCTGGTGTCCTTTTTGCATTCAGCTACATTTTTTCGCCAACAACTACACTAGAGACCACTCAGCGTTAAAGTTAGCCGCCTCCTAAACCCAAGATCGCGGGTTCGAACCCGGTCAGGAGCGATGTAAAAATCCTAAGTATGGCTTCCTTCGGAAGGGAAGTAAAGCCGTAGGTCCCGTGTCGTACATTTGCGGTACGAAAAAGAACCTCAAGCCTGAAAGATGAGGCCTCAGAGCAAAATTTGTCGGCCGTTTCACGCCCTGAGTTGGGGACGCTGATGACCTGAGATGTTAAAGAGCGTCCATAAATAAATCAATCAAAAATATCGTTAAAGTTAGCCGAAACGAAGCGATGATTATCCACGTTCTTTTAACATTTTGTATGACATATTAAACTTGGCAGTGTACCGTAATTCAAACAGTTTGACGTCATTAATGCGATATTTTTGTCACCGGCAGAGAAGGCCAGTACAGTGCGGCATTGGCGTATCGAATCAGTCGTTTTGCGTTTAGGGACAAGATATATAAAAGGTATTCCCAATAAGCTCCTCGCGTTCTCCTTCGTCTCTGCTGTAAGTAAAAGAAACCCAGAGTGCAATACAAAGAAAAACTGGGGCATGCTTTTTAACGATGAGTTCAGTTTTTATTATTTCTAGAGCACACTAAGGTAAGAAGTACCTGCACGCAACTGCCTAGGGGGAGGAGATTCACAGATGATATCACCTGCTAATTAGTTCACTGAGAACACAGAATTGTTTATATGTTTTCCAGACGCAGTGCATGTGAAGTATAAACAAGTTGTTTAAACAGCACAGAACACAAGGCTCATTGTCATGTTCCTTGTAGTAAAAGTTATCTATTTCAATGACACGAATATAATACAACATTAACAGGCGCACAGGTCCAACTGAATACAATAGGTCTGTTTCACACACACGGAGCTGCATTCAAATAATTTGTTTTCTCGATTATCAATCTAATGATCATTCTTCAATGAACGACTGTCAACAGCGAAACCCCTGCACGACTTTGACGCAGAATTCAGCAACAGCGAAAGGAGAACTAGCTGACAGGAGAGTTCCTCTAACGTGACAATGTATGGCTCCACATCAATAACTCTAGACAGCAAAGTTGACAGCTGCGGTTCGTTGTTGTGCCACACCCACTATACACACCGGATCTCGCTGCGAGATAAAAAGAAAACGAGGACATTCATGCAACTGTTCACAAGTGACGAGTACACCCAAACTAAGTTCGCGTCCACGTAACGAAGTTCCCAGGAAGATGGCATTGACAATTATAGGTAGAGATCCCATGTCCTTGTCAAATCTATCATTGCATAAACCTCAATGTCGTGAATTTGGTTAATTTTCTGTACATGTGTACCTTTGCAAAAAAGGTTTCAATATTTTTATATTCAGAATTTTTGAACCATTCTTTTTGGACAAATAGATCTTACAAAATTCAATAAAATTCTTAAAATTCCCTGACCGCCATGTATGTAGAACTATTAACTACATCGCTTTGATAGCTATGAAGACGGTGTCTTTAGCTTGGGAATAAGGCTTTCAATAATATGACAACATTGTGAATGTTTTCAAAATGCTTCATTCTCTAATTTTGAGTTTTAAGAAAAACGGAATTTTTAAATTTTCTAAGAATTTATACCTAAAGGAGATGACTTGTAGCTCCTCAGTTCAAATTTCAAGGTGGTATCATATAAAACTTAAATTTTCATTTTGATAATAACAATTAATTTTCTAAATAAATGACTTTTTATAACTAACGGTAAAGAATGTCTTTCTTCTTAACTAGCATACTGGATGCTTTTGTCATCTCCTGTGGGGATTAACTGGTACATTCTCCCTGTATCTGTAATTAGATCCAGCTTGCAAAGAATAAACTTTCCTGACATGATGAGAATATCTGGTTTCCTGGGTAAGAAAAGGATGTAGTTGGTCCAACTGGATGTAAGAACAACACGCTCAACAGCATCCGTTGAGAGAATACACTACACGTTGTCATATGCGCATGCCAGAAAATCAGTCATATTACCAAAATGTACATCTTGAATTCTGGGAACACGATGTGAAACAGTTTCTCCCCAAGTTGAATGTGCTTTGGTCGCTAAATCTTCAGTTGCCACTAGAAGAAAGACTGAAACAGATACCATCATTCTTCAATGCCCTGGAAATCGTTATGGTGGTTGCACAAATTTACAAATCTCTTCCGATTGTTGTACTGTGCTATCAAACAGTCTGAAAAGTATCTTTGTCAGGTTTGAAAGTAATTCTGTTCTCAAAAGAGCAAGAAGAACAAACTCTTATGTTTCAGTTCATTATTCTCCTGTAGTACATTACAAATGGATGTCTTTGAGTTGTTCCAATGTAATGACTGGGCTTTGTTTAATACAATAAATGAACAGTTTTCAACAAAATCGCATGTCGCCAAAGCTTCACTAGGGCGAATTTCAATTTTCTTCTCTTGAAAGAATTCAGATTGCTGTTTAGCGATGAAACCATGCTTTTTCAACATGTTTAGTGCTCAGCTGAAAACAAAATCCTATGTGGACAAGCAAATACTTTCAAATGAAAAGCGATCCATTGAATCCCACTGCTTGTAGATGATGTTATCAATCATTTCTTCTTCAAGACTCGTCAATAAGGCTTCCTTGAATTCATCAATGCTAGGATATGAATCATAAAACACTTTTGTGTTGGAGAATTACACATGATTCTCAATAAGCAATGTTGGTATGTTTATAAAGAAGTATAATTTCCTTGCAGGGCTACTTTGTCAAAATTATGAACGCCTTACATTCTGATATTCTGTAAGCATGAACACAGAGTTGGTCACACTAACTCTTGATTTAATGCAGTTCCTTGGTCGTAAATCGGCAAATTTTGAAAATTCAGCATTTTTAAATGTGTGTAAGATTACCAAGAATCATTGGACATTAGATCTACAGCCATTCTTGACTTTGATTGAAATACAGTCTTTCTTCCCCGGCATTTGCCTGCTGACTTCTTCACTACATTAAATTCCTTTATTAAGTGAACTGTTTCATCAGGTAACAGTTTTCCATGTGAAATAAATCAAACATAAATTTATTGGATTGATTTAAAGTTTAGCACATAATTTTAACTATAGAAATTGTGCAAAAATGAACTTGAAGCATTTAATTCCTTGCCATTACAAAGAAGACATTTTAAATTTTTTATAATACAGTTGAGATACCACCTTGAAATTTAGACTGGGCGCCCAGAAAACATGTCTAATTTTTAAGAACATTTTAAAATTCCGTTTCTCTAGAAACTCAACGTTTAAATTTTTGAAAAACAGCGAATGTCGAAAAAGGTGTCATGTTATATGTTAAATGAAAGCTCTATTCATAATATTTAAAATGGCACCTTCCCAGGTATGTGGCTTAAGTTTTGAAATAAACATCATATAAGTATGTGGCGGTTAGTAAATATTTTAGCACTTTAAAATTGTGTATAATAAAAACGTATAATTGAAATAAAACATAATAATTTTACTTATGGTACCATACAAATGTATATAACAATTAACAAAATCATGTCACAATGCTAAAAAATTAAATTTTCATTGATTGGATTTGGCATGGATTACTCTATTGTAAATTGTTTCCGAAGTCCCTTGTATTACTAATAATTTGTAAGTTTTCTTCAGACTGCTATGTAACAGAAGTGTATTTTGAAAATTTGATTTCACTAACATTATTCTTTTATAAAATGTATAATAGGCCCCTGGAGTAGTCTTTTATATACATTTGAAAATTACTTCGTGTTGTTAGTCAATTCTCTTCCTGTAACCGTTAGACCCAGTAACGAATGCAGTTCTCACCTCTTACTACACTAATCTGTTTTTGGACAAAGTCACTACCAGTTTCCCACATGCCGCTGGATTTCGGTGAAAACAAGCATTTACTGGCAATTTGGCAAAAAGAATACATCTGAATTGCTACAAGCCGCGGGTTCCCAAATTTGAAATGATGAAATGAAAGGAATAAATTCAACCATAATACAGCAGACAAAATATTGCTGCATTTAAAACCATTTTTTTTTTGTTTTGTTTCGAATCACATTCTACATTGACATGCTACGGATAAATGCCTTGTTGAAGTGGTTGAAAGCAGCAGAGAACGTATATCTAACATATATAATATTTAAAATTAATATTACTGCAATTTATTGTTATATATGTTATTTAAAATATGAGTTGTAACTCAAGTATCAAGTTTCTGGGTGTATTTCATACTAATAGTATTTGTTTATTTTAATAATAAACAATTGTACATTTAATAATAATAATAATAATAATAATAATAATAATAATTCTTGTATTTGAATTTATTCATTGTATTTGTTTTAAAACATAGTAGATAATATGTGTCTTATTTATTTATAAAAATGAAGTAAAATATAAAATCATATTAAAATATATTTAAGATTTATTATGCAGTAAAATTTTTTATAATTGTTATACAATTCGAAAGCAAAGATGCTGCAATGACAGTGGGAAAGTATAGTTTTTAGTATATGGTAGGCTCAGAATGGGATGTCAAAATTAATGGAAATTCCATTTATGCTAAATATACCACTATACCGCCACGGTGGCCGAGGTAGTTAAGGCGCGAACTCGTGAGCTGGAGGTCTGGAATTCGATTCTCACCAGGACCGTCCTTCCTGACTGGGTTTTTTCCAGGTTTTCCTTAGTCCTCATAAATGACAAATGCCGGGGAGTACCCTAACGTTTCCTTCCTTAAAAACATTCTTTTCCAATTTATCATTTCATCTCATATATCATCAGTGTCCACAGCCTGTGGTGCCTCAGTTGTAAAATCGGGCATTAAACATCATTAAAAAAAGTCCCTATAATGTTATCATAAACCTTTTTCATGTTCAAAAAGATGCTAGGAGGCTACCAATAAGGTCATGATAATTTAATTAAATTACATGCAATATTAAAAATAGTTCGTATTCCATACTCTTCCTTAAGTATGTTTGTATACACTTTCCTCCGGACCTTTTCCTGTGCAAATACACCAGTCTCTGTTGAAACGTACTCTTGGCATTTTACCATCTCTTTTTCTATAATTCTGGCAAGTTTATGCGCCTTATCATTGCTGTTGACAATTATGTAGAAATAGAGGGACAACAGTTTGAAATGAATTTGCCAAGCTATCATCAATCCCCTGTCACACGTAAACTAAATCGCATTTAGAAAAGTTTGAGAATGAGTTTTAAAAATAAGACGTGGTAAATGGTATTATGTTAGCAAAAAAATAATTACATACTAAGTGCAAGTTTAAACTTATATAATTAGTGTCGTACAGTCTGTTGAGTTCAATAGCTGGTAAAAATCATGAATATTTCTGAAGAAAACTTTAGATTCTGAATTTTCACACGCTATAAGCTGGTGAAAGAACAGAAAATTCAACAAAGACTTGGTAGTTATTCATGTTGATCAAGTGTGCTCATTTGATACCATTACAAGACGCATTTGATCATTAAAAGAAGGGCAAGAGACTTTGAAAGACAACCCTCGCTCAAGAAGCTGTGAACGAGAGAACAATTCAAAGAGTGAGGAACTTAATACAGGAAAATTTACATACTACTGTTGAAATGCTAAATGTGGAAGTGGGTATAAGTTTCGGTAGCACTGACCCCATTAACATTCAAAACTGTGAAAAAGTTGTGCAAAATGGTTCCACATTCCCTAACCAATGAAGAGCAGAAGAGGAGAAACGAATGTGCTGAATATGTTTCCACCAAATAGTCCTAAACGTTTGGCAGATATACGTACTGATGATGAAAGATGATTTTATTACTATACCACCCCAAATAATGCTCAGTTGTTCTTCGACAAGATTTTCGTTCTTGGAAGCGAATGTTCACTGTTTTCTTCAAAATGAAGGACCATTAGTGGCTGACTGTAGGCCAGAAGGAATGACAATGAATGAAGAATACTATGGCCCTTACATTTTGAAGCCTTTATTTGAAGAATTGAGGCGGCGACGTCCAAAGACAGTGTCTCCTAACAGAACAGCTCCAGATTTAAGGAAACTTGAAGCCACGAAATTGTCATTTGCTTGACCATCCACCCTACAGCCCTGATATTGTACCGTGCGATTTCTGGTTGTTTCCTCGTGTGAAACCTTGCATTGCTAGGACTCTTTTTAAACGTGTGCGGAACCTTGCTCTAGCTATAAATTCAGCTCTGTCTCTTTAACATGGTGCTATCCGCAAGAAATATTCCATACTTCATCTATAAGGAAGATTGACCTGATTTACTACAGTCACTATAAGTTTGGATGCACCTTGAACAAAGAGTGGATGATAAGTGTTGTTAAACTCTTATTGTGATACGAAACTTTCGGCAAACACTGTAGTTCCCCGTGAAGTGAGATAACGAGGCAAGTTGTTGGTGGAGCGCAGATCGAGGTCATGAGATATTCGCGTCGCTGCGTCGTGAACCCCTTCGTGGTTCAAGGTCAGCTGTTTCTCAGGACTTCTGTAACTGCTTTGCTAGTTCCCAGAGTCTGTTTTTCACGGAACTCCTTCATCCACAAGTATTTGAGACCTGTGTTCTTCAGACCAACAGGTCGTCATCACCCTATGAGAATGAAAATACTCTGTTTTTTCTTCCCTTTCGGATGAACACAGGCCAAGAAGATAAGGACATTATGCGCTTTAGGTACTAGGCTACTAATGAAAGTAAAAATATGGGCTTGCTTTACCAATATATAATCAATCGTATCTGATACATGCAGTCTGGCCATAAATACTGTTACATACTGTTCCAGATGCTTTAGCGATTAGATAAAACTCGCTGCCAGACTCTTGGTGCTATCATTGTTGAGTTCAACTGTAGCAAAAAAAAAAAAAAAAAAAAAAAATAATTAGCTGCTTGGACCGTTCTTTTAAATCGGGCACACCATTACGGAACGGTTTACCAGGACCTGTTGGGTTGGACCTCAGTTAACCATGGGTAGTGTTTCAACAAGACGGTGCACCGCCGCACTTGGGGTTTTCTGTTCGCAAGTAGGGACACTCCAACATTATGGTCACCGCGTTCACCATCATAGCCCTCTTGACTTTTTCTATGTATGTATGTATGTATGTTTTTTTTTTTTTTTTTTTTTTTTTTTTTTTTTTTTTTTTTTTTGGTGTGTGGTGGTGTGTTAAGGACTAGTGTTTCGTTCACTGGTTCCTGATGTGCGAACTGTTAAGCCACCAATACTTGATGGTGTAAAGACGGTGCCGAAAGAAATGTTGGCAAGGAGAAAAATTGAGTATCGCCTTCACGTTTTAGGAAGCACGTGCATCCATAGAAACACGCGTTGAGCTACCGTTTGCAAAAAACCTCGTTCTGTGTCTAGCGTAGATATTGAGATATAATTATTCATAATGAAGGAAATACTTTGTACTCGCTCTATGTATATATGTGCATGTGTGTCTGTAAACTCTCTAGCGCGCAATTTTGTTTCTCAACGAAACTCGGCATATAATGATCAATTAAAAGCAATTCATAGAGTTCAAAAACTAACAAAAATGAATTCTTGGGGGGAGGGGTAACCCAAAGCGAAAATATAAAATTCACTCAGCGACCTCAATTTTTCTTTTTTTCTGAATAAAATCGTTATATGCAATTGAAACAAAATAATATAAATAGTTTCTGAAAATCAGTAAAATCTAACTACGAGTGGGGGTTTACATGAAAACCAAAATTCAAAATTCACTCTAGTGGCACCAATGTTTGTTTCTTTTGCTCTCTCTCATCGAAACTCTGTGTATTATATTGAAATAAAATAAGAAAATAGTACCTCAAAATTATCGAAATCCGAATATTAGGAGTTGGGATTTACCTGAAACCAAAAATTTAAAAATCCTTCTAGCAGCACCAATATTTGTTTTTTCTTAACGAAACTCGGTATATTCTGTTGAAATAAAATATTAAAAATATTACCTCAAATTAATGGAAATCAGAGTATTAGGAGGGGGGGGGGGTTGCTTGAAACCAAACATTTAAAAATCGCTCTACCGGCACAAATATTTGTTTCTTTCGCAACGAAACTCTGTATATATTTAAATAAATTAAGGAAAGTATTTACTGAAAATCAGGTAGATCGGATTATTATACGTAAAAGATATATCTGAAAACCAAAAATTAAAAAAAAAACGCTCTAGCTGCATCAATTTTACTGTACTAACGCTGTGTAATAACCTTTACAAATTCGACTTGCTGTGGAATTCGATTGGTTTGCGCAGCTCTTGTGTGATGGCCATTTTTCTAGTTTTGCAGCACTAAAATTTTGCACAAGTTATGGCCACTTGAAAGTTGAAATTGACTTTAGAATAACCTGAAGTATATGGAATTACAGCACACATGAATCCTGTAAATTAAACAATTAAATGAAGTATAATGTTTAAAATAATTAGTATTAAGATTTAGAACTTTTATTAGTAACTTAACAGTTAGTTGTTTATGTCTCCAGTAGCAGAGATTCCAAGCTTTGGTACACATTTCTTTCGAAACGTAACTAGAAAACTTTTAGTGCTGAATTTGGAAAGAAAATAAACTCCTGTGTTATATTTTTTCTCCTCACTGTTACGTGTTTATTAAAACTAAAACTGTTCCAGCTGGTTTAAGTGTGAAATCTCTTTGGACTTGAAGTGACCGAAAACGAATTTTTAAAATCGTGGAACAGTATTTCTAAACTAAAGGTCAGCTTGCTCCTGTTTGATGACTTTTCTTGTAGTTGACACAAGGCTTGGAATCACACTGCACACTTGTATCACCACGCACCTCTAGTATCACTTTCTGGAAGCACATTTATCACTCTGCTTATAGGTGACGCAAACACTCATCCTAGCAGCCTCACGGCTGTAACTGTTGTGGTCGCAACCGGCAAAGTTGATTACTTTTTAAGCACGCCCTTTCTTTTTCTCGTTTTATGTTTGCTAAAAGAAAAAAGCGAGGAAGTGGGGAGGGAACAACGTCGCGGAGCAGTGGCTTCTCAACCGGTTGGACGCCTCACTTTTCTGTTGAAGTCCCGTGTTTATCCGTTTCCCCTTCCCGCCCTTTGCGATGGTCTAGACCTACATTGCCATGCTTTCCATTATTTCACTAGGGCTACAAGTGGAGCTAGAATGCGAAACGAAAGTTGAACAAGCGCGGGATGGAGAGCACAGCATACTTTGGACCTGTGGAGGCTTTCGCAATTAGAACAAGAATCACTTTTCGGTTTCTCGCATTTGACTTAGAATCTGCTCAAACTGGATCAAAGCGTTTCATGTTAGGGGCTAACTAAAACAAAAATCCTCGCGTCATTTTGAAACCCATTTCACATGTCTTACTAAGAAAAAGAAACATGGAATTCCTTTCAGTTGACCTAGTGATTAATTCCTGGATATGACGTGACAAGCATCAGGCACTTGTTGTAGATTGAAGTTGCCACCAAGACATGAACGCGACCTCAGTTCAGGGGCGGCTCCTTCAGAAGATTGCTAGAGAAGCGTTACCGCCAAAAATTTTCAACGTTTAATTTCCAAGGGTCAATGTCTCGGTAAGCTTATGTAGTATTTTAACCGAAGGAGATGAGAAGAACGATAGGTCGAGTCTGTCGCCGATGAGTCAGAAATGTCACCTCTCGTCACATGTATTCCCAGAAAAGCCTCCAGTTTTAAGATTAAGATTGATTTATCTTCCATGCTGTTCAACTTGTCAATGGGTTTTCCATGGTCTTTGGTTAAGATTAATTTTTAAACCAGAGCTTTCGCCGATCCTATGGCCGGCATTATCAGTAGACTGAAAATAGAGAAATTTATACAACTCTACTGTGGAACAGTAGAGTTGTAAAGTACAAGTGTAGCATAAACCTTGGTGAAACAGAACTAATGTACTAATAACTACAAGTTACAAGTCCATACACTTGTAAAGTATTAGACTATATTTTAGTGAAACAACCAGGAAATAACCTAAGCGTTTTGAATCAGCACCCTCCCTTCAAATGCGAGTATGAAGACTAACTGCCTGAACGCTGGGTACAATTTCCATTTAGTTTCACCCTCGTTCTTGGGTAAGTACAGAACCATTGGAAGTGGGAGAGAGTAGAGGTTTTGGGAGAGTTGTGGCGCAGACGTTGATTGTTGACCAGTAACGGATTCCAAGTTTTGCTTATTTGAAAATCTCTGTCCTTGTTTATAATATCTGGATGCCTCTATTCCAGCCGGATTAAATTATCCTGTTGTTGTTGCAGTTGCTTCTGTTTTTTTTTTTCCAAATTTTATTCTATGGCAATTTTGTATGACATGTTCGCAATCACAGATTTTTCTGAACGCAATTATTGTTTTAATAATAAAATATATTTAATTGAAAAGTGCTAATATTATAGAATCAATATGAAGCACAAACATTGTCATTAAAGATGAAACAACACATGAAGAAAATGTCTCCACGGCTCCGTTGGCACACCTTCACTCTGTTGGCAAATTTTTCAACAGCTCGAGAGCAAAGTTCCGACTGAATATCCCATGACACGTCTAAGTTCTGCCTTGAGTTAAGGGATGGTTCGTGGATTGTCCACATAAACACAAGGTTTTACATACTCCCACAAAAAATAGTCACATGAGTCGAATCACACGATCTTGGTGATCAATTTGGATCGTCGTTGCAAGAGAGGCAAATATTCGACGCTGCAAATGTGAGTGTGATCTTAAAGGAATGCATATGGAGATCTTTTGTTAAAATTCGCTGCGAACTGTTTCTCGGAAAGGTTAATTGTTGAGTGCGTGTGCGCGTGTGTCAAATTTAGGATTCTGTGCAAACGTTGTCTGCAGTTTATTTGCACATTATTCTGTCCTCTTCTTCTCTACATTGGTTAGGGAATTGGAACTCATTTTGCACAGCTTTTTCGCAGCTTTAAATGTTCATGGGGTATACTGTCAATGCTGCCAACACTGATACCCACTTCCATACTTAACGTTTTAACAGTAATATGTAAATTTTCATTCACCAAGTTGCTCACTCTTTGAATTGTTTTCTCGTTCACACCTTCCCGAGGTCGGCCAGAGCGAGGGTTGTCTTTCAAAGTGTCTCGCCCTTCTTCAAATGATCTTATCTTGCAAATGTATCAAGTGAACACACTTAATCACCATGAACAGCTACCAGTTCCTCATAGATTTAATTATTTTAATTGTTTATTTCTTTTATTTATTAATGTATTTGTTTGTTTCTCGCTCTATCGTCTAGCTTATAGCATGTGAAAATGTGGAATCTAAAGGTTTGCTTAGAAATGTTCATGAATTTTCACTATCTTTTGACACTGAACTCAAGGACAGTGACTAAGCAAATTTAAACTTGCGCTTATGAATATTTTGATAGCTTAAGGTCTGTTATTGCCAGGAAAAATTCGGGAAAGTAAAGGTATATCGCAGAATTCGCCTAAGCGACCAGTGTTCTATTGCATAAAAATATGATTTAATACAAGCATGCAGGTATAACTTGTAAAGTATTAATAAAACATTAACGTGACGTCATATAAGAGCAACTTGGAGGAACGGCTGTTTGCCACCCGTCGACATACCTTGAAATAGGTTATGTTCAATAAATTATTATTTTAATGTATATAGCGATATACTGTCATTCCTGCTAAATGAGCCTTGTAGTTTTTCAGATATAATGATAATTTAAATACTTTATGGTGCATTTATCAATATTCAAGCGTAATAATCCACTTTGAGACAACTTGATGCAGCAATTTCAATCGTCGAGAGATGGTAGGAAAATTGAGCTTACCCGATTGCTAGTTTATTTATTTTATTAATCCATTTGATCATATATATTTTTATTACTAGGAATCATGTTCTCATTATACGTGAATAGTTGGGGAAAATGATGTTAAAATAGCTTATTTAAAAGATAATGAAGAATAAAAATAAATTATTTTCGTGGCATGTAACAAAAACCTTAAAGAAACATAAATTGAAATGCTGGATTTAAACATACATTTGAAACAGGAAGCGCCAATATCAATCATAAGCCATACTTTAATTGCACTTAACCCATCTTTTTTATTATACACAAATACTGAATTATTCTCTCTTTAAACATATTCCTACTCTCATTATCATCATTTTTGCTAATACTTCGCATATTTAGTCAGTCCTGATGGTGTAGTGGTAACCATTCTTGCTTCCTAAACCCAAAATCGCAGCCAGGATTGAACCCGCGCCCGATGGATTTTTTGGGCCATAAAAATCCCAATTCCTTCCGAAAAGAAGAAAATTCGTGGGTCCCATGTCGTACATTTACGGCATGTAAAAGACCCTCAAGCCTGAAAAAAGAGGCTTATGAGCAAACTTTATCGGCCGTTTCAAGCCCTGAATTGAATGGAACGCTAATGACTTGAGATGTTAAATAAACAAACTCAATAAAAAATTCGCATATTTAGGTAATTATATCTCAAAATTATTAAAAATATATTACATTTTGCGCTAGTATTTGAAATTACCAATACTCTTACAATTGTAGAGAAATTTATACAAATCTTCTGCGGAACAGAGCAACGTAAAATCACTTGCACATTTTTATGTATGGAGTTGCAAAGTACCAGAAAACTTTGTGGAACAGAATTTTAGTAATAACTACAAGTTACAAGGCCATACACTTGTAAAGTATTAGATAATACTTTTGTGAAACAGGATCCAGGAAATAACCTATGCGTTTTGAATCAACACGCCCCCCCCCCTCCAAATGAGAGCATCAAGCGTTACTAACTGAATGCTGGGTAAAAGTTCCATGTAGTTCCACCGTCATTCTTGATTAAATGTTTTGCTCTATATTAATAGCCATGCACTTTGCTCACACTAGAGGAGACGAAAGAGCATCCAGCAATTTAACCTTAAGGGGAAATTTGGTCTTAATATCAAAATTGGGGTTTTATTGTTTTTGCATCTCTAATATCTTATAAATAACATACGGAAATATGGAACCAAGATTGGAATAATTATTGCCCCAAATTTAATAATTTCTAAGATGGTGTCACTTGGAGCCACGCCCTCTTCTGTGCTCTCTGTCGTGCAGTTGAAATATTTAGTGCATGGAAACAGCAAAGGTTTCACGAGAGACTAGTAGAAAGTAAACCCTATGGAGAAAACCAACATATTGAAAAACGCACGCAGGCCACGTGTTCGCGTGTGCACAAACTAAAGAAAGACATGGTTGGGAAGAAGCTGTAGATGGAGAAGCATTAGGATCAGCAAGAATACTAACTGACCAACTGCAAAATTATTACAGGATGACAATAAGATCTAATATACACGTAACTTGCAGTTAGGGCCACGCATTTTCAGGAGCTATCAACGGATGACAACCCACAACATGCTTTATTCCTCAAATATCATGACTCTTGGTGAACATTCAACAGACAAGAGCCGAATTAGTAACATCATGGATGGACTCTCAGGTCATCAGCATCCCATTCAATTCAGGGAGTGAAACTGCCGATAAATTTTGCTCAGAGGCCTCCTCTTTCAGGCTTGAGGTTCTTTATCGTGCCGTAAATGTACGACACGGGACCCACGGCTTTACTTCCCTTCCGAAGGAAGCCATACTTAGGATTGTTACGCCCGAAAAACCCATCGATCCAGGCCGGGTTTGAACCCGCAATCTTGGATTTAGGAGGCAAGTATGGTTACCACTACACCACCAGGACCGACATCCAGTTTTGAGATAATTGTACGTGAAAAATGGAAAATTAGCATGGGCGACACTAGGGCAGGCTTACTCCCTTAAGTTAGATGTTCGTATCTGAAAATGCACAGAGCTTAAGTCAAAACAAAGACATAATGTTCCTGTTGAAGCTTCCACCGTCAGAACCACAACATTCTAGAAACTCGTTCACACTACACAGGAGTACAAGCAGCTAAACCCCCTGCAGCGACTATATGTGCAAATTTACTTTCAGCCTTACCTGTCACAATAAAGACATGACAATTTCCCACTTTCGAAGGTAAAACCAGAGAGGGACTGAAGTGATCGGCAAACTTGATTGTGTATAATGAACATTTAAGGATTCCCAAGATGCAGACTGTCCAGTTGTCTTCTAAAATAACAATTGCTCATGAACATCTCTCTATCCTGGACACGCTCTAGATGAACTACAAAGCTGAATACGCAGTTTTAACTTCATACGAGAAACTATTTACAACAGCACGGTTCAATGCACCTGAGATCTCTTCTACCAACATTGCCATCTTCCTGGTAACTTCTGCGTCGCGAAATCATTATTTGGGAGTACTACGCCACTAATCGTAGAACCGTTAAGGCGCGGACTCGTGAGTGGGAGGTCTGGGGTTCAATTCCTACCAGGACCGTCCTCCGTTTCAGTCTTTCCTCAGTCCTCGTAATTGGCAAATATCGGGGAAGTAACCTAAACTCAAGCCTGGAACGCCTCCTTCCTTAAAAAAAATTCAGTTTATCGTTTCATCTCATATATCATTGGTGTCCACTGCCGTGTTAGTTAAAACGGGCATTAAACACTATCAATAAAAAAATCGTATTAGTAACATAGGGCCTCTGATTTCACCTCAAGCACCACAATATTATTTGGCTACGCAATTTAGAATCGTTAGTAATTACAAATACAGGAGTACAGAAAAAAGTCCCATTTCATTCTTTGTGCAACAACAGGTTTGGAAGCGGAAGTAGGC
The DNA here is from genome assembly GCA_030762175.1 of Metallyticus violacea. NCBI lineage: Eukaryota > Metazoa > Arthropoda > Insecta > Mantodea > Metallyticidae > Metallyticus > Metallyticus violacea. The sequence goes on from CM060841.1 coordinate 87,018,530, forward strand.
AGTTTTCTCCAACTCTTTCACTAAAAAGCCTATCCCATAAATGCAGAGAGTGTGAGAAATTGGGTATATTAAATTCTAGTAATAACTAAAATGTTCCACAAATATCTAGATCTGCTGCAAAGAAAAATATTTGCGGTATTTATCCATATTTTTTGTCAATAATATAATGCGATGTACAGTGTTTATCCTTTTTCTTTTTTCAATTTTTAATAGAAATTATAAACTGTCTTTTTTCACTACTAGCAGCTAAACCGATCGTAATTTCGTTGTCCTTACAAATCTACATAATTCATAGAATTCATTCCACGATATGCATATTCAAATTAAAGAGAATTGCACTTTTGAGGAAACATGTACTCATCAAGAACTAAAAAGGAATTAAATATACAATAACTAGTTAACACAGCATTGATATTAAGATTTCAACCAACATTTTATAATATTTTGGTTTACCTTTTACAGCATAAATGAAATAACTTTACCTATTCTCCAAAGAAATTCACACAATATGATTCGGGCTTTTTATAAAAGTTAAGTCAATATAATTTCTTCGTTAACTTCTATACTTTTTCTGAATTCACAAATCAAATTATGAAGGCTGTTTAATAAAAGGAATAGGATATTTTTTGACACACTTTTACTCATCCTCATACTTTTGATGATTTTTCTCAAAGTTGTCCCCGTTGGATTCAACGCACCTGTCCCAGCGTTTCTGCCAGTCTTCAAGATAAGCTGGACAGGTCCTCCAGAATCCCCCAAAGCCTTCGCCAGTGCTTCTGATGATAGAAAATGCCTCTTACGAGGTGTGTCTTTAATTTGTAAAAAAATTAAAAATTCACACGTGTCTAAATCTGGGCTATAGCGAGGATGAGGCAAACTTCACATTGATGTTCGTGAGACACAACATTTGTGATGTGCGGCCGTGTGACATGGCCCTGTAGAATTGCCAGTTACAGTTGTGTGTGCAAGTACCACATGCTGGTAATGTCAAAAATGAGATGATCATAACTTCCCCCAAGGGAAGCGGGTCCACCTTTCTTTAAAATTGCTTGCCTCCCCTCTGTAAGCATTTTAAACCATCTTCAAGCTGTGCTCTAAGGAAGAAAAAAAACTTTCCTTAGGCCTGCTGTAGCATTACATAGACTTCGGTTGAAAATTTGTTTAGACGAAAACAGAATTTGGGGGCAGCGTATTGTTCGCCGCGTGTCATTTCCATTTCACTGTAGGCGGAGCTGAACATGTCTCAATTTGCACCTCTCACAGGCGGAAACCGGAAGTGACAATGAAACTATATACATTACACATAAGATAACAAAATATTATAAAGTTAAATTTTAGCGCTAGTAATTATGCCTGTAAAAATCATGATCATTGTTAATTGATCAGCCTTCGTATATTCGATTTAATATAACACGCCAGTAACTTTAGAACCACTTAAATGATCTCTGGTATAAATATATATATAATGTTCTATATATTCACAAAGAACTCCAGAGTATTTCAAATTATTTATTATGTATATTCATAACAACCAACGTTGTTGCGATGCACATCAGTCTGCTCTGATATTGAACAATAGAATATTAAACATCTCGCTATTAGTGCGAAACATATTTGATGCAATATGAGAGTAAATAGATTCTATTCATTCTTGGAAATTATCTCTCGAGGCTAAACTTCTCACTCATGAATAAAATTCTACCATTTCCAATCAAAACGACAATAAAATGCTAAAGTTAAGTTGCTAGTCACATATAATACTCTAATAACAATTACACCATTAAATTGTTTTACTGAATTCCGACATAATATAGTTTTTTAGGTTGTATCCATGAAATATTTTGAAAATTTTCTTCAAATCTCCATCGTTTCTATTTACTAGACACCAAAAATGACGATGAAAAAATTATATACATAAAAGGATAATATACCAAGATAAAGTCACACTTGAAATCCCTATATTTCGAACTCATTGAGCTCTTCGCCATAGACCCGTGTGACGGGAGTTTTTTTCATTACTAAAATGCTGTCAACTGAATATTCCGTTAGACGATGTTAAGCAAACAATTTATGTATTACTGAAAACAGAATCAAATGTTCATCTTTATTGCAGAATACATAAATACTGAATTAATAACAGTTAATAAGTTCATATTAGCTAGTAAAATTTGATAATTCCTATCTGTTAAGAAATAATAGCTTAAGTGTATGAAATGTCATTAATATTTTTACTGTTCATCCAATTAAGGTATATGTGGTAGATATCAGATTTTCTCGGTATTAATGAACAATACTGCCTTTTCATATTGGGCTAAATTTTCTTACCGTAAATCCATCTACGCTATCAATAACAATAAACAAACGAATTAAATAATACCTATCCACACAATAACGTCATTAGTGTAATAACACAGAGCACTGACTTCAGAAAATCGATATTAATATAATTTTATTTATTAATATACCATAATTCTGATATACAAAAAATAGCATATGGCATAGAACAATTATAGCATTTTTTTTAAATTATGGAAGTAGATTCACTCGTTTCTTAACCATTGGCTTATGCAACAAACCAGAACCTATAAACAAATATCATAATGTACTGTTTTCTTGTCGTTTTGATCTTTGTGAATTCCATTCATGAATGTTTCTACAATATGGCAATTGTGCGAAATTACATGTCATGTATTTTGTTAATGTTTGGTAAAATCGTTCCTAGCAAAAGCACTTCCGATAGTAAGGAATACGCTTAGGGAGACGCCGTAGGTCAGAACCCATGGGAATGGGGCATGGATGTAGATGCAATAGCAATCGTTGTTTCCAGATAGAGCACCCGACGCCGGCGGAGTTCTTGGCCCTTCGGCAGGTCGCCTCCATACCAGGCAGCAAAACGGAAACCAAAGCAAAACCAATGTCACATTTTACCAGCCTAACTTGCCTGGCACTTTTCGACCCTGTGACAGAACCAACGGAATGAAATGTGAAATGAGACAATGGAAAATTCGTAGGAAAGGAAGATCCATTCCAACATTTGCCTAAGCGACCAGAGGAAATCATGAAAAAAACCCGAGGTCCAGGAATGCCGCCTTCAAGGATTTTGAACCTGGGACATCTCTGCTGCATTCTTAAATATAGAATGTCTCATAATGAACGCAATTTTTGTTTTAATAATGAAATACGTCATTTATTTGAAAAGTGTTAATGTTATTAAGTCAATACTAAGCACAAACACTGTCATTAAACATGAAACAAAACATAAGGCAAATACTACACGGCTTCGTTGGCACACCTTCACTCTGTTGACAAAATTTTAAACGAATTTTGTCGGTCCTGGTGGTGTAGTAGTAACCATACTTGCCTTCTAAACCCAAGATCGCGGGTTCAAACCCGGCCAGGATCGATGGATTTTTTCGGAAAGGAAGTAAAACTGGGTCTCGTGTCGTAGATTTATGGCATGATAACGAACCTCAAGCCTGAAAAAAGAGGCCTCTGAGAGAAATTTGTCTGCCGTTTCACGCTCTGATTTGAATTGCACGCTGATGACCTGAGATATTAAAGAGCATTCGTAAAATAAACAAAAAAAAGTCTAACAATTGCCATACTTAAAATGTTGATCCTTCGTGTGTTGCTCTGTTTTAGCTGATAACAATACACACAAATGACAATCGTTAATTGCAATACAAACAGGTGACGGTCTGTTAAATTTCAGATCCGGCACTTAACAAACCTACAGAGGCCTTCAATTAAAAAATTGAATTCATTATGGGACACGTTATTGTTATTCTTATAGATGATAAAAAGGCATGTTTTGTCCTACATTTTTGTTGAAGATAATTAAAAAAAACTCTGAAAATTTACTACTTTGACTTATATGCTTTTCTCCGCCGCCAAGCAATTCCTCTTTAGAACCATATTTAAAACCTTTTCTGTTTTTTCATAATTTTATCCACTAAGTAGGTTGGAGAAACACCGAAAGAGGTGGTCTTCTTTCTCATTAAATTTGATACTTGTGATGTTTTCTAAAATACGACATTAATTAATATTTACAGATTTACAGATACTAGCAGCCATTAACTGCTCATCTATTTGTTAATTTATTACCAGACGATAGAGATCAGTAAACACAATTAAAGTGTATGCAAGCGAGAGAACATTTGGGATCTTAGCCGGTTGGAACTTCAACTGTAACAAATGAGATGTTATCTCAATCGCGATATCTTCCATGCCCTGGAGACTTGGGAGATTACGAGAATCTCGTGTTTTATCTCTATAAGACAAACTAATCAAATCATTCCTGTACTTTTAGACCTCCCCTTACTATGAGATGCATGCGTGTGGTTTGATATTAAAACGTCTTGGAATGTGCTTTATTTATCGACATAGTTTAAAGTTCCTGATTCCCTCGTGGCCATGGGTTTCTTTGGGCCCCTCAAAATTCTTGTTTAACTCCTGTATGATCTTTTATTTGATATACATTTGTGTCCAGTCTTGGAAGGTATCGAGAACAGATGATAATCCGAGGGAGCAAGATCAGGTGAACAGGATGGATGCAAAGGCATTTAAAATCATAGACCTGAGCGACATGACGCGTTAACATGGTGAAACAATACTCTTTCTTTATGGCCATTCCCGGACGCTTTTCTTCTTACTACAACTATTCTCCAGTAATAGTTTTCCCCTTCTTCACTTAGTCAAGCTTTCCAAAAAACTGAAGTCAATAACTTTTCATTGGCTGGAACGCATTTCGCTTATTTTTTGAGCCGTCTCCTTGTTTGGTTTCCTGTGTATAATAATGAATGTACGTTTCGTCCATAGTCATAACACATCGTAAAAGTTGGTTGGATTCTTCTTAAATATTTCCAAAGTGTCGACTGATGTTCGGATGCGATTTCGCTTCTTTTCCAGGGTGAGTAGAAGCGGCACCCATCTTGCACAAAGATTTTCATGTGTAATTCATTATGTAAAATGAAATTAACCACTCTGTTGACATGCTTCTGGCCTTGTAACTTGCGCATGTTAGTCATCTGTCAATTAAAACAATATCAAGAATTTTATCTATGATTTTTGACCTCAGTTGATTTTGGCGCTCCAGGACGTGGTGCGTCTAATACTTGTTCTGCCGCTTGAACTATTTTACCCAAAATTGAACGGTTTTTTGCAGGAAGGACATGCGTAACCCAATATAGGCAAAATCTTTCTCGTTAACTTCCATTGTTATTTTCCCTTCAGAATAAATAATTTAATCGCACTACCGTATCCAATCTTATCCATTTTTCTGTCAGACGTTTGAACAACTGCCAGACAATGAATTAACATCAGAATGACTTGTGGACATAGAATGTTGATACATCATGACCACATGTACAGCTCTTGCTGCTCTTTATTAGTATCGAGTTTAGCTACTAATCAAAACCCTGCTATCGTATACATAATATTTCCACCTCTTCTTAATGATTTACCTTTAGGATGTTTCAATGCATAGCACAATGGCTAGGTCCTGCTCCCAAATCGGGCATAATTTCATTGTTACAAGCGATACTAACCACATGTGGTGCACTTGCAACGATTTGGTGAACTGGTTGTTAAAAAACATGAAAAAACGTATAAATGACCTCGCTTTGTTTTTGTTAGTTTAAGTGATACCAGAGAATCGAAACCGTGAAACATATTCTCTTTTTTGTTCTCTGGAAATGATGAATAAAAAGACTGAATTACAATTTCTTTACAGAAAACACATAATATTTTTTACTTTTTACCACGATAACTAACAGATCGTTTCTTTAAAATGCCCCCAGTTTTTAGAAGCAAAAATATCAAGGTTATCATTAATCAGAAGAGTTGATTTGTTCATAAAATATTCAGACCAAAGACTAAATGGTTTACTGAACTTGGACTTTTTTAAAAATACACTAATATAGTATCATAGTTTATTCTTACGCCATTATTCAAGAACCGGTCCTTGAATTACGTGTAGCTATTTTGAAAGTTTTCTAGATTTTTCAGGAAATACGTCAAAAGTTGCATGTTCGATTGCAGCTGGGGAACTGCCAAATTGCTCTTATTCCCTTATTTTCTCAAATCTAAATGGAGACTACAGCAACAACGTTTGTTGATTTCTATTATTACCAGGAAAACTATTCCGCAATCATATAAATGTAAAGGATCAAGTAGGCTTTGGCCGGGTCGTAAATACACCAAACGTAGATGAAATGTTATAGATAACACACAAATTAGTTCCAGAGTCTTAGGTCTTGTGCTTTTGTTTACGTTTTGCTGTTAACTTACGATATATATTAGCAACTAAAATATAGCTTATTGTGAAAGCTTTTACCCTATGTGCATTGTAAAATAGGCTTTTTCATGGTTTTGAATACTCAATAATAGTGTTTTCACTGCCAGTCTTTAACGTTTTTTTTTTCGAACAGTTTTGTACCTCTTTCATGTTGTATATACTTTTCCGATCACCCTCTATTTCTGCAGTGCAAATCTGTAGTATTATACAAGTGAGATGCAGTCAAGAAGTGTGTAACAAGTGAAGTTAGCTATCTTTCGTACTCTAGCGTTGAAGTCTCCAGTGCGGGGTGCATTATTTGTTTAACGGAACAAGCTTCTTGAGAAAAAGGGTCAAGAACTCATACCAGTGCATCTTTTTAGGTCAGAAACATCGTCATTTGCTTTCATATGTTCCTCTTTTGGTAGCCGTAAACTTCTGTGTCAGTCTTCTTTTTTTCCTTGACCACGCGGCCTTCATCTCTATTGTCTGATTCCTGGTTTGTATTCTGAAGAGAGCTGTAAATATATTATGTATTCGTCTTTTATCCCTGGTGTCCATAAATTGCACAGAACCTGAATAGGTTGTTAGGTATAAACATTTAATAAACTGTGGCCTACTCTTCTGCAAAAAGGCAAATTTACGAGTCTAAGGCAATGCAGACAAGAGCTTTCTAATAATTTTCTTGCCTATAATTTATGATTTTTAAAATAAAATGTTCAATCTCCTAATAACAGTGGGATTATTTAATTTTCAGGCCGCTTGATCACGCTGCTTATTGGAAAGTGCAGCCGCTGCAATTGGAATAAGAGAGAGATAAGATCGTCGCCCCTAAAATTAGTATTTTTTTAGTACTTTAATATACATTTACTAAAAGCATAAAACGATACTATATTCAACGGTACCCACATGTGAAATGTCTAAATTTATCAATTTTCCATATTTTTTTTTTAATTTTGTTATAGAATTTTATTTTAGTATAATACACATTGGCATATTTCCGTATTGATCCTTTTTACATATTTATGTGCCAATATGCTCCACACGGTGTAGAATTGACAAAATATAAATATTAACATGTTAATTTAATAATGAGAAAAATTGCCAATTTTTTCACACTGCTTTGGTTATTTATCTCAAAATGCATTACATTGTAGTATTACATGTTTCACTTTTATCATAATTCATCAATTATATAATGTGCACTATAAAAGTGATGTGAAAATAATGATAATTATTTGTTCATATTTTCTGATTAGATGTTGAACATCTGAAAAAAATTGAATAGAAACTGCACCGGTGGTACATTTTAAATAAATCGGGAAAAAATTAAATAAAACTGTCGGTTTATAGGAACATATTGCGCAGATATGGCGGTAGATGATCATTATTTCAAGGTACGTAAATGCGATCAAATTAAACCGCCATAACAAAACCGTGGGAATTGCAGGAACCAGTACACAATGGAAACTGCTACCTTAACCCACGTATAAGATTAACTTTGACTCAGCAATTGTCTTTTAATCATGCCCCCCCCCCCTTTTGGTGTATTTCCTGTCATTATACCTCCACGGAACGCCCTGCTTGGGATTTATCTTCAATTGACTCCGACTGCATTAACTGTTAACCCCATAACTCCATCCTAGGGTAAGAAATTGGATCAGGCGTTTACTCTGCTCTCTGTTTATTTTCTCTAGCTTTTCCATTGGCTTTTTCCTTTCCTTTGTAAGGAATTTGAAGAAATCTGCTGTTGTTTTTCAAATTATTATGTAGTGTCATTCACCTGGTCCAAAACAGGACTACTGCGTATGGCTACATAAGTATAAATGATCTTTTCGAAATGCATGCTGTTTATGGTAAAAGGTGAATATTTGAACATTTGAAGTTTTGGTTTTACTTCTAGAAAGTCAAATGAACAGGGCATCATTATTTTACACACTGATTGTATCTTATATCATTGCTCTGTCTCCAATACACTTCTTCTTGTTGGCGCTAGAGCCCGGGGTGAGCCTTGACTTCTGCTTCCTCTATCTCCATATTACGACGTCATTGATAGAGGGCAGTATTGCAGGGGGGTATGTGGTCAGCATACTAGTACTTCGCCGGTCGCCTATTACGCGGCTCATTTGATCGAAGAACGACACCCCTCCATCAGGTAGCTTCCCAACTATCCTCAAGAGACTGCATGGACCAAGTTCCAGACCTCTTAACTAAGCAGGTACCGGAAAACGAACCCGGTCCTTCCGGCCAGCAGTCAACAACCGCTAGACTGATGAGGCGGTTCTCCAATGCACTTAGTACATATTATTACTACAAGGGATGTTCAATAAATAATACATACCTTTACTCATTCTCATAATTTTGATGATATTTCTCAAAGTAGTCCCTGTCGGATGCAATGTACTGACCCAGCGTTTCTTTCCGTCTTTAAAGACATGCCGGAAACCATTTTTTGACAAGTCCTTCATAATCGCCTCCTCAGCTTTCAACACTTCTTCTGATTATAGAAAATGCCTCATATAAAGACATTTTTTAAAATGCAGAAAAGAAAAAGTCGAATGTATAGTTCTGGACTATAGGGTGGGCAAAAGACACACTTCACGTTGAATTTTGCGAGATATTCATCAATAATATTTTGAATGTGCGGCCACGCATGATCGTAGTGTAGTATTCAGGTTGTTGCACGGAAATGTGACCTTTTGCACGTGTGTGATATGCCCTTCAGGTCATCTTTGTAGTATTGGTCATTTACAGTTGTTTGCAGGTACGACATGTTGGTAAACCATTCCTTGAATATGGAAAAATGAGATGACTATAACTAGACGTAAACACTTTTGCTTTTATCTGGTATTGGTGATGATGAGCTTTGCTGTTTACTCTCAGGATCGAAATGATGTAGCCCAGTTTCTCAGCAGAAACTTCACATCATAACGTCCTATAGTTTGGGAATCTGCCGTCATGTGCAACCTTTTCTTTACTAATGCCTCAATCACACTCAGTGAGGCGTGCAGAATTTTATAAGTGTTCTTAATGTTATTTGACGATTCTCTCTTACAGTGACAGCAGCGCTGTTTCGTGTTTTTTTTTTTTTCCGTTAGAGCACAAACTCGAGCGCCTACCTGGTCCACCTCCCTTTAAAATTCATTGCCTCCCTTATTTAAATATTTTAAACCAGCTTCGAGCTGTACTACAGGGAAGAACAAATTCTGCATAGTTTTCGTGTGATATTTCATGTACCTCAGGTGAAGATTTGTTTAGGCAAAGGCAGAATTTCATAGCAGCATATTGTTCGTCGCGTGTATTTCAGTGCTGATGTATGCGGAACTGAACATGTCTGAATTTGTACACGTCTCACTGGCAAACCGGAAGTGATACAAAAAAAAAACTAATAGAACTTGATGCATTATGAATTAAGCTAAAATAATATTACCAGTAAATTTTTAACACGATAAATATTATTTTTAATTGAACAGCCTCTAGATTGGCCTATATCTAGCTGGTGACTAATCTAAAAGCCTGGGTCGTAAGTACTTAAGTTTTACAAATCGCCTCTCTCATAGTACAGCAAACTTAGGGAAGTCTCCGGTGTATAGAATCAGATAAGAGACCTTAGTGATTTGAATCCCGGTCGTGATCCGAATTGTCAAATCTAATTCCCCCTTTACAACTTTTTAGTTTTGTTGGGATACTCGTAACAGAACACATATTAAAATAAAAGAATATTTAATGAATATTAAATCTGCTGTAATAAAACTAAATACTTTATTTCTTATAATTTATTTGTCAATAAGACATACATTCTTTGGTTACACAATACATTTATATTCGTTTTGTATATTTTATAAATTCTTTTCGCTTGCAGGTAAATGATTAATAGGTAGTAACTTTAAAAAAAAAAAGTAAATTTTCATTTAGACGAGTGGTAAGTTTAGCCTGCAAAGTAATGATATGAGAGTGGACGTTGAAAGTACTCATTCTGCAAGAATAGAGATGAATGACCTCACTCCACGAAATGAAGCATGAAGTGTATGTAAATAACTGCAATTGCTTGCAGTGCTTGTTATGATCAAAGCTACCGTGTTAGAGTTTCATGCTGCTAGGAAGTTTATTTTTCGTCAAAATTATAACTAAATGCACAATGAAATATCGAAATATGCAGGTCATCATTTCGTGCATTATTAAATTTTTCTCGTGACTTCTGAGTTGGCTCAATTAATAACTAACAACATCTTTAATTTCGTTCCGTCAGATTGCAGCGCCTTACAGTAAATATGTGAATCTGTCTATGTCACAAGACATTATGGGTGCATGCTTGAACGAGGAACATGTGACATTGCCGGGTTTAATTCTTCATGTTTCCTTACTGAACAAAGGAATTTATTATTTGGGCTTGATTCAATGATTTTATTTATCTTATTCTTAGCTGTTAATCAACAAACCGTTTTCGATTTCGATTTTTGTATTTTTATTCTAAGTTGAGATGAATAGCATATGAAATTAATCGGTTATATATTCTTCTCCACTATCTAGTACGCTGCGGTAGTTTCTTGACTCCACGTCTCATGAAATCTGCTGGTTTGGAGCTGAACAAGTTGTCAAGCCAAGTTTGTATGGCATCTTCGTTATCGAAGACGTTTCCTTGAAGATTGTTGGATAGAGAACGAAAAAATCTGGAAGTCTGAGGATGTAAAATCAGGAGCATATGGGGGATGTGGAATCATCTCCCAAACAAGCTCCTGGATAGATGCTTTCATCATGTTTGCGGAGTGTAGGCGTTCTTGATCGTGCAGCACTAGTTGGTCTTTTTTCTTAAATTGCAGCCGCAAGGCGGCAGTAAATTTCATCAGTTGTGTTTACATTCCTGGGAAGCAATTCCTAGTACAATTGTTACCCCACCAGACACACCATATCTTCTTCCCTGGATGGACTCGGCCATTTATTTTTCCTGTTATTGTTAATATTGCATTGTTCATTATTATTCGTCACCAGTAATAATCTGTGATAGAAATGGTGAACATTGTTCAGTGCTAACAGATAACTATCAAGCAGAGATGCACAAATGGGCATTCGCTCATTTTTGTTGTTTTGCGTGAAGCGTGCGGTACCAGTTTAGTGGATTTTTTAACTTTGCCCATGGAATGTCACATGACGGTTGAGAGTTCGTCACATCTGCTAATTTACGGGTTGCTGACATGAATAATCATGAATTAAAGAAATCAGAAGGACTTCATCAAAGTTAGATATCTTCCTCAACATGGTAAATTGCTTCCGTCACATTGAATCTTTGAAACGACCAAACCATTTTCTTGGCCGACATTCTCCAATGAATTTTCTTCCACCCGTTTCCGCTACCTTTGATCCCCTAACTCAAAAAGGAGAACATGTTGGCAGTGTGGAATTTCAAAAGTAGAAGACTGCAATGCAACTGTAAATCATTAAAAGAAATTTTGTCTTATTAATGTGAGATTTGTGATTGATATTGAGAACACAAATGTTTGGTACCTGGCGGAGCAGTTGATAACGAAACACGCATATGGTCCTCAAGGCTAAGCAGTCTGTTTCTTGCTTTGAGTTTGATTGTCTTTGTTGTGAGTTCGCGTGGTATGAATGATTTCATTGTTGCCGTGTTTCCAACGTATTGAAGCTTAGTTACTCTTTGTATTATTGATCAGTATGCCAGCTTGATCTGTTTTTGTATGTTCTAATAACTCTGGTGTTGATCCTCATGTATAATATTACATTACATATTAACTCCCGAAACTGCATAAAATAAAACTGTTGACTTTATGAGGCCATTTCTTGTTATTAATCCATGGGTGAGATGAAATTTAATCCAACTAATGAGTCGTCTTTCTCTTCTTCATAATCACCAATACCAGTAATTGATATAATGTGATGTAATTCAATGTAAGTAGTCCCTTCTATATTTCTGTTTATTCCCAAAATATCTCGCGGTACCCCTGGCCGATCTCGCGGCTACCTGTTGGGAATCCCTGTACTGACACATTGGCAAGCAGCTGAGGGCTGCTAGTTTAAACATACATTTTAGACGTTGAGTTAGCTTTGTTTTGTTTTTGTTAAAGAAAGAAAATTTTATTGTTCACTACATTTTTTTTATTTAGCAACAATAAATTTGGACAGAAGGATATAGTGCGCATATTGGATGTGCCGTTTAACATAAAATTTGGAGATGCTTCCTGGTTAGCCGGAAGCAGAAAAAAAGGCAATAATTCCATTTTTCAGTTCTCAGGCTATCCACACACATCGAGTTTCATGTCGCTGAACCACATGCTTCAAAAGTTAGTTAGGTAGTGTAGAACTTTTAACTAACGCTCCATGAGTTCTCAAAATGAAATGATTAGATTGGGGCAGTATAACAGGTGAAGCTGGGCTGAGAATGTGTGAGAAAACTGGGAGCTCATTCTAATGAACTGCACATGTACCAATAGAGCGATAGGTTAGCATGGTGGCATCTGTTTGCACACAAAGACAACTGAACAAAGCTTGGCTCTTTGATTCCGAATGCGCGTGCACGTGTCTGTGTGTGTGCACGCATTCATGTGTTTGTACTTAGGGAACGATACTTGTTAAAGTATTTCATTTGAAGTGCAAATTTTGTATTCTATAAGTGTCTATGAAATAAATAGCAAGTTTGGTCAAATCACCAATGAACAAAGTGTTTGTTAAGTATCAGTAATAAATAAACAAAAGTACTTCTAAGAAGGCATTCATAAACTTTTGCAAGCATCACTTTAAAACTAAGCTGAGGATTGAAAGTTATCCTCACAATCCTTCAAAGTACTCTCCACACACAGTTGTAGAAGGTGCAACCACTTGTCAAAAGCACTTCGGTACTCGAACTGAGATATTGTCAACACAGCCGAATTTATAGCTTGAGCAAGGCCCTGCCCTCGTTTAAAAGATTTACCAGTAATACAGGATTTCACTTCAGGAAACAACCATAAATCGCACGATGCAAGATCAGGCTATAGGGTGAATGGTCAAGCAACTGGACTTTGGCTATTTCCAGTTGCTTTAAATTTGTTTCTGTTCTATGAGGAGACGCATTGTCGTGCAAAAGCAACAGTTTGAAGTTCCTGTCTTTGAACGCCGCCGCATCAGTTTTTCAAACATAGGATCTAAAATATAAGTGTCATAGTATTCTCCGTTCATTGTCATTCATTCTGGCATACAGTCAACCACTAATGGTCCTTCATATGTCAATCCCCCTCCATCAAGTTCTCGTTCTTTGAATTGTTTTGTCGTTCACAGCTTCCCGGCCGGTCAGAGCGAGGGTTTTCCTTCATAGTCTCCCGCTCTTCTTCAAATGATCGAATCATCTTGCAATGGTATCAAATGTACACACTTGATCACCATGAACAGCAACCTAGTCCTCGAGAAATGTTTTCGTTCTCTCACCAGCTTATAGCGTGTGACAATGTGGAATGTAAAGTTTTCTTTAGGAATATTGAAGATTTTTCACCAGCTGTTGACACAGGGCCTAACTCGACTGACTGTATGACAATGATATGATAGCTTAAGGTCCATTGTCAGTCCTGGTGGTATAGTCGTTACCATACTTGCCTCCTATACCCAAGATCGCGGGTTCGAACCCGGGCAAGATCGATGGATTTTTTTCGGGCGTAAAAATCGTAAGTATGGCTTCCTTCGGAAGGGAAGTAAAGTCGTGGGTCCCGTGTCGTAGATTTACAGCAGCATGTAAAAGAAACTCAAGCCTGAAAGAGAGGCCTCTGAGCAAAATTTGTCGGCCGTTTCACGCCCTGAGTTGAATGGGACGCTGATGACCTGAGATGTTAAAGAGCGTCCATAAATAAATAAATCAAAAAAAAAAAATTAAGGTCCATTGTTGCCAACGGCGTTAGTTACATTTTTGTAGACTTTATTGTCCAACAATGGATGGGCTGTTGCTAAACTTTTTGAATATCTCATACTAATACTAGTTTCATGTGCCATGAAATAAAAATTTTAGATGAGATATAAATGGTTTAAAATTGTAACATAAGAGTCATTCACCGAATAAGAGTAAGATATGAGGTCAGTTCTATTTTTATATATAAAAACACAGCTGAACTAATTGTGAAAATGTGTAGTATTTTAATCTGAAGATGCTTATACTTTTATTTGTTGAATTTCAGCCTGTAACTTGATTATTGGCACCCTCATACTTCGATGATTGTTATGCAGAAAAAGTTCAGGAAAGCTGTTTACAGAAGGTGCAGTGAACTCAGTCTCTCTTGATTATTGAGTGGCGTGCCGTAACTCGTTCGATGGCTGCATTAGGTCAAGACGTTGCACCAGGATGTCCTTATTGAGGCCATATATTCAGCTTGGGACGGTAGTAAAGTTATCTTTCGGCATATTCGTTACAAGGCAGTTAGATAAACATGCAAATATTCCTGCTGGAAAGGATGTATGCATATATCTTCTTTTTTTTAAGAAATGTAAAGCAAGTAATCTTTGCAATAAGGGGCTCGCTTGGGTTAAGTTAGGCGCTTCGCTTTGTTGATTTGCTTTATTTACGGACGCTCCTTAACATCGCAGGTCATCATCCTCCCAGTGCATGAGACGCTCAGAGGCCTCTTCTTTCAGGCTTGGGGTTCTTTTTCGTGCCGTAAATGTACGACACGGGACCCACGATTTACTTCCCCTCCGAAGGAAGCCATTCTAAGGATTTTTTCGGGCGTAAAAATCCATCAATCCTGGCAGAGATTGAACCAGCGACCTCGAGTCTATGAGGTTTCAACAGCTACTAGAGCTGTTCAGTATCTTATGTTGCAGTAAAAAGGAAATGTAGAAAACGTGCAATTACTTTGAGCATAGCAGTGGTTTTTGGAAAATTGTAAACAAAGAAAGTTCGTGCTTTAGTGTTACAAGATTAGGGAGTGCACTAACCCGACAGTGTTTTAATAGTATTTAACTCCCGTTTTAACTACTGAGGCATCACAGGCGGTGACACTGATGATACATGGGATGAAATGATAAATTGGGAAAGGATTTTTTTAAGGAAAGAAGCGCTTCAGGCCTAAGTTTAGGGTACTTCTCCAAAATTTTACGTTTATCAGCTAGGAGGTCCTGGTGGGAATCGAACCCCAGACCTCCAGTTCACCAGTTCGCGCCTTAACGACCTAGGTCACCCGTGGCGGTGTTTGGCTGAAGTGAATTGAATACTTCTGCATCATGAAGTTATACAGTAATTATTTATTTATTATTAATTTCGAAACCTAAACATTTATGAAAAACAATTTTTAGCGTCCTCTTTTGCCCTCTTTTTTTATTGAGACAAATATTATGTCTCCTTTCTTGTTTTAAAATATGGTCACTACCCTAGAGTGTTTGTCATATCTGTATGAACTTCTGTTGCATTAATATCCTTCTCTACCTTGTCATTAATAACCGGATGATGTTCCCGTACTCACGTCTGCACTACAACAAACATCCATAGCTACTACGATTCTTGAGAAATACATGTATTATTGTAAAGCTATTTCTGGAAGATGGCGGCTTTTGATAACTAACTGCTTCGGAGCAGCTGCTGCAACCTGTGGACCGTTCCGAAAACTTTTCAATGATCCTCGAATGTAAAAGCAAAAGTGAAACCCCAATTTAAACATTGGAATAAAAAACTCAATACATTGAAACCAGTTTCGTTACTAACTAGTTTTCAAGAGTAATAGAAAAACTAGTTATATAATATTAATATCTTTTCTAAAATATTTTGGCGTGATAGCAGACATTCACTCTGGACAGTTAACTTTCTTGAACTAGTTGTATGAATGGAAGTGCTGAAAGGGGCTTCTATTATTTCCGAATCCTTTGTTCAAATAACTCAGGAGAAAAAATAAATTAAAAAAACGTATTTTTTTAATTTAACCATCTTCTATTTTACATGTGCCCAAGTGACGATTGAACAAAATACAGTTGGAGACTTTCTACACGTGTAATAATGATGGTAGCTACAATCCGCTTTGTGCTCCATATATTTTGGATGCCAATCAGTTGCCTAGCTGTTGTGTTCTTTTGTCGTTATTACTTTTGTATAACTTTTTGGTATCATAATTTAAATATATCTTTTTTCTGTATAGTAATATTAGTCTATTAGACATCCTATTGTATTAATATTTTTTGAAAACTTTTACATTCCTCATGGCGGTTTCCAAATCAAGCACAGCGCAATATTACATAATAAGTAATAAACTTATTTGTATAAGTAACACTGTGAATCTGTAAACATTCCAGTCACTCTTGGGTGCAACATGGGCCCTTCAGAGAACTCCTACATCTGACTCTGTTTTTTGCGAACTGCTTCATCTTTCCCCATGTTTTGCCTCTGCTTTTTCATTGATTTGGTTTATTTACAGACGCTCTTTAACATCTCAGGTCAACAGTGTGAAACAGCCGGTAAATTTTGCTCCGAGACCTCTTTTTTTTTCTGGCTTGAGGTTCTTTTATGTGCCGTAAATGTACGACACGGGGCCCAGAGCTTTAGTTCCCTTCCGAAGGAAGCCATACTTAGAATTTTTACGTCCGAATAAAGCCATCGATCCTGGTCGGGATTGAACCCGCGATCTTGGGTTTACGAGATAAGTGTGGTTACCCCTACGTCCCCAAAATTGACTCTCTGTTTTTGCCTTCCCTTTTTTTTTTTTTTTTTAATAATGTTTAACGCCCATTTTTACTACTGAGGCATCACAGGGCGGTGGGCACTGATGATACATGAGATGAAATGATATATTGGGAAAGGATTAAGGAAACGTTCCAGCCTAAGTTTAGGGTATTTCCCCTGCATTTGTCATTTGTGAGGACTGAGGAAAACTTCAAAAAAAACTCAGTAAGGGGGACGGTCCTGGTGGGATTCAAACTCCAGACTCACGAGTCCGTGCCTTAACGACCTCGGCCACCCATAGTGGTTTCCTTGTTTCGACTCTATCCTGGAGTCTGTTTGGGTTACTTACTGGGGGTTTCTAACATCACGTTATGTAGGGTGAACTTGCTTTACCGCTCAATTTAATAGAATAAATTTACAAAATTATTCAAACAATGCAAATTGCTGACTGTTAAAATGAATAATTATACTACATGAGCTACACTGGGTAAAATTAGTAGTAGAACCTGAAACAACAGCGCTCTTCGTAACTGGGCGTGCACAATTCTTCATGGACTCCTGGCATCCCCTCACTTTTGCAAGCGCTATCATTGTTGCTGTCAGTTGGTCCTGGTGGTACAGTGGTAACCATACTTGCCTTCTAAACCCAAGATCGAGGGTTCAAACCCGGCCAGGATCGATGGATTTTTTCGGGTGTAAAAATCCTAAGTACGGCTTCCTTCGGAAGGGAAGTAAAGCGGTGGGTTCCATGTCGTACATTTACGGCACGATAAAGAACCTCAAACCTGAAAGAAGAGACCTCTGAGCAAAATTTGTCGGCTGTTTCACGTCCTGAATTGAATGGGACGCTGATGACTTGAGATGTTGAAGAACGCCCGTAAATAAACGAAATCAATTGTTGCTGTATTCATCCTTTCCAATAATTCTAGTGCAGACTTCGACTTTACTATTCAAGGGGTCATCCTCATATCGCTCTGCAACCGCCGATGATGTTTCTTTAATTTCGGTACATCTCCCGCAGTATTCACAAATAATGTAGCCAAGGTCCTCCGAAAACAATGTCCGGTATAACTAGAGGAGTTGTCTAGTTTCAAAAACTCCGCAACTTTCTCTCCAAACAATGCTGTTGGTTGCACTGTACACTTTCCATGTCTGTAATTCACAAACAAGCGATTGTGTGCAACATGTTTCGGAGTTAGAGAGATAAACTCTGTGTAAATGCTCACCCAGCATCCACAACAGTAAACCCTTCTCAGCTGGTGTGTTTTGGTCTTCGGAACAAACGCTAGCGACGCCCATTATTGCACCAACCTTTATATCTAAACGTTCTGCTTCAGAAGCTTCCACCAACATTTTACTTACGTCCTATCTTGTGAAAACACTTCACTTTTTTACTACATAGGCAACAGGTTTTTTTTTTTTTTTTTTTTTTTTTTCAAGAAGGCAGTCAAACTTTCAAACTTCGATATATCAACACTGTAACTCAGATATAATGAAGAACTTAACATGGAATAAATAGACCATCATAATGTTACTAATTGCATTATCTTAGATTTCTCCAGAAAATACGCCAACAAAACATTCTCACTAATTGTCCTTACTTTCTTCTTTTTGCACCATGCTTGCGAATAAATGACGTTCTCGCTCATACCGAATGTTAGATATCTCAGGCAGCAAATCATTCCTTATACTAGTCGCTACTTGCGTGCAGTTCCTTCAAAATCTGCATCACTTTCGTCAAAATACATTATAACTTTCAGTTTACCTTCATATCATCGAGTTACTAAATGCTCCAATAAAATCAACAATAACTAACAACACACTAACGCTTTTACATAAACATATGAACAAATACTAATCGATTCGATATTTCTAGTTCTCGTAATTTTTAACTTTCCAAATTGAAATAATGTGTAATAAATTAAAAATAGGTTACATTACGATTGGTAGTGCAAAAAATAATATGTGGCATATCTGTTGAAAGACTCTTGCTTGCTCGAGTGAACCAAATAAATCACACTCGGAAGCACAATACGTGCCTTTCAACATTTATATGCATTATACTATTCTGTTACTGTTCAAGGTGAGTGCGGAATACTTTTCAGCAAATTTGTTAAACACATTTATAGTTATTGTTTTCTCACCACTACTTACCTCTTTTGTGTTTTAATAACTATTGGAATTGAACTTTCACCATGTTGTATCATTTTGTTTTATTTAATTAAAACCTGTGTTTATATTTCGATAGAATGAATAATACCTGTTAATAGGCAGTGGATTTTTATGAATATAAAATATTAGAGTATTTATGTATAGTTACATTTTATTTCGCATTTTTACGTGTGCACCACTTTAGTGCGACTGGAATGCCACGTGGCTAATGTATACTTTCTAAAAATGAAGGGAGTGTGGCCAGAAATTCAAAAACCCGCTACTCTTTTAGTATTTGTTTCATACGTTTGTCACATTTTTCATGCCCACTTATTCTGGAATCTCTCCACCTTTCCCCTCCAAAAAATTTACTACGCGGACCGTTACAGCATATCCGAGAGATTTTTTCATTGGACTCTCCCACTTGTCCCCAACTCCCCCCTTAGCAGCACTAAATTTCCCTTCAGTTTCTCGCGCTACTGACATTTGATCCGACAAAGGACTTCTTTTAGTTTCTAGCTTCGATATTGTTGAGGACAAGAATGAAAAATTTGCCTTTATGTAAACAAGATGTCGTTTTAATATTGAGTTTTTCAACATACCATAGTTGAAAAACTATGAAACTTTTACCATAGTTGCAATGTTATGCGTAATATGGAGTTGCCTCTATCCAGGTGCTCCGGAGTGTTAAAATAGGTTGAGGAGAAAGAGAAGTTTCTGAAAGTTTTTCCTTGAAGAATGCAACGGGGATGGAGCTTTACAGAAAGTTTTTTTTTTTCATATCGGGGAACAGGTGTAGGCTTGTGCACATTCGTTCCTTTTAAAAGCAATTAATAATAGTAGTAGTAATAATAATAATAATAATAATAATAATAATAATTGCGCAACATAAGCATTTACTAACGCTAAAGTTTAAATAACCGGATTGGTGACAATTGGCGGGCACTACCCGCTCTTGTGATTTAAAGCTTGTGATAATAACCTGGCTGCACACTTGCACAGGTTACGGCAGAAATACAAATTTTGATGTTTAATCAGATTCCTCTGAATAATTGTGATAAATAGCACTAGAAGTTCCAACTTCATGGTTTATCACTATTGGAGAATCTTAAAAATACTGAAAAATATCAACCGAATAATAATTAATACTGATACAAATACAAATCACGTGATTCCTTCTTCGTAATTATTATTTCAGGTTATGTTAGGCTGCTCTTATGTGATAAAATGCTGCCAAGGAAATAGTGGTATTGTGGTGTAAAAGTTGCTCTTGGATAATTGCTTATTGTGTATAGTAATCATCCACTCAGATATCTTTACGACGTTCTTCTCTCCTTCCCCTACTTGGTTATGGAATAATGAAAACACAACATACAGTTTTCAGAGATCTGGTATTTACCTTAATTATAAAACTACACTACGTAGCTCCTTAACCTAACTTTTTATATCAGAAACGTAATCTTTATCAGCTAAACATAAAATAGGCTTTAGGAGAAAAATATCAGCGATGCTTAAAAATATTTGATTGCTTGACTGTCATTAAAAAACCACCAACAAACAACCAAAAACCGAAAGCCAGATTAAAAAAAAAACAAACAAGATTTAATCACTTTAATTAATGTGGTGTTTTATATAATTACCTTTTATTTCAATACGGAAATTTCACACACACACACACACACACACACACACACATACACTGGAAAGAAAAAGTGTATTTTCATTACAGTTAATAACGAATCGGTGGCTGGTACATTTGCAGATGATTAGTAAACACATTTAGCTGCAGTGATAAAGAGTCATCTAATGGATTCAATGAGAACTATGCCGAACTCGGAAACGGATTTTAGGAGCAAAAACAGGAAAGGTGTTGACACAAGCTCTCCCTATGTATATGCCTTACTGTTGCTACTAATTCCACATGGCCTTCTGTAATTACAATTACTAATAGGCACTTGATGGCTGAAAAATAAGATGTCTGACGTTTTACATTAGTAAGCTTCTTTTACTTTATTTTCTTTTTTGGTAATTTTAAAAGCAGCATATATATATATATATATATATATAAATAATATAAAATAAAAATAAAAATAAAGTAACACCATTAACAATGTAACAAATTAACAGTAATATATAATATATATATATATATATATATATATATATATATATATTGGATGCACTAATTAGAACTCTTAACATTATTTTTGTTATTTAGAACGTTGTTCGGGTGAATAATTGGAATTATTATTTATAACTACTTTAATTTTAGCAATTTTCTTTGCCTAAATAGCTAATAACCGTCTTCCGTCTTTGCTCAACATGGGACAGTGAAATATCTATTATAGGAAGTCACGAAGAACCTAATTCTGCGATTCGCCGATTACGGTGGGATCTCAAGGAAGGTGCAAGCTTTGAGGTTAGTTCTGTCTCCAGGGCAAATGCAATATTATACGTCAGAGTTTGAAACTGGGTTATCAGGTGTATGGTTTCTTTGTTTTTTAATGCTCAAATGCGAATCATCGGAGCATAAAAGCTTGTTCACCTTTAGGAAAGTATCAGGGTCCGGATTTCGATAGTCAATAAAATTACGAAAATGTATCATTTAAATTATTTAAAATCCTGTTACTGCTGATAATACATAATATGAGATTATATATTACGAAAGTATATTTTATTTTAAGAAAAAAAAACGTTCCAGGCCTAAGTGTAAGGTACCTTCCCGACATTTGTCATTTATGAAACGGAGGAAAACTGAAAAAAAAAAACCTGTCAGCAGGACGGTTCTAGCAGCATCTCCCGCTCACGAGTCCTTGCCTTAACAATCTCGGTGGCAATACAGACAAAGCTGCACATATATAGTAAATTGTTATACGATCTATAAGCTTGCCTAGTAATATTCATGTTTTTAGTTCAGTGCTTATTTAAATATTATGATTGGTTTCTTTCTTCATGACCCACAGCTTATGTACTTCCACCAAAATTGTCGTGTTAAAGTACAAACGCAGTCGGCTGTGGCATATTCTGCTGTCGAGATGCAAAATCGGTAAGGACATATCTGGAACACCTGTAATTTAGATGAACATTTTCTTCGGAAGCTTGCATCCACTCACATTCCAGAATCGAAACAGTAGTCAAGAAAGATTAAGGCGGTTCCATTTACAGAAAGGTTTGAATATTAGTCTTTTCGGGCGTTAAAGAAATTTTACTAATTCTTATGTTCAGAATAATAAAACCATAACAGGAGAGTATTATTTAAAAAATTTAAACCACATAGATGAACATTATCGGAGTAAGGACTCGGTTTATAGAAAAAAAGTGTTTTTTTTTTCATCAAATCAAAGCTCGTAGATACAAGATTGCTGGTTCAACCCCGGTCAGGGTTGAGGAGTTTTTTCGATCGTAGAAATCCTAAGTATGCCTTCCCCCTGGAAGGGAAATGAAGCCGAGGGTCCCGTGCCGTAGATTTACGATACGTAAAAGAACATCAAGCCTGAAAGAAGAAGTCTCTGAGCAAAAATTATCGACCGTTTCATTCCCTGAATTGAATGACCTGAGGACTTAAATAGCATCCGCAAATAAACCAAATCAAAGGATGATTGCAGCTGTAGAGGAATATTTTGCAAAATATCCGGAAAAAACTTTCCAAGAATGGAATAAATATATTTTCTTAAGTAAGATTATGTTGAAAATAACAACAATGTTTACGTTAAACACATTTTTTCCTCATTGCTAGGCCGAGAAGATTTCAGGCAGCCCTCGATGGTATATTTTGGGAATTTTGTGGAGGAATAATTTATCAGGTGGCAACCACTTAAAAATGTTAAACAAATTGTGCAATTATTTCTTGTGTTGGAAAAATTCATAAGTCAGGGCGAAAGTTAAAAGTTCCGGTTTTACCAGTGACAAAAATGTCGAATATTTTGACCGAATTTGGCCACAAAAGCGACTGCGAAGGAACACAACCCAGGTCTAATTAACTCGGCAATTACTTGAATAAAAATTTGTTGTTCTTCTGCTCCAGATGTTACAAGCCGTCAAACTTGATCCTGTTTCTTGCGGCAACTGACATCCTTAAATAACTTACGAGACAGTTGCATCTGAGAATCGACTTTTTTCCCCCTCTTATGAAAGCAGACCTGATGTAAGCTGGTTCCCTTTGACGGCATCCGGAAAATTAGAATGTTTAGAGCTTACAGGTACAAACACCAATAACGGGGGCTGTTCAATAAAGAATTAATAACTTTTTTGACAGTATATCTTTACTCATCCTCATAATTTTGATGATTTTTCTCAATGTAGTCCCCGTTGGATGTAATTATACCTGTTCCAGCGTTTCCGCCAGTCTTCAAAGACATGTCACTCAGGGCTAGTAACACTTTTCACATTGTTTTTTGTGAGAAATTTAGAAATGTTATTTGCGAAGTGCGGCCGTGCATTATCGTGGTGCAGCATCCAGGAGACGTGTGATATGACTTTTGCAGAGTTAAATGAATTGCAGAAATTTTGAAGGAAATTCCACTGTGAGACGTCGTTTTCAATATCTCTTATAAGTTACAAAACAGGTCTTTCTTCTTTTTCTCATTGACCCTACAGGCCGGGGTTTGTCTTGACCTGCTACAGCAACTTCTACCTCCGTCTTGTGATTCATTGATAAAGGGCAGTATTGCATGTGATCAGCATGCCGGTACTGCCGGTTACGTAAGATGGAAGAACGCCACATTTCATCCGGAAATTCCCGCATTGTTCTCACGAGGCTGGCTGAATCCTGTCCCACACGAAAACTTCCTATCTTAGAAAATTTCCTAAGCAGTACAGAGAATCGAACCCTGGTGTCCCAGCCATCAGTTAGCAACGCTAACCACTAGACCAAGGAGGTGGTCTATAACACTGCTTACTGCTTTTTATTATCAATTTAAATACAGTATTATTTAATTATTTTAATAACAATATAAGCACTTATTTAAGTGCAGCGAATCTATCATCTACTTTTCCGGCCTTAACTCAAATAAACACACTGTAGTCTTTAAATTGATGTATCATCATTAATGTATCATCATAGTTGCTTATCATGAAATTAATTGATAAATTTGAAGGTAAAAAAACATTTTTGGAGGGAGAAAGCCTAAGTTTAGGATATCGCCTGTCATTTGCCAATAACGAGAACTGAGCAGAACCTGGCAGGAATATGATCTGTTCCTTAGCAGCCTCTGCCACCCGAGGGGAATTGAGGCTGGTGATTTTCTGTTTTAACGCCCATTTTTACTACTGAAGCACCACAGGCGTCTGATGATGCATGAGATGAAATGATAAATTGGGGACTTTTTTTAAAGGAAGGAAACTTTCCAGATCTAACTTTAGGGTACATCCCTAATAGCATTCGCCATTTATGAGGACTGGAGAAAACCTTGAAAAAAACTCAGGGAGGACGATCCTGGCGGGAATCGAACCCCAGACCACCAGCTCATGAGTCCGCGCCTTAACGACCTCGGCCATCCATGGCGGTTTGTGGGTGATGATGTAATGGCGGAAAGAATGGCAGAGTTTCCGGCGAAACCTCGGCCGCCGGGAACAAACCAGGTCTGCCTCGGAAGGAGGTGAACAATCTAACTCTTCGACCACGGCGAAATGTTTGACGAACAACTTAATTTCACATTAATATGGTGATAATATGGGGCAAATTGCGTGGACGACTCATGCCCACCCATGCCTTTCTTGTCCCTCAATTCGGAACTAACTTTCACACATTCCCGGAATGATGGGATGCATTGAGGTTAAGCGGAAAACCAGCTCACAAGATCGACCCAGTCAAGAGTGTACTAGTTTTGCAGGAGCAAAAAACCTGAAGATTTCCTTGTTACAAGTACCTGTTTAGTAACTGATTGACATAAATCATCTCGTCTCCAATTTTAGGCAATATACTCAGTTTCTACAGCAAATAGTTTAGATAATTTGTAATACTGAAATATAGTTCAGACTGTTTACAAGGAAATTATTTTCTTAATTGACATTGCATCATCTTATCGTATATCAGCCCGTTCCTACCTCCTTTGTTCTGAATTATTAACATGAGCATCGTTATAGCCAGAACAACTGATTTGTAACTAGGATAAACGAAGTGATACAGGGTTATTTGCTGGTCCTCCAAACATGTGATTAATCGACATGAACCTCTGTTCATGCAATGACATGAAATTACATGAAAAATGACATAACAAATTTCCTCTATTTCCGAAAATTACTGTCTCCAATTTTAAATGCACAACCCAATATATTTTTACGTTTTCGAATAACGTTCATTAAAAACTTTTCAAAAAACTCCTGTACCAGACATATTTATACAAAGTTGCTACATCATAAAAACAAGGATACCGAATACTAAAAGATTTCTTCCATATTAAAAAAAAGCTTGCTAACCAGAAGGTGGTCACAATGGAAATCGTTCAAATCCAGAATAATTTTCATTGTAAGCTCGGGAACCGATATTGAAATCAAATTAAACCTTCTTTTTACATAAAAATTAGTCCGTTACGCAGGTGCTATAAACTAAGCGAATTCCTTAGCAAGTCGTATTTGTGAACGTTTACAGAGGCTAGAGCAGAGAAATTGGTGCTGTTAGAACGCTTCAGTTTTCACCCCAATTGGTCCAATATCCCTGACTTTCAGAAACTATTTATATTATTTTATTTACATGATAAATGCCGAATTTCGTTGCGAAAAAAATATTGGTACCGTTAAGGCGATTTTCATATTTTGGTTACAGGTAAACCTCCACTTCTAATAGTCCATTTTCACTGGTTTTGAGAACATATATCTCATTGGCATGTACCAAGTTTCATTGAGAAAAAACAAATATTGCTGCGGATAGATCGTTTTTTAATTTTTCCTTTAGCCTTAAATTTCGGCTTTCAGATAATGGTATGAATGGTACGATTTCTCAATATTCAAAAACTACTTTTATCATTTCGTTTAAATGATATATACCGAGTTTTGTTGTGATAAACAAATATTTGAGCCGCTAGAGCAATTTTAAAATTTTTAGAAAACCCCCACTCCCAATTGTCTGATTTCATTAATTTTAAGAAAACATTTTAATTATTTTATTTCAATAATATATGCCGAGTTTCATTGAGAAAAATAAAATATAACGGCCGCTAGAGAATTTTTTTAAAAAATTGCTTTAGGTTAACCCCCACCCCCTATGGTCCAATTTTTTTGGTTAAAGAAATCAAATAGTTCGTTAATTGTTCATTATGTGCCGATCTTTTGTTGAGAAAAAACAAAAATTTGATCGCTAGAACGTTAACATATTTATTTATTTATTAATTTTTTTCGTGTCTATAAGTAGAATTGAGAGACATTTAAAGAAATTTTTTCAAAAATATTTTCATGGATACAACCGCAATAGTTACATTCCTTCAGAATTCACTCAACATTTAGAGCTGTAGGAATTCCTGCGAATAAGGACCACATCCAAGCAAAAACTAAGTGTACCTAATACACTTAAAGAATTTAATATTAATAACTCCCATCCAACAAAAACAATTATATCATTCATATAAAATAAATAAAACAATTGAACATAATTCAATAATACAATTAATTCAAAACAAGTGGTCAAAATAAGTATATATATATATATATATATATATATATACATACACAACCGAAAGCGACGCCATTTTGTTCAGTATCGATAGTTGCATTAAAGTCTGCTATATGTAAATGGTCTTGATTCTTCACTGGGCATGATTTGTTTCAGAGCGCAAAAATCCGTGCATTAGCTGGTAGCATCTTCTTGACGTTTTGTGTCACTAATTTGTAAGGTATGCATTAACGGCACCGCGCCCATGGCCAACCTTACAACGAACAAGTGCACATTGTTTTCGGCAAGGTGCGAACAAATAAATTAAACAACATGGCGGGGTTATCCCGGATGTTAATCATATGCAACAACTTCCAACCTATCCTCTTAATTATGGATTCAAAACACAGCCTTCTCGTTCTAGTTACTAAATGTACCGTTACCAATCACATGACAAAATCTTCTTTCTCACACTTATCAAATATCCAGATAAAGGAAACGTAATCTGCAATACGATGAGCAAGTAACACTGGTCTAAAAATTGTTTTTTTCCTTGCACAAGGACTAAATTAACGGAATCTACGTGTCTTTTCCATGCTAAATTCAAATATGCTTTCATTTTTTTTCTATCGGATAGGGTTTCTTTTATTGTTGTACATATTTAAAGTTTTAAAAGAATTGGTAATGACAAAGCATTAAACGATAAATATACGCCAAATGTTGGCGTAACTAAAAAGTTAAATATGATGATTTTCGGTTTTCTATAGAAGAAATCTGCTGACGAGAAAACATTCATCATACTCATCAGAGATAGCCCCAAGATTTTCTGGGAAGAAGTCCAGGTGGGAATCCAAGAAGTGAATTTTTAAAAACATGTTGCATTTATTATTGCTAAGAGAACCACTTTTTGGATGATTTCCACTCTTCTTTTTCTGGTAGATGTGTCAGTAGTAGTAGTAGATCTTATTTGAAGCCCTATACAAATTTCTATCTTCAATTTTGCGTTACTAAGTTTCGGTAATTTAGATAGATGCAGAAGAGCTTATATCTATTGATTTTACAAACTTTTTCATAAGTCTCAGTTTTATGTGTAGGGGAGTTAAATATACCTTTTCGTAGTTCACTAATGGGTTTTTTGACGGAATGAGGGATGTTTAGGCCGTTTTTTCTTAATGTGGTGAGATTTCCAATCCCACCCATGAGTGGCCGTGGTCGTTAAGGCGCGGACTCATGAGCGGGAGGTCTGCGGTTCGAATCCCGCCAGGAATGTTCTCCCTGACTGAGGTTTTTCCAGGTGAAAAAATCCTCATAACTGGCAAATGCCGGGGAGGTACCCTAAACTTAGATTAGGCCTGGAACGTTTCCTTCCTTAAAAAAATCCTTTCCCAATATATATTTCATCTCATGTATCATTAATGTCCACGCCTGTGGTGCCTCAGTAGCAAAAACGGGCGTTCAATATCACTAAAAGAAATCCTATCCCTGCTGTCCCATTCGCACAAGAAACAGCAGAATTTAGTGTATGCTATTTGCAAACCCAGCAATAACCTAACCTAACATTTAACTCTCCGCAGATGTTCCAGTTATATTTTGTATACAGGTTTTTTTTTTTTCTAACAGTAATTGCATGTTTTCAAACTCTGTGGGGAATTCATTGCCGTTATGAAGAAGTACAGTCTTTAAACTAACTTTTGATGAGTTTGTGATGTCGATGTCCAAGGGACTCCATTACTGAACAAACTTTATTGCAAAAAACTACACCGTCCTCTTTAGAGAAATAGTCTACCGTGACTTCGATAAAACATGTCCTTGTATCTTTTTGGAGTAGATTGCAACCTTTGAGCCCGGAACTTAAAACCTGCGCCAACCTTTTAAGATCTTCTTGAGTTAAAAAGTGAGGTTCTGATATACAACTTGCTTCAAATGTAGAATCCTTTTGGTCGGAGTTGTCAATTAGGATCACGAAATCTGGACATTTTTGTTTATTGAAGCATATGGACATCTTCTTAAATACAGAATGTATCCCGAAACTTTATGTTATTTCTTTCCGTTTTAATTAATGTAACGTCATCAAAGACTAAGTTCATAAACATGGTTACATTTAAAAATATTTGAAAATACTCACACGGTATCTTTGTCTATCAGTGGTCATATTTCATTTAACTAATAGTATATCATTAGTTTTAATCTCAATAATAATAATAATAATAATAATAATAATAATAAAAATAATAATAATTCTAAACTGTAGTTTCTCTTTTGTAATACTTATATATTTTTTAAAATTAGAGTAATTTCACTACAGACATTCATTTTCAAGTGATTTCGAAGGGGAAAATTCTACAAACTTAGTTAATTTATGTATCAAAGTTCAGTTTTTTTATTAGTTAGCTTTAGAGTTCGTCATGCTAATATCATATAGTAATGCTATAACTTATTTTATTAATTAATGAGGCCATAATTTTGATTTTATATTCATTTTTAAAGTTATTCTATTTGCTGAGGTATTCGCTTAGTTTACGCAGCCTCTGTGGGACGAACTTTTTGAATTTAACATTTGGAGCATTTTCATGCTAAAGCAAAGTGTTAGTTAATTTTAGAGTTTTCTGTTCAAATAAAATATATTTTTAACATTTGCTGTATATGGGTATAAAGAAAAAGGTAATTGGTTTGTTTCTGCCCCGAATGATTCGTCTCCTATAATTAGGAAAGTATGCTATGAAAATGGCCAAGGAGAAAAATGTACACTTTGTTCTCCACTTAAAACACAGTTTCATGTGAAACAAACATGCTCCACTTAGTAATCTGTTGAAATGGCGGTTAATTGAACCAGAGATGCAGGTGTGTTTTAACAGAGCGTCACGGTGCTTTGCAGCTGGCCCTGATGAATGATTCCCCTTAAATATAGGAACAGCACCTTCTTCCTCTCTGTTTAAAACATCACAGAGGAACGTAATGCCCGGGTTGGTTAAACATTTCGATTCGGGTCAAAATATTTAGAAGGTAAAAAAATGTAATAACGTTGTTTGGGACACACATGGAACCAAACTGCGTGTATTTCCCTTTATTGCATGTAATTTGTTGATTGTGCTGTTGTCATACGCAGAAAAGGACCCGTAACAAGCCTAAGACATAGCATTTAATGTGGAATGAGAATGTGCGCAGCACCTAAGTACTCACTTTTTTATTTCATTCCTCCCTCCTATGTTTATACTGTCCTACGAGAGGCATTCAACGTTTTTTTGCAATAAGACTATACATTGTTGAATAATAATGTCTACAAAAATGTAACTAATGCAGCTGGCAACAATGGACCTAAGCTAAGTATAAGTTTAAAGTTACATAGTCACTGTCGTAAGTCTGTTGAGTTCAGTACTGTGTGAAAAATCATGAATATTTCTAAAGAAAACTTTACATTCTACATGGTTACAAGCTATAAGCTGGTGAAAGAGCGAAAACATTTCTCGAGGACTTGCAAGATGTTCATGGCTATCAAGTGTGAGGGGGGTCGATGGTACACCGCGTGAAGTCTTCAATGTGCTGAAAACGAAGGGTCCTAAGGCTGGTCTGCGTGGAATCTTCTTGCATGACGACAACACTGCAGCGGATACAACGGAGTTTCTGAAGTCTGTCTCATTCTCCTTACAGGCCATCTGACCCCATGCGGCTTTTTTCTATCCCTCAAAATGAAAGAAAAAACCGCAGTCAACGATTTGAATCGCCTGATGCCGCCGTGTATGTATTTGGAGTTCAGTATTTACAAAATGATTTGAACGAGACGTTGTACAGAAAGTAATGAAAAATACTTTTAAAATGTGCAACGATAAAGCCTTGTTAACATTGTATTCCTTTCATTCCCAAAACTTTCAGAGTGTCTGTCGTATTTCCCCAAACAACACGCAACAGAAATCAGGAAGTGATATGAACAGCGGCCTGAGATCACAAATTGCTGTTGAAATGATCACAGCCGTAATGCCATTCTCGGTGTTGTTAAGGGAACACGAGAAACGTTAGTGCCGCCTGTAACAGTACATGAAACATATGAACAGTTAATTGACACGAACGGGAGCGAGATTGTACAGAACTTCCGTTTGCGTGTCTCACATTTGGAAACAATTTGCGACCTAAACAAGAGGTGAACGGGTTCCGTCCAGGCTTCAGGCGCGCTCGTGTTGCATATACGCACGAGCAGGTCACGAGAAAATCTTCACTTGCGTGTTTCACTCTTATGATGCAATTGTTTGTATTGTAGTATTTTTCGGAAGTTGTTATCTTGCCCTACATCTATTTATGCTGTCTTTCATTTTGTGTGTTATTATTTGGCTTTCGAAATAAGCTAAACATGTAGCTTATTCTTTAAATTAAATTACAAGATGAATTAAATATAAGTCGGGTTGTTTTAATGTATTGAAACCATAATAAATAAAAATTCGATACTTCACACTTTTTTACAATGTTTCCCAAAACTCAGGAAACTGGGACTTGAGTGGCTAAGACTATTAATATGGTCTTGATTAATATTACTGATGACTATGAGCGGAGAATACGCCCCATCTGTGAGGAGGAATCATGAACTCTTATACTGACTGAATGTAAAGGCACGGAAGAAGTAAGGGAAAAGTAGCTATCACACTCCTTTACAGGGTCGAACAGAGGGACACGGTCATTCTGCCAGACAAGGAGCAAAAGGGGAAATCAGGAAATTTCTGATTTCAGGTTTGAAAATACTGATAACCGCAGAGGAAGTGGGAAGGGGAAACAAATTGATTGAAATTACAGACGCTCTTTAACACCTCAAATCATCAGCGTTCCATTCTATTCAGGGCGTGAAACTGTCGACAAATTTTATTCAGAGGCCTCTTCTTTCAGGCTTGAGGTTCTTTATCGTGCCGTAAATGTACGACACGGGACTCGCGGCTTTACTTCCCTTCCGAAGGAAGCCACACTTAAGATTTTTACGCCCGATAAAGCTCCATCGACCCTGGTCGGGATTGAACCCCCGATCTTGGGTCTACGAGGCAAGTATAGTTACCACAATACCACATCCACGGTCGGGAACCAGCTCAAGAAGTGATGAGGATTCCTATTAAACAGTGCCAGACAACGTATTGAAATATTCTTCCGCGTGCGTTTTTGGCCAACAGTTAGCAAACGTGCACACAGTTTTCCCATTTCTAATGCTTCGTGCAGGATATTGTGTACTTGTTCAGTTCTCTGACGCACTTTCACTCGACTTGCATTTTTTCAAAGATTTTCTTTGTGAAGGACTGAACATGGCGGCAGGAGCGCGCTTCTTCCTCAGTGCTTCTTCCATCACGGTCTTCAATGACGGTGCAGTGTCCGCATGAACTTCACCCAGCTCTGTATTGCAGTCCAGCACTTTAGATAGGAATGTTTAATAACACCACGAACTGGATTTTTTCTGCTCATGTTCTACGGCACGCGTGACACTTATTTCTTCAAATAGCTTCAACAATTAACCGTACATCACACCTGTATAAATTGTTTATACAAATCAGTCTTGCCAACAATGAGGTTGCTTAACAAAATTTCCGGCCATTTCATGTAAATTTACCAGTTATCAAACAAACTTCATTAATGTATTTTAAATGTTCTATTTCGGTCTCAAATCTTCTGTTTCTGTGAGTCAATTAGTCCATAAACCATCTTGAAATTAACAAATTTAGAAATTGGTATATAAGAAGTGTATTGCACCCTAATTTATTGTTTATATTCTTGATTCATATTCCAGAAACTTTATCGTGAGCATTTCAAAACAAAAATAAATTGTTTACACATTTTTTACCTATAAAAGTGCCCAATACTCATTTTAGACCCTAAAGCATCGATGTGTCGTAATAAAAAATATTTGTAGATTGTGTTGGATGAAAAAGAAAAACTTGTTAAGAATCTGAGAGCCCTTTTTTGTGTGCGAGTCCTCACTTTAATTGCTTCAATTTGTAACATCTCACGCAAGTTCAAATAGCGGACCTTTGGAAGCTCGCGTTATTGTTATAATAAGACGTTTATCTTGGCGGAAGAATCATCTGTCTGACCTGAGTCTGGAGCACTAAGGAAGTAAGAAATTGTAGATGAGAACACATTTTTTAGCAACTACTTTCAGAACCACTCCCGTTACTGCGGAGATTTCAACAGTATCCATCACAGAAATGTTTGGCCTCCTTCCTAAATTTTAACGCAGGTGATCGGAACTAGATTTTTGCCCCAGCAAAAGACAATATCAGGTTTTTAACATTGACCTATAGCGTAGAACAGGAAATAGTGAAACCGGAGCTTGCATTGAAGGAAGTTTACAGGAATGCGGTATTTTATGTAGCATTTATATCTTCACTCTAGTTAGAACACTTTTGATAATACGTGCATGTTGAAAGATCGTCGCTAGGATCTACCAAATGAACGTTGGAAACTTAAAGGTTGATAGTTTCAACTATATCATTTCTTTTCTGCATACTGTGAAGCTACTGTGCATACTAAATGTTTAAAGTTAAATATTTCCACTCTTCTGATGTAATTAATATTTTGGTGTCCGAATATGCATATAGCAATATAAAAGAAACGACAACTTAAAAGAAAATTTTAAATTTAATTTTAATGGTTTACAGTAAATCGTTCAAAATACTATGAAAAATTGTATTTGAAAAGTCCATTATTCAGGAGCTGCGAAACTAAGCGAACTATTCAGCTAGTTAAATTTGTGAACTTTATTACAGAGCTCTATAGTAGAGAGGTTAACATACTGAGTTCACAAAAATTGGGAGGAAGCAGTGACTCGTCATCTCTTTTTGGATATTCAAGGAATGATTTACCAACATGTCCAAGCTGCACACATAACTGTAATTGGGTAAATGACACGAAAAAGACGCAACAAACTGGAGGCTGCAAGTGTTGCTGCCAAAAATCTCACAAAAAATAATGCATAGTGTATCCCTCGTCCCTATAGTTCAGATTTAGCCCCCTGTGACTCTTCCCTTTTCCTCAATTGAAGAAACATCTTCGTGGGAGGCATTTTCCATTATCGGAGCAATGGTGATGGCTGCTGAGGTGATTTCAAAGTGTCTGTCAAAAATGGTTTCCAGCAAGTCTTTGAAGACTGGCAGATGCATTGCATCCGACAGGAACTACCTTGAGAAATATCATTATGAGGATGAGTAAAGATATGATGTCAAAAAAGTGTGATCATTATTTATTGAACAGCCCTCATATGTTAAACCATAGACAGGATTCATGCAACCTGTCTGTAAAAGGTGAGAGAAACGTGGTTGAGGAAATTGGCTATAAATTTCAAGAAGGATATTCCTGCTGTATGCTTTCGTAGGAGACACGAGACTGATATTAGGGTGGTTCTCTCTGAAAAATGGAAAATGCTGCTGCTAATAATTTGCAGCTTATTAAAAGTATCAATCATTGAAGTAAATAAGTTGTCTTTCAGTTTTTCCACCTCTGGAATCCTCATAACACGCAATATCTTTTGCATGGTGTGTATCTTCAAGTAATGAACTTTTCTCACATATGTGACTCACTAAACAGGTTGCCTCTCTCTCTCATATGCCACAACTAAATATAAATGTTCCTATTGCGAACTAAAATAAACAAATGGAGATAATCACCGCTTCAAACACGGTATAACTCCTTGAAGAATGTCAGTAGTGCAGGACGCCACTCTCCGAATGACTTGGCCTTACTGTGTGCTAGCGGTCTACTTTTCTCATACTGTCCGGGAATAACGAAGCGTACTTTTGCACAAAGGATTGGTCACTGCTGATCTAAAGGCACATGGCCATTCGGATTACTTCAAATTCACAGCCGTCCCTGAAACATTGTGGATTATTTGGGTGCCTTTAAAAACGCTCTGTCCTTGTTCTCAAAGTTTTTTCGTGCAATTTAGCTGTGTTTTGACTATTTTTTTAACTCCCAATATGCCTTTTGGCGACTGTTCACTTATACGTAACTGTTTACTTGATGTGCGGTCGTCGAAAAACACAAACAGGCAGTGCAAACCTCGACTTGCTGCTACATTACATTATGGCGCTTGAACAGACCTCAATGATGCGTATCGTGTGGTTTGTGTACGTTTTCAACATATATAACTACCGAGATAGAATTATGTTGTTCACACCTGAACATGGAATTTGGGTCATTTCATTAGTACTGCTTCTCTAATATGTAATTAAAACGTAATAGCAAACGGCATTTAAATATTTTTAATTAATAAATTTATGTAAATCAACAATATTATTTAAACTCATTAATTTTTCAAACAATGCATCTAAAACAGAGCAAGTAAATAAACCAGGGCAGCAAAACAATTGAAGTTATCATTTTATAAACAGGAACACGTTAAAAACAACTAAAAAATAATAGAATTTTAAAGGAAAGCTGATCAATTGTCAAAATATCTAATCCATTTCCAGTCAGTTCATTTCAATTAAATTTATTCATATAAACATTATAAATAATACCAACTCAGTAAAACTATCCGAGCTCGTATGTGGGTGTAATTATTATTGATTGTTTATTTTTATCGACAGCCATAATAAAGTTTTATTGTTCTAGTATGCAAAAAACTGAAAGTATATAAATTACTTAAAGTATCATAAAACATTAAAGTCATCAATCAGGTTAGTATTAAGTTTTATTTACACACATATTTCAATGAAACAAAAAGCTATGTAATGTGTTCAATTTTATTCTTAAATCTACTCAAATTTAATATATCTAACTTTGGTTAGTTTATCGTTGGATATAGTATTAAGGTACAAAATTCCTTCCATATTTTAGTCCTGCAGTTATAAAATATTTGGTTAGTTTAATAAAATTAATGTACTTAGGGATAGGTTTTAAAGTGAATGCGATTCTTGTGAAAAAATATTGGTTATTTCTATTTGAAAATTTACTCACCGGTTAAAGAATTGAATAATGTAAAAAATAGATTTTGTTGGAAAGTTCTCTGAGGGCCATGAATACATATTACGTTCTACTACACATATAGACAATTAGTTTATTGTATTTTAGATGCTGGTCTATAATAATTCTCAGAATACTTAACGGATATACATAAATTTAAAACAGGGTACGCACATTTACGAGGGCTGTTCAATAAACAATGATCATACATTTTAAGACAGTATATCTTGTCATACTCTTGAAGATTTTTCTCAAAGTACTTCCCGTTGGATGTAATGCATCTGTCTCAGCGTTTCTGCCTGTTTTCAAAAAACATGTTGGAAATCCATTTCTAACAGGTCTTTCAAAATTACCTATCTACCCCTGTTTATGACAATATCTTCCAATCTTAGATTTACTTCTTTCCAAAATCCTATGTTTTGGTATTCCCTATTTATCCATAAGTTTCCTAAACTTATCTCCTGTAGAATTTCCTGCCCCTTGATTTTTTTTATTAGTGTTTAACGCCCGTTTTTACTACTAAGGCACTACAGGCGGTGGACACTGGTGATACATGAGATGAAATAATAAATTGGGAAAGGATTTATTTTTTTAAGGAAGGAAAAGTTCCAGGCCTAAGTTTAGGTACCTCCCCGCCAGTTATGAGGACTGAGGAAAACCTGAAAAAAAAAAAAAAAAATGAATAACCAGTCAGTGAGGACGGTCCTGGTAGGATTCGAATCCCAGACTTCCCGCTCACGAGTCCGTGGCTAACGACCCTCGGCCACCCGTGGCGGTACTGCCCCTTGAGATACCACGATCCTTTCCACTTACATTTGTCTTGGATACTGAAACATTCTTTAATAATATCACTCTCACT
Organism: Metallyticus violacea; assembly: GCA_030762175.1. Classification (NCBI taxonomy): domain Eukaryota; kingdom Metazoa; phylum Arthropoda; class Insecta; order Mantodea; family Metallyticidae; genus Metallyticus; species Metallyticus violacea. Next base: position 87,054,948 of record CM060841.1, read on the forward strand.
TCCAATGTGGTAATTTTGAATAAGTATTTCATATTCTTGTAATAATTTTTATCTTACTGGAATGTCTACCTGCTTCTAGCTGCGCTACACCATTTGGGGATTCTGTCGGTAAACCTAACACTAGTTTACAAAATCCTTTATTTGTTTTATCAACATCTTTCCATGTATCCATTACTCCCCATATAATAATATTTTTGCTTCTGCTGTGGTTGTGGTTCCAGCCAATTCACTCTGATATCAGGAAATTGTCTTAAACATGTTCTTATAGATGTTTTTACTTTTGCTATTGCTAATTTTTCTTGCTCATTCCAACTTCCATAGAACTTAAATTTGTCCCCAGATAACTAATTTTGCTCACCGCCTCTATTTCTCTCCCATTTAACTGCCAATTTTCTTCATTTTTCAACTTATAACCTCTTTTAAAAACCAAAATCTTCCATTTCTTTTCATTTCATTGATTTTCAATCCCCATTGTTTACGAAAAGTATCCACTACTTCAATTGTTCTTCTCAATCCATCACTAGATATAAATGTGATCACTAAATTCATCTGTAAAAGGGAACTCTGGTATTTTCTTAATATTTATTACTGGTAGATGTAACGTATCTCTTCTAGTTTCTTTCGAAAAGTCATCAATGTAGAGACTAAACAACCTTATTTTACTCTGCATATAATCCGTTACCTCATCACCTGAAAATCTGAAGCAGAACTGGTTCCCTAATATCTTTTGTAATAGTTTTATAAATATTTTACTTACTCCTTTCCTTTTTAATTTTAACCACAATGCTTCTCTATTGATGGTATCAAATGCCTTATCAAAGTTTATAAATACTCCTCTTTTATTGCTTAAATATTTATCCACAACTGTCTTTATTACCAAACACTATCATGGAATACACCAAGATTGCGGATTACTGTTGGATGTTCTGTAAGCATTTTATGGAAACACAAAAGAGAAAATCGAAGGATAGAACATTCCAGACTAAAGGAACAAGCTTTTATTGAAGTGTTGAATATGTGAAATATGAAATTGGGTAATAAAAGCTCTAAATTGCAAATGTAAAGCCTATGTACATTTATTTATGTTAATCGAAGAAAAATATAAAGAGCCATTCTTAATATGTGAAAAATTCTGATGTAACGGAGAAAAAACAAAGGTGTTATTTTAAATCAGCAGTATTGAAATGTTTACGATCACACTTCCAAAGCAAAACATCGGTCAAATAACTTAAAATTTTAGAAAAACGCCATAAAAACAAGTCATTAATATGAAAAGGTATTTCAGAATGAGTTGAGGCTTGCTCTTCCTTTAGGATAATGCTTCAAGTCACAAGTTTTGTGATAAAGTAGGGTTTGAATTGCGAGAAGTTTCCCTTACTCTCCAGATTTAACTCAAGTGACTTCAGACTGTTTCAGAACTGGTAGGATGGTTTTCATCAGGCTGTGAAACCATGGAAACTCTAAACCTTCGAGGAAGCCGTAGAAATGCTAGAGCATCGCAAGGATTATTTCATCAGTTTTTTCAAGGATAGCATGTTGAAAGGTGGAGTAAAAATGACACTTTTAGATTAAAATTTATAAATAGAAGGTGTAACATATGTGCAAAAGCAGCACCACATCACCAGGAGTCTGCTGCTATGTTCGCATACAACTGGCAGTAGGGGCTTATGGTGCCGAAGGGCTCATTCTTTACACAAGAGGATATAGTGAGCTCCCAACTATGCTCGTTCATCTACGTAGACTTATCCCATTACGAAACGTATTTCTCTTTTCCATTGTAACCATACACGCCCTCCGCTCTGCGTCAGAGAGAAGTTCAAGTGTCAATGCATACTGTCATGCATGCAACACACGAGATGCACTTAAAGTGACCCAGCTCCTTGAGAGCTGCAACGGGATGTACGTTGTTGCTAAGATGACATATTACATTCATCACTAATGTTGCTTGCAGATAGACGGAGCACCCATGCATATCCTTTTCCTTGCGTGTGGACATGAGCCAAGTTTCCCGGATATACAAAATGTTTCACTCTCTTGCCCTCTTGAACTTTAAAACGAATAAACCTTATTTAGTGGCATTTACGAGGTTAATTTAATAAGTAATTGATTTGTATATTAGTCCAGGGCAACACCAAAATCTGTGTATCTATGTGGTCATAATGTTTGCTTTCTGTGCATCATTGTTTCGCAGTTGTTTGAACTCAATGACAGTGCTTTTTTTTTTTTTTTTTGTTTATTTACGGACGCTGGTTAACATCTCAAGTCATCAGCGCCCCATTCAAATCAGGGCGTGAAACGGCCTACAAATTTTGCTCAGAGGCCTCTTCTTACAGGCTTGAAGTTCTTTTTCATGCCGTAAATGTACGACATGGGACCCACGACTTTACTTCCCTTTCGAAGGAAGCCATACTTTGGATTTTTACGCCCAAAAAAATCCGTCGGTCCTGGCCGGAATTGAACCCGCGACCTTGGGTTTAGAAGGCAGGATATGGTTACCACTACACCACCAGGATCGACTAACTACTCGATGGTGTTACAATAGCAGAAAATATACAGAGTTAATAAAAGAGTATATCAAAACTTTAGGGGCACATTCCTCTGTTTTAGGGGATGAAAAGACTAGGGTTGTTCAATAAATAAAGATAATTTTTACTAGCATAATTTCTCGCCCCAAATTTTAAATTTACGACATTTAATTAGCTTATGTACATGTGGTATTAGTTTCATTTTCGTCACTTTCGGTTTTGGCCTCAGAGATGTACAAGTTGAGACATATTCAGTCTCAGTTGCAAAAACAAGTAAGTAACAGACCACGAAAAATGTGCTTCTCTATAGCACAGCTCAAAGGGGGTTTAAAATGATTGAGGAAGGGAGACAATCAATTTCATTGTTTAATGGTGTTTAGCGTCCGCTTTTACTGCTGAGGCACCACAGGTGGTGGACACTGATGATACATGAGATGAAATTATAAATTGGGAAATGATTTTATTTTTAAGAAAGGAAACATTACAGTCTTGAGTTTTAGTTACCTCCCCCGGCATTTGCCATTTATGAGGATTGCGGAAAATCTGGAAAAAAACTCAACCATGGAGGAAGTCCTGGAGGGAATCGAACCTCAGAACTCCCTCTCACAAGTCCATACCTTAACGACCTCGGCCACCCGTAGCGGTAAGTTGGGCCCGGATCTTAATTTTGTGCTGTAACGGAAGAAAACTTTAACACCGCTGCTGTCATTGTGGAGAGCAAACACGAAAGCTCTATGTGGAAATTTCCATCATTACAAACATATACAAAAGAACAAAACAAAAAGCAATAGTCGTTGTTTCTGCTGGAAAGTTATGGTCGTCTCATTTTTCGATTCTCTGGTAATGGTTTACCAGCATGTCATACCAGCACACATAACTGCAACTGGGCAATACTGCAGAGATGTAACGAAAACTCAGCAAGGATCATATCACACGCAAAAGATCACAATTCTGTGCTGGATAGTGATTCATGATAATGCACGGCCGCACATTGCAAATGTAGCTTAATATTTCACAAAAGCAATATGAAGGCCCTCCCTACAGTGCAAATTTACCCCGTGTGATCTTTTTCCTTTACCTCAAATTGAAGAAACAGCTTCACGGGAGGAGTTTTTTTTACCATCTAAGGTAATGGTAAAGACTTCGGAGGTGATTCTAAAGGACATGTCAATAAACGGTTTGCAGCACAGGTGCATTGTATCCAACAGGAACCACTTTGAGAAAGATAATCAAAATTACCACTAAAGACATGTGTTCAAAAATTATATATTTTTATTAAACAACCTTCGTATTTTTAAATGTGCTGTTATTTCTAGTAGAAAGGGGAACTAAGCAGCCACTCACCTTTAAAGCGAATTTTCTGCTATTTGTTGGCATATCTGGTTTGTGTTTTCCACTCCAGAAAATGCTGATATTATCTGAAGAAAAAGCAGATCGCAGCTTGCCCCAGATGAGACGAAGCATACAACGCTTTCTATTGCGTAGGGAGGTATGATTCACGCAATACTTACAATTACACCTACCTGGCTTCCGGGTTTTAGGCACGTCCATGGTCAGAGTGGCATACCTACCTGCGGCACTATTGACTGTTAGCCACTGTAAAAATGTTTGCATGCGATGCATCGGCATGTTGTTACGGTATACCATGTTGCGACTTTTATAACCTATAAGTATCGTGTTGAGATAACTTTATTGATCATAGAGTAAATATTTGAAATGGATGTGCAATAGATATACACTGCTCAAAAAATCAGAGGAACACATGTTTAATTCAAAGCCCCAAAATAAATACTGATACAATTTAATTTTTGACCTTCAGATGTAATGTTATAAAGTATTGTTTAATTCTAGAATGAAGATCTAGGATTTGTTAGTTTTTCTTTAAATAAATTAGTGAAGTTTCAAGAACCAAAGTGACTGCTCTTTGACTTGTTTTTTGAAAATAGGTTTTAACATCAATCTGTGGTAGGAAGTTGTTATTTTGTGTTCTCTGAGTCGCTCAAGCAGTTGCCAGAATTGAAGATGGCCATTCCATTCGCTTTGTCTCCAGGATTCTTCATGTCAGCCCTTCTGTCATCCATAGGGTTTAGAGACGATATAAAGAGACAGGTGAATACAAGAGCAGCCAGGACAAGGGAGTAAGAAGAAGAAAACAGAGCTACAGGATAGATATCTTGTCCTATCAACTTCGTGCAGACGCAAAAATACAGACAGAGATCTACAAAATGTACGAACAACTGGAGTGGTGATTTCTGATCAGACTGTAAGAAACAGATTGAGAAATGCAGGGTTGAGATCTAAAATGCTTTCATGTCCTTCGTTTGACACCTCAGCACAAGAAACCTGACTGAGATTTGCTCAGAATCATCTCAACTGGCAGCCCCGCAAATGGAAGGCTGTTCTCTACACAGACGACTGAAGATTTCGTTTGACGGGTGGTCGTACACATGTACGGAGATGTCCTGGTGAAGGTCTTGCCTCAGCCGCCTTTATGAACACGGTGTTTTATAACTATATTAGAAGGTTCTGCGAAGCAAAAGCTGCCGTAAGCAGGTTAATTGTTATGTTGAAAACTGAAGCTTGCAGCAAAGGCAACAATCTGCATGATCTTTTTTACAATTGCAGAAACAGCCAACAATATCCACACTGTCCAACCAGAGACTTTCATTTGATTATGTGACGACACCCATCTTATTTTCTTCTTTCTGTTAACGCAGTTAGTGTTTCAGTAAGAAGCTAAAACCGAATTACTTAACCGAGACGGTTACCGATCAGGTGGTAACATTTGGGACTTGCATTTATTACGTTGACGTATATTTAATTGGGTTGAAATGTATTTAATTGCGTTAACATGTATTTAATTTGGTTGAAATGTATTTAATCAGATTAACTAGTGTTTTAAGTTTTTCTGCACTGCCACCGGTGTAAACACAATTGCAGACTGAATAAATACAACATTAAAATCGGAGGTGTAAAATTAGTATAAAGGAAAGACCCAACCCGCATTTTCCTGAACGATTTGGGTTATCGCCTTCACAAAAGCTTATCTGGTGTCATATCTTATCTGTTAAGTAAATAATTGCAGCTGTTACTTCCGCTCCTATGTGTTCAGTGGTTCAGAAATAGTAGCATGAAGAATACTTTGTGTAGAACATTGTAATATGTTCATAACGGAGTATCGAGCTGTTATTAAGTTCTTCACAAAAGAAGCACTTACTCCAAATGAAATTAAACAGCTACATGGGGAAACATCCCCCTCATATTCTACCGTAAAAGAATAGGCCAAACTTTTTCGAATGGGTCAAGAAATCATTGAAGACGAAGAGCGTGCAGGTCGACCCTTGGACGTGTTCACTTCTGAAAACGTCGCTCTTGTGGAAGGAGAAATTATGGAAGACCGGCAGCTCAAAGTTACAGAAATAGCAGCAAGGTTGGACCTTTCTAAAACAACAGCCCTTTGAATTATTCATGAACATTTAAACATGAATACGGTTGCAGGATGGGTGCCTAGACTTCTTTCCTCAGTTCAAAAGCAGCAGCGAGTCATCTGTTGTCAGGCATTTTTAGAGCTCTGCCGTTCCATGGAACGAGAGAGAAGTTGTGCAACTATGGTCCTCTACTATGATCTCTTGTCCAAAAGAGAATCAATGAAGTGGCGTAAACCTGGCGAAGCACCGCCTCTAAAGGCCAAGGTCACTCAGTCAACCAAGAAGATCATGGCCACAATCTTTTGGGACTGTGAACGAATACTCTTCATTGACTTCAAGGAGAGGAACACCACAGTAAATGGGGAGTACTATGCTGGCCTACTGCACTGACTACGTGCTTCCATCAAAGAGAAAAGGTGAGGAAAGCTGAGTGGTGGTGTGCGCCTTCTTCACGACAACACGCCTGTGCACACAGCTCTTGTTGCAAAGAAAGCTGTGAAGAAACGTGACTTCAAGGAGATCGACCATCTGCAGCCCAGAACTAGCTCCGATTGACTATTTCCTCTTCTCAAAACTGAAGAAGGGAATTTAAGTGTGGTGGAGGCTGTTTAAGCCCATTTTGCAGACAAGTCTTCTGACTATTGGGGGCGGGGGGGGGTTGAAATGTTAATTCAAAGATATGAGAAGTGTATAGCCATAAAGGGTAACTATTTTGAAAATTAAAATGTAGTTTTCGTCTTTATCATGCCTAGAAAATGGTTAGATCGAAAACTAATGGATCCATCCTCGCCTCAACCCAATTAAATGTGTATCAACATAATTAAATAAATTTCTATGTAATAAAGCACATGTCAACGTAATTTGATTCAATTGAACCTAATTAAATACACTTCAATGTAATTAAATATTTATAAACCTAATTAAATACATTTCAACCTTATTAAATACCTAAAAAACCTAATTACATAAATTGCATCTAATCAAATATATATATCAAGCTAATTAAATACATATCAAGCTAATTTAATCCATAAAATTTAGTAATATATCAACCTAATTTAATAAATATCAATCTAATCATATATATTAACCTAATTAAATACATGTTAATATAATTATATGCATATTTCATAATTAAATACATTTCAAACTAATTAAATAAATTTAAAACCAATTATATATATTTCAACTTAATTAAATATATGTTAACTGCAAAAGATCATTTGTGAACTACAGTGTCTCAGTGTCGTAAGGACGAAAATCAATGGATTGGGTTGTGATTTGCCACCAAATCCGTCTTATTCTCTTGATTTGGCTCCACTGTACTCGCATATCTTCCCTAAACTGAGAAAATTCCTCGGTGGAAAGAAATGTTTGTCTAACAAGTTTAAATCATCAGTTGAAGTGAATTTTGCAGGTCTTGAGGAATCTGATTTTCGTGTGGGGATAAAAGCTTTGGAGCATCGCAAATAAAGCGTATTTGTGTCAAGGGAAACTATGTTGAAAAATAAGAATTATTACAAAAGGCTATACCGTCATTTTATGCTTCATTCCAAGAATTTTTCAAATGAATTTCGTACTGGAATAATATTACTTTTTCAAAGTGATTTTATACATCCTGTCCCTCACTATGCATCTTGTTGTTAAACAACACACAACGGTTTTCAAAACAGCCAGAGAAGAGCAAGTTGTTACAAGTTTATTTACTGTTACCTTTCATGTAACAGGAAAAATGTCGGCTAATGCGAAAACGCACTCAAATGTAAAATAAGTGCAGAATCACGCACTCTTTCTATTATAATGTAATTAACTTCATATCACTGGAATAAACTCAAGTACTTAGTTGACCTTCATAACAAATGCCTTCAAGCGCTAAGCATTACATCTCCCTGTCAACATTGTGTTAGGAAATTTCCGCTGGCGGTTCTAACCACTTAACAACCTTAACAGTGAAAGCATTTAAGTAGCAGGTACTTCCTCAATTTGTCACCTTGACTTCAGTTGTGGAGCATGTCCTCTGTACCATGAACAGAGCACTTGATGACACAACGTTCCTCAAATTGTTATCAGCCGTAATTAAACTGTTAGCAATACTGTGTCACATGTCATTTGGGGTGAACGGAAAGAGAAAATGAAACATGCCAAAAGAAAAAGATAACACAAGATAAGAAAAAGAGGCGAGGAGGAGAAAAGAACGCGGAAGAGGAGAGGAAGGGTGGTAACAGGAAATATGAGGGCTGTATTCTTTTTGGAAGTAATGCCCATCCGCTCGGCCCAGCGCGTCTGCCAGGTCCTCAGAATCGCATCCTCCTTCTTCATGATGAACCAAAACTCTGGCCCCACAGCTCATTTTTGAGGCATTATAGCAGAAAGAGGTCGCATGAAAGGCTGTATGGCGGGTGAAGCATACATTCAATGTTTTTTTCTGGTAAAATGTTGAGCAACAACATTGAAAACGCGAGGGCGTGCATTGTCATGCTAAAGACTCCAACCAGGTGGATGTAACTCAGAGCCTGTTCGTCTCAAAACCGTCTTGTAATACTCTCCATTAATCGTTGTTTGCGGGGAGACCTCATGTTGATAAACATTCCACGCCAGTGGAAGAACTTTCCTGCCGATCGAACAACCTTGGCCTTCTTTGGTGTCGGAGAACCAGGTGATTTCCAGACTGAGCTCGCCTGGAGATCGTAACGGTGAAGTCACTTGTACCTACCAGATGCTCAAGTTCCCGACACACGTCCACTCGCAGCATCTTCTGTTCAGACGTCAGCAATCTCGACACCCATCTTGCACAGACGCGTCTCATATATAAACGATTTCGTGCATAATGGTGGACGCACTACTATGGCAAGTCTGCCAACCTATGCCTGTTATTTGTCGATCTTCCCGAACAATAATGTCAGCTATGTTAATCATGGTCTCTCTCATTGCAGTGGTTGCAGCACCTGGGCGGCCATGCTTTGTTGTTGAAACACAGCCTTCATAAACTTTTTGATACACCAACTGGTTCTGGATTGTGGCAAAAAAAAAAAAAAAAAAAAAAAGCCATATACTTGCTGTAACATCACGTATACGTCCATGGCGGATTTCTGCAAACGGAAGCAAAATTTCAGAACAGCATACTGCTCGTAGGCAGCCGAATGGCAAACACTCGGTCTTTGCTAGCGTCCTGTATTAAGACGCGTTTCCAATTTTTTCCACCGATCATGTGATATCTATCCTTCTCATGAAAAAATGTTTCACATCTGCATCTCACTAGTTGTGGGGAGGTGCTCATTGTCAGTCATTTGGCTAGCGTTTGTTAAAGGAGGAAAGAGATCAAGCGAGAAAAGAACATATAACAAAATAAATGTTAACAAAGGAAATGTAAGGAGAAGGAAAGGAAACAGAAGAGAAGAGAAGAGAAAACTTGGGACTTAACATGAGTGAAAAGAGAAGAGAAGCTGTCAGAACCTGATCGAATCAGTGGCATTATACTAGTGCAGTCCGCAAGCGGTTGAAATTACTTTTAATTTGTTTTTAGGATAGGAGGAACTGAAGTTTTAGGGATGAGGGTGCGGGCCTGGTAGGGCACTACTTGGAGACAGTTTGTCAGCAAAACTTCTGGTCGCTTTTACATGAATCTCGGTCGGAGGTCGAACCCGGGACCTTACAGTCCGTAGTCAAGCGTTTTACCATGGAAACAGAAAGTGTTGTCTCCACCGCACTTTTAAAGGCAACAGGAGCTACTGTGAAAGATGATAGAATGATAAATGATATACCTCAGTGTCAATGTTCAGATCTTTTTAATAGTTTTTATGCCCGTTTTTACTACTGAGGCATTATAGGCAATGGACACTGATGATACATCAAATGAAATGATATATTGGGAAAGGATTTGTTTTAAGAAAGGAAACGTTCCAGGCCTAAGTTTAAGGCCCTCCCCAGCATTTGCCATTTATGAGGACTGAGGAAAACCTGGGAAAAACGTCAGTCAGGGAGGATGGTCCTGGCGGGAATCGAACCCCAGACCTCCTGCTCATGAGTCCGCCCCTTAACGACCTCGGCCAACCGTGGCGTATTTTGCCTTTTGATTAGTTGCTCCTCATAGATACTCTGTAAATAGCATGTAACTTAAAAGTCTTATTCTATAAAACATGACGTGTAGCACGAATGGTTACAGCTTCTCTGTTAATTAGTGGAAAGTTCGGCGCCAAGTCCTGTCCCAGATCTTGTCATGTAGGGGGCAGAGGTATAAAGACAGTACTCACGTGTCCAAACAAATGTACTCCAGTTTCACGTGCAAGCGCGGCAGCACGGTGACGGTCGTTAAGAGGTCAGTAGATCTCTAGGTCACCCTTGAGATATAACGGAATTTTCGGCAGAAATTGGGAAACACCGACGATAACATGCGGTTTCTATGATATTAAACTCGTTTGATATATGTCTTCTATTTTCTTTGCTCGTTTCCTTTCATCTCCTTCTCCTCTGCTCCTTCACACTCCTCCCCTCCCCCATATTTTCTTTTCTTATCTTTTCCGATTCCCCTTCTATTTCTACCCTCTATTTTCCTTCCCTCTTCTGTCAACTTTTCTCTTCTCCCCTCTGCCCTTCTGTCCACTCTTCTCTTTTAACTTTTCTTCTGTTCTCTTAAATTGTGTGTTCCTTCATCTCCTCTTTATATCTTTTCCTAGCTTTCCATTCCCACCTGTTCTGTTCTTTTTTATTTGTTCCTTTCTCTTAACTTCCTTTCAGTTTTATTATTTTTTTCATCTTTCTTATTTTATTTTCCCTCGCTCTCTTCTGTAATTCTTCTCTTTTCTTCCGTTTCTGTTCTCTCGTCTTTTTCTATATTTTGTTTCTTTCCTGTTTCTTCATTTCTGTTATTTTTATTTAATTTTTCTTTATATATATCCAGCAGGCTCTGTTCCTATCTTTTCGCTTTCATGTTCTCTGTTCTTCTGTTTTTCCTCTCTTGCCTTTTCCATTTCTTCTCTTTCCTTCTGATCTTTCCATTTATATTCTGTTCACTGTTTCTCTTCGTTTTTCTTTTCACTTCTTGATTTTTCCTTTGTTTCTTATCTTCTAATTTCTTATTGCTGTTTCTCTTCCTCTTTTTCTCCAATTTCATATTTTCCATTCCTTGTTACATTTCAAATAAAATAATGGTTACTATCCACATATTTCCTTTTTCGTTTCTTTAGTTTTTATTTTTCTTTCACTCATAATATTCCCTTTTAATTTTTATCTCTTTTACCTGTTTATTTCTATATTTAATCTTATTTTTGTTCGGGAGAAAGACGAGGAAATTTAGAAAAAAAACTGAAATAAAGAAAATGAAACTGAAGAAGGTCAGTATTACAGAAATGAAAGAGGAGAAAATTATGTCTCTTTTTCTTACGTTCTCTCTTTGCGGAAGATCGGTCGACGCTGTTGAAAGAGACATTTAACACACCGCCTACTCTTGACAAGGATGCTCTGACCTTCACAAAAAGCAAGTTGAGTTGTTTTGACAGGGAAGGCGGCTATCGATGCCCGGATGCTGCTGAACGATTAGAAAGTTTTAGCGTAGACTTTTTTGGAAGCGGACATGGGAGAAAGTAATTGGGTTGCCCCAATAATCCAAGTTTTATTTATTTATAATATTTACGGACGCTCTTTAACATCACAGGTCATCAGCCTTCCATTCAATTCAGGGCGTGAAACAGTCGATAAATTTTGCTCAGAGGCCTCTCTTTCAGGCTTGAGGTTTTTTATCGTGCCGTGAATGTACGACACGAGACCCACGGCTTTACTTCCCTTCCGAAGAAAGCCATACTTAGGATTTTTACGCCCAAAAAATCCATCAATCCTAACCGGGTTTGATCCCACGATCTTGGGTCTACGAGGCAAGTATTGCACCACCAGGACCGACAATATTACTCCTTGCCCACCAAAGAGGAAAGAATCACCTCACTGACACATACATATTAATTGCAACTAAATGATTTAAACTCATTTAGGAGATGGAGAGTGACTTTAATAAACTGTTCAGAATATTAAAAAATAATAATCATGCCATGGTCCTGATTGTGAACATTATTATGTTTGCGCTACCGAAGGGCGCTTTGAGAGGAGAAATATTTTGGAGGGGTGGTGAAAGTGTTGATTTCCCAGCTGCGGTTTAATGTGAGAAGTGCATTAAAAGGGCGGATACTTGCAAATAGACGAAACGTCAAAGATCTTTAGGAGGAGTGATTAATCTTGCGACAATGCTCGCCCTCGCACTGCCACCATAAAAAGAAATTGATAGGAAGGATTTCGCAGGTATCCTCCTGATACCTATCCTATCTCTAAGAAATATCTATTTTTTATGTGAAGAAAAGCCGCAAGGGAGTTAAATTTAGAGCTGGTGAAGCAATGAAGAGCTTTGTCCCAGACAAATGAATAAATTGATAAGTTATGGTGAACGTTCATTTAGTCAACCTCATTTACAGTAGGTGTATGTAGATAAAACTATATTGAACAATCTAGTGTGGTTCCAAGTTTCTAATCTCTACCTTAATGTTTGTGGTAGTTTCTGAACTGGACGTTCAAACTGATTTACTTATGAACTGGAAGTGAAGTCCCAACATTTTGTGTTAGGTCATTTCTTTGTTTTGCACTACTCAATCAAGACTAGAGAGTCACTTGGGGAGAGGGCATGTAGGAGATAAGAGAGAACGAATTACCTCGAAGAAATACAGAGTCGGATAAAAGAATTCAGAAATTGAAAAGTAATTATCCTAGGATATATAAAATCGAACAAGTACAAATGATGAAAAAATGATTTATTTATTTACCCTCCAAAAATATAAGGCCATGGGGCCTTCTCTTTCACTCTACTATGCCGTGAAAATAATAGCAAAAATACAGTGCATTATATAAATAATTATATAAAATATAGATAAAAATCAAATAAATAATATATACTGCATATAAATGTTACATATTTTTAATATAGTTAGAAAGTAGTTATAGTGTTAGAATTTCACTTGTTCTTCAATACTTTTGCTCCATTACAAGGAAGAGGAAGGAGGAGAAAGAAGAGCAAGAAAAAGAAGAAGAAGCGAGAGACTAACTACTAAATTACTAAAGTTGAGGATTGTACTGTTGTTTATCATGATGGACGAAGTATTGTTCGAGTTTATTTTACGCAGTGCATGTTTATGTCCCATGACTATAACGTGTGATATATGTGGATTCAGTTTTATCCAAATGTTTGTGTTCAAAGAGAGATGCAGGTTAGATCTTCGTTTACTACAGTCACGGCGTCATGAACAGAACGAGGGAGGTGTGAAAGTAGAGTTGTAAGTCGTCAGTGGTAATTGGAGTGTTTTATGTCTTTAGCAATGTCATTTATATACAATATAAAAAGTAGTAGTCCGAGTACTGAACGCTGGGACACCTCCACCTTAATGATGCGCCAGTAGATAAACAAGCATCGGCTAATACACACTGCTGACGCTCACTAAGGTAGTAACATGTTGGGGAGATATAGTGTTTAAGTTTGTACAGTTCATAGTCGATAATGTCAAAATGAGGAATGTAAATTAAGGTGATATACCAGTAGAATGAAAAAAGGTTTTGACATAAATATAAATGAACAAAGACTTACAAATCTGTTTTTGTAAACAACATAGATCCTTTCGCCAAGGCAAGTACTAACATAAAGTGAACTAAAATTTTTCTTTGGATTTCAGACCAGATATTTCAAATCAATATTCTGAATAAAATATTAATTTAGTATTAAATATAGTCACTTCATCTGTTGTTTTGATTCCTTCGACTATAAAACACATTTCCATTTCGCACGCTGCGTATATGGCACACTCATCTGTAAGCATAACCTTCGAGCTTGATATGTCGGTTTGGAAAGTTGCTAGAACAGATCGATGTGCATCAAGACGCTTGTTCACACCTGTGTCAGACAGCTATTGAAGATCGGACGATACAGTCTCACCTTTAAGCGCTTCTTCAAGTAATCGAAAAGAGTCGATCTTGAAATATCAAGCTCAGCAGCCCGTACGGGGGAACGCTCAACTGACACCTCAACATGTCTCCAGGCGCGTCTTCTTCCACTTCCCGGTCGGTCTTTCACACTTCCTGTCTTTCCCAGGTAATCATTGTTCTTTTTGTCGGTGGAGGTTTATTAAACTGTTCCTTAAATTGCTCTCATATGATGTTAATTGTTTCTCCTGTGTGAGCATGTTCCTGTACCCATACACTCGCGACTATCTTCTCTTCAACAGAAAACGAACTTGTGTCTGCTATTTCAGCTCACAGAACGAGGAGTGACGCTAGTATAGCAATACACCAATACTAATAATTACAATATAATATGTTAATAAGAAACTAGTAAAGTACAGAGTAGTGGCGGCTTGTGGCTGCTGTAGAAGGATGGACCAAGGTCACAACCAAATGGCATGGGGGAAGATCTTTCATCAAGATGTATATTCCTCCCCGACATTCTGTCATAACTTCAGCACCCCCGTACGTTTATGTTATAAACTTCTGGTTTATATACAGCTTAGAACTAGAAATAATTCAGCTGTTAAAGTGCGCCTTAAGCCTTCTGCAGTCAATTCAGAAACAGCAATTGATTTTATGAATATTTCAACCGGTTTACTAAACATTCGTAATATCACAACAAATTGTGACATGCAAGTAATACCTGTCGTTTTGTCGGCCTTTACAGGAACTAAATTTGCCTATTTTCTAATGTAATTCCTATAGACAAGAAACAATTTTCACTTCACATGCTGTCAGCAAAGATATGTTTTTCAAACCATAAAAAAAAACCATGCTGAGTAAGCTTCTATAGCTTTCGGTAGATGAGGTTCATGTAATTTAACAGTTAAAATTAGATGTGAAAAGGGGTATTCAATAATAAAACATCCACTCCATCCATTGCCACAAAACAGACACACTTTTTGTAAGTTAACACTGTTAAAGCGTACTTTCCACTGACAAACAGCGAGGAAGTCACCCAATTGTAAACTAGAGTGAAAGCAACCCCTAGTCAGTTATGCGTGGTGTAGTAACCCCACTACCTCTGGTTCCTAAAGAGCGAATTCCAAACGCTGGTCAAGGGCCGTCTCCTGCTGACACAAGAGAACTGAGAAATAAACAGAAGAAAGGCTAACCCACCTTTGAGGAAGACGCACATAAGTCCTTGTGTATCTTTGCTGGTTCTTGAAGGTATAAATTTAAAGGCGTAGATTTTCCGAACTGGCTCATGAGCTCCCCTCGCTAACTAACCGCATGCTACCGCTACTACAGTAGAGAGGAAATGCATAAGATACATTAAGAACTAATCGGTTATACATCCCTTTTTTCATGCATTTTTTGTTTTAAAAGTTGATCAGTAGAAGAGAAAATGCTAAATAATTATGCTCTTTTCTTTTTCTGGGGGGAAGGGCTGATCCATCTAGTCGTTATTTACTGGTTGCCCCTGGCACAGGGATATGCAAACTTCCCGGACATTCTGTGGAACTGAAACTTTCCACATTTATTCTTCAATTTAAGTTATGATTGAAAATTATATTATATACCGCAGAGAAGAGAACAGAAGTTTAAAATCACTATAATCGTTTATGTACACAGTGCAGCATTACTACAATCTATAAACAAAAGAACAATAAAAAAAAATAGAAACATTATGGTTCATCCCGCCCAAAAAAATTTGGTGTCTAAAAATTAGCAAAGAACATTCTAATATGTTTTCTTTTTTGGAGGGGAGGTAAAGAAGCAATTATAATGACAGTAATACAGAGTAATAGCCACATTATTCCGTATTACTAACAATTTTTTGGAAAACATTCAGCCGGAGAATTTTTTCTAAGTCTATTCCATTTTTATTTTTATTTATTTTTTTTTAACGCAAGACAGTGCACCCGATCACAAGTCCCTGATGCAATACAGAAAATTAATGAGGTTAGATGTGAATTCACCATCATCCCTGTTTGCCAGATTTAGCCCCTTCAGACTATTTTCTATTTCCAAAACTAAGAAGACAGTTTAAAGGAAAATACTTTCAACGAATGAAACTGTGATAAGTACGAGGCTAGGTCCATAAATTTTCGGCCTCATTGATAAGGATTATTGCCTTCACAAAACCCTTATCTGTTAAGTAAATAATGGCAGTTGTAACTTCCGTTCCGGTGTGTTCAATTGTTCAGATATAGTTGCACAAAGAAAGCTTATGTGTAGAAGATTGTGACATGTTCAAAATGCAGTTTCGAGCTGTTATTAAATTCTTCACCAGAGGAGGACTTACTCCAAATGAAATTAAACAGCAAATGGACGGTGTATACTTCTTTCCTCAGTCCCGAAGTAGCAACGAGTTATCTGTTGTCAGGAATTTTTGGAGCTCTGCCGTGCCATGGAACGAGAGAGAAGTTCTGCAAACCATTGTTACAGGATATGAAACTAAGGTCCTCTACTATGATCACTTGTCCAAAAGAGAACCAATGGAGTGGCGTAAACCTGGCGAAGGACCACCTATAAAGGCCAAGCTCACTCAGCCAACCAAGAAGATAATGGCCACAATCTTTTGGGACTGTGAAGGAATCTCTTCATTGACTTCAAGGAGAGGAATACCACAGAAAATGGGGAGTACTACGCTGGCCTACTGCACAGACTACGTGCTTCCATCAAAGAGAAAAGGCGGGGAAATCTGAGTGGCGGTGTACGCCTTCATAACGACAACGCACCTGTGCACACATCTCTTGTAACAAAGGAAGCTGTGAAGAAATGTGGCTTCAAGGAGATCGACCATTCACCTACAGCCCAGATCTAGCTCCCATTGACTATTTCCTCTTCTCAAAACTCAAGAAGGACCTTCGAGGAAGGAATTTAAGTGTGACGAAGAAATGATGATTGCTGCTTATGCCCATTTTGCAAACAAGACTTCTGACTATTTTTTTGGCGGGGGTGATTGAAATGTTAATTCAAAAATGTGCGAGGTGTATTGCAATAAAGGATAATTATATTGAAAAATGTTGTATAATTTTTGTCTTTATCACACCTAGAAAATGGTTAGGCCGGATACTTAGGCCTCTACCCTCGTAGCTGCTATGCAATAACGGTTTGCAGAGAAAAAATATTAAGAGGTTTGGAAAATCTTTATGAACGTTGTGCTAGGTGATTATTTTTAATAAATAAAAGATTGTTTCGAAATACAGTTTAATTTTATGTTTTAGGTTTAAGAACTTACCAATATCCCCTCGTACTTGTTAAAATTTTAGAACTATTTCATTATATATCAAATAGAAGTTATATATTTCACTTAAATTTATTTCCATTTATAATCGTTTTTAACGTTTCGTCTGTCTTCCCGGCACATCGGGAGATTGAATACTATAGATGTAAGTCTGTAGGGATGAATGAAGTTAATTAATGATATCGCAATCTTTGACGTCTTAAAACTATCTGCCATTTACCTTCTGAGGGTGATGAAAAACATCAAAAGTATCTTACCCATACAGCTTGACCTGACCAGTGATTCGAACCCAGAACATTCGGTTAGTCGTTGCGAACGCTATCACTAGCCACAGAGAAATTCCCGTTTTTATTGTTAGGAAGATAAAATACTAAAATGTGTTAAAACAAACACAATGGAACATTAATATGGGTTTGTATATGGACGAAATATGTGATCAGCTTATTTTGTTAGCATGCAATATCCACTGGCAATCTCTATAAAATGTATTGTTATCGCCAAACGCTCCTTTAGCCAATAGAACAGACGCAGAATGCACGCATTGTTTCCCCGACATGTATCTATCACTAACAGTAATTCTTAGCAATCAGAGAGTTTTTCCTCTCCTCAACGTTGACCCAAAACATGTTTTTGTAGTAGGACGAGTTGGTAATGTATCATATCCTCGATTAAGACCGGTTCTGGGGTCAACGTTCACATCGAGAAATGTTCCTGGGGTCGCGGGTTTGGTATCTGGCACCAAAACCTTAAAAATTATACATAAAAACAGTTTGCATTATAGTTTATGTGCGAAGGCCTTCTTTGTTTGTGCTTAGTGTAGTGAGTGCTTTTCAGGAGGCCATGACCTGATTGTAGAGTTTGAAAACAAAGTACTTCACAGGAAAGCAAATAGTGTGAAAGTATGCCTTCTTTCATTCATTTATGTGTTTATTTAGCTTAAGCGACCAGCGGGTGTCGATAGTCAATGAACCAATGTCTGAGTGCGTCAGAAGGTATATTTGATCAAAATGGACATTTGCTTTACACCTGTTTCTACTTAAAATAGAGGACATCGTCCTCAAACATGGTGTCAGTTCAGCATTACAGGGCGTAATGATCTATACTACAGTAATTCGGAAATGAACAAGACATAACATTACATAATTGAGTTCAAGGGTTCGTTTACAGAAGTACGTTTGAACATAGAACATGCTAAGTTTTGCATTACACTGTTAACGTAACTTGTTTAAATTTGCACACAGTAAATGTGACACACAAAATATTTGCATTATAAAGTACTTATTCATAGGAAAAGATTTGTTACATCTATCAAAAGTGTTTATAATATGGGATTTATCAGAATAACTATTCCTAATTTTTTTATGTGATAGAGGATATGAAAATTGACATTTTTTCGTAATAAATCGTGTCCGGAAATGTTTCGTTTTCAATACAAAGGACAGAGATCATCATTCATCTTATGCCTGCATTTATGTTTCAGCTATTCTTGTTACCATGGAAATAATAAATAAATGAAATTTGTTGTTGTATGTCACAAAATATTTCATGTAAGATTTGTTTATTTAATTTCATGCTATTAAAATGCATCGGTAAACAAATATTAAATTTGCAGTCATGCACAAGGCATTTGGAGCAACTTGCGACAATGCCAATCTGTCAAAGCAAATCTATGCAGAGCAACACCCTCAGCGACATATTCCTTGTCACACAATATTTTCAAGACTGGATCAACGTCTTCGAGATAGTGGCTAGTTCCAGGTAAAGATAGTCAATTCAGGAGCGAATCGAACTGTAAGAACATTATACTTTGGAGATGAGGTTTTGAAAATAATCCACGAACTAGCGCTCGAGTGTTGCCCATTTAATTATCCTAACAGACAACAATTTGCTGAATGTTATTTACATACCGTTAACAATGAGCTTGGTTTTGTTAGACGCATATTATGTACAGATGAGGTACTTTTTTCAAGAAATTACTTTTTCAACACATACAACAGTCACATTTGGAGTGACACTAATCCTAAAGCTGTGGAGAATCTCCGCAATCAATGAAAGTTTTCTGTAAATATTTGGGTTGCATTTGTTGATAACTTTCTAGGGGGCCATGTTATGCCTGCAGATTGGATGAGCATGTTTATGGTATTTTTCTTGCGGGAAAGCTTCTCAAACAAGAAATTTGATAGTAAAGGGAAGCTACAGTATGCCAGTATAAAATTTGAAAATAAGGCATTATGTTTTTAAAGAACTATAACTAATCGGATTAATGTCTATTCGAAATAATCATTTCACACAATGACGAATGGAACTTGTATTAAGTAAAAGCTAATTATTATGAAGTTTGACTTCCGTTGAATATTTTTTTACATTGTTCGCATGAACATATTTCAGTATAAAATAGAAAAGTAAATAAATAAGCCCAGTTTGCAGAACTTGAATCCTCTTCTGTCAGGTAAGTTAGCAGGGTGCCTCAGGTAGCAACGCTGAAATTGGATTCGGGAGGTTGAAATCCTGTTGGTATTTTTTCGTGGTTTTCCTTGGTCACTTTAAACGAATGCTGGTATATTTGCATTTCCCTGATATTTTTCTTTATCTTATTCCAATCCATTGGATTTTTTACTGGGTCGAAAGAGCCAGAACGAGGTGGGCTGGTGTTGTGTGCGGTGTGGCGGTGACTTGTCCCTTACAGTATGAGGAGCGATCTTTTTGAGGTTTCGAAGTTCTTGTTCTCTCTGAAAATGTGTTAGGAAGCCAAACCGTGTCTATCTCACGTCATTCCTTCCTCCCGCAGGTGTCTATTTGCTACGTAGATGCAATGGGCTACCCTTGAACAAGGCTGAAGTACCGAAGTATTCTCCTCCGACACTAACAAATAATTCAGTCCAGCCTCAAGCATAACCGTTACCTGCTCGTTCAGTTAATTGTAGACCTTAGAAAGACAACTTCCCTCTGGTTGCTGCACTTTCTTGTGGAATAGTTCAGATCTGTTAGTGAAATTAGAAAAGAAATCATTTTATTGTTGCATACATTTCAAATATAAATGTTATCATAAAACACAAAAATATAGCTTACAATAAAAACAATAACAACAAATTTTAACCACAGCACTTGCTACGATTTTATTAAAGGAGTTTAAAACTTTAAATCAGATCAAGATTTTTTGAGGTAGTTGAAATCTTATGTAAATTGAGCTGGCATGTTGTCTGTAATTATGCAATTGATAGTCAAAGTTATTTGCCATTTTTTATTTATTTGGTTTACATATGAACGCTTTTTAATATCTCAGGTCATCAGCGTCCCATTCAATTCAGGGCGTAAAACGGCCGATAAACTTTGCTCAGAGACCTCTTCTTTCATGCTTGAGGTTCTTTTATGACACGCACTAACGGAAAATTGGTTGTAACTGATGGGTGGACACCGCAAAGGCACTAAAAATTGCAATTTTAGGTGCCTAAAATAAGCTTATATTTAATTAATTAGGCTCTATTTCAGTTATACTAGGCATTTAGGCACACACACACACACATAAAAGGGTTCATACCTATTTATTTCACTAAGGTTAACAAATTATGCAATAAACACACAAAAAAGTAATTTTAACAAATGGAGGCAGACAGCTGAATTATATAAGCACAGCTGCACAAATTGAATATATTGAAAAAAAAAAAAAATAAATGTCCTTTGAAGTTTTTAAAATTCAGTTCGAGCTCATTCTCTTTCATAATTTCCTGCACAGTATACAGCAGAGATTTTCTTGTAAATTTTCCACAGTTAATCTTTCCCTTTTGTCAGGGAGAAACACTTTGAAAGCAGAAAATCATCTTTCTACTAACAGATGTCAGAGAAGCTAATTGTAAATCAGCTATAGCAGAAACATCAATATCTATTGGAACCTTTACATCTTGATACTTTTTCCAACAATGAAAATCCTACTTTCTTATTTAGTAAATTGCCCCATTTACTTTTAACTTTTTTCCGTTTCATCCAAAGAATAAGATATTTTCTCTTAGGCATTCTTAACTATTGCTATTTACTATAAAGAAATTGATTTTTACGTTCTAAGTGTTATAGGTATGAAAGAAACATTTGATGTCATATAGGCAATGTCTCTTTTCAATGATCGGTCATTCAAACACTCTTTCATCGCTTTTACACACACTGCAATATCGGATTCAGGTAATTCTTCAATAACTGTGACCACTTCTTTAAAGTATTTAGAATAATACACCACTGACTATATGCATGTTCCCCATCGTGTTACAACAGCAGAGGTGGGAGTGGAAAACATCTGGGCATTTCTCTCTGAATATTGAAATCCTGGGTGAAACTTTGCATAAACATTTTTTCATATTGGAAATGAATGCATTTACAAGAGGGGACGTTCCTGGTTGTTTCAGAAACCATGTGAAGGTAACGACTTACATAAATGATGTCAGGTCAAGAAGTGGAGCTGCATTAACCATGTATCAGTATAAAGCAACAGAACTATAGAATCCTCTATTGCCGGAGTATATCGACCGTAGGCCTTTGTTTACAAAATAAGCAACGGTTTCGGTATTCACTTTCCTTAACACGTACAAGGAGCGGAATCGAATGTTCATCAGAGTCAAGTTTTCCTACTATCATAATTGTTATATGTCTACTCATAGATCCTGAGGTTTCATCTACAGAGACTCATGTATAATACTCGCCTATATCCTCCCAAATGGATGCTAAAGTTTCATTGTACATTCTGTCTATATATTTTTTCTGACGGTAAATTAAGAGTGAATATTTTGTTTGCAGTATTTTTGTAAAAACTCTTAAACCCCGATTTTCAATTGCATTCATGGAATGTTAGCAGCAACAAACGCCATGGTTAAGTCTACATAGAAATTGCTGCTGAGGTAAAAAACTGACATTTATCACTGCTTTCATGTATGTGAATAAATAGTGAAATAACGAAATTTACATTGATTTAACAAATTAGGTTCTAACAACCATTTGAGAGCACTTTAGGACACTATCAAACTCTATGAATAGCTTTCAATGTTCATGAGTCATAAATATTAGTAATTTTTCCTCATTTTCCTAAAGGAATAAGGTATTTGCCCATTGATGGCTTTAAGGCAATAGAGGAGCTTGTATGTTCAAATATGGCTATTAAGATCACGCCGTAAGTAGAACAGATGATGCAAGATTGCTGATAGTACAGGTTACTAAGTCAATACCGATCTATTTTATTTTTTCATGCAGTAATGACATCCGATGAGTAGTGGTTGTGGTTGGGTTACTTAATGGTGGTTGAGTGACTTCGCATGTCGTACAGTGGTCTTGTTCATTTCCTTTTACAGGTATCCACGTGTGAAGGAATTTATGCTACGATAATAGTGTGAGAGATGAGATAATTGATTTGCTCTTAACGTGAATAAGGCTTGTCAAGATAGAGCAAATATAACCAGTGGCGGCTCATGACATACTTATACATCAGGAGTTTAACTGGAAAATAATGTTGAGTATCTACCACACAGTTTGTGAATATAAAAATATATTGATGTATAGTTGTATATGCTCATTGTTTTAAAATAATTGTATACATTTCCTTATAGTTACCTATTAATTATTGTATCAAGCAATAACAATAATCATAACTCATTCCCTAACAGTAAAAGCATGAATAATCTTTTATACAATATTGCGCCTTCCCTTTCTCATTGACACCACAGTCTGGGCCCGCCTCAGCGACCTCTGCTTCCCATAAATCTCTCTCACGACTTGATAGAAGACAGTATGGCGGGGGGTCATGTGATCACTTCGCTAGACCAAAGGACGCCTCCTCTTTATAAGGCAGCTCCCCAATTATCCTCACGAGGGAGGTAGACTCCGTTCCAGACCTCCTTAACCTAGAAATATTCTTAAGCAGATATCAAAAATCAAACCCGGGCTCCCGGGCCAGTTAGCATTGTTAACCACTAGACCAAGGAGGTGATGAATATAAAACCGGAGCTACAAACAGTAGTAACACACCAATCGCTTCAATATAGCAAGAGATAAATGCAATAACAATCGAAGTAATACGTCAACAATCCAAAAAGTTTTATTTTTGTAGCTAAAAACGAATAGATAAATCATCATTACCATTAAATATAAATATTAAAATTTCTTTTTATTTACAAAGTTTCAAAAAATTATATCTAGCAAGCCCGCAATGCTCGCTGGCTCGCGTATCCTTGTTAGTTACTATGGAAACGGGGCAGCCAACGACATACATGTCAGCACTCAGAAATGGTTTAAATTTGAGCTAAAATGGAAAATTACAAAATGAATGATTACACACATACTGGATCTTTTGATTGGTGCAGCCGGGCTGTACATGCTGTATCTTAAAAGCCATCCATGGCTAGGCAACAAGAGTAATGAAAACATATCTGCACAACTGACGAAAAAGGTTCTGCGATGCTCAAACATCAAGCGTTGGTCTCAATTAAATGCACAACAAATAAAGTTGAAGTGGGAACCGATTGTTGCAAGAGATATACTGTTAAAGCTAGTAACTTAAACTTTGTTGTAATGTTAATGGGAACTCCTACAAGCGCGATCAAACATGACCACCTCCAAAAGTATTGTATGCTGTATGAATTTAAACAAAGGAAAACGTGCCAGTTTTCGGTGTTGATGCAGTAAATGAACGGACAGTGCAAAGATTGCGAAGTTCCAGGAAGATGACGAAATCCATTAGATGAGCCAAGGACAGGAAGACCAATAATAGTTAACAAGCCTTTTCCTTTGTAACTATTGAATCGATCAACAGCCAGACGTGTGAGGACGCGCTACTGAAATTCGACGTCACGCTTATGAGAAAATAAACTTTAAGGTTTTAATCGAATTGAAAGTACAAGAGAATAGAAAATATCTCGTATTTGGTCATCAATGACTATAAAATTGCAATATTTGTTATTTTTGTTTAATAAAATTTTAATAATAAACGACAATTCTTCTTTAACACTCGTACATTTGATTATGTGACATTCCTAGGTAATCAACTGCCATGGCTACCTCTACAGGACTTTCCATTCCGCTCCTGTTCAAAATCTTCCGTACCTCAATATATCGCTACCTCGAACCATGAATATTACTATACTGTTTATCCCTTGTCACCGAACGCATTTCTACTCAACCTCATACAACGTCATCCTGTCTCTAGGAGAAACAAGTCAGTCTCCTCCTCCTCCCCCCTCTCCCCCTTTTACTCGAGAAAAATTATAGAAAAACAAGTGGAATTCTGACACTAACTTTATCAACATTCTCTCTATATTCAAATGTATAATATTTACACGCAGTATATGTCTTTAATTTGATTTTTTCTGTGTTTTATATAATTTTGTATGTAGTATTATAATTTTTTTTCGCGTGGTAGAGTGAAAGAGAAGATTCCGTGGTCTTAACTGTTGCCATAGGAAATAAACAATAAATGAATAATTATTCACAGTGTTTTGTTGGGCAGAGTAGAGAAAGGACAACTGTTTTTGTTGCTGGGTGGGGTGGTTCTGGCGTAAAGTTCCGGACTGGCATTCGGGAGGTGCCGGATTCAATTTCTGTTGGATCGGGCACCCTGACTTTTGGTTTTCTCTGGTCATTGGCGAATGCTGGGATGGATATTTACATTCCACGAATTTTCTGCTTTCGCATTTCATTGCGTTGCGTGGAAGGCAAACTCCAAATAATGGTCTACACTTTCAATATTACGCACGTATTGTGATAGATTATGATTCATGAAATTATTGATGCAGCTATTTCAGCGTTTCTTCCAGCCTTCAAAAAACGTGCTGGGTACCATTTTTGTCAAGTTCTATGAAGGTGTTTATTCAATTTGGGGGAAAGAAAAAATTTACAGGCAGCTAAACGTGTACTACAGGGAGAGTGAGGGACACACTTCACATGGATTTCTGTGAGATGTTAAGCAACAACATTTGCGATGTGCAATTGTGCACTATCCGAACATTTTGCCTTTTTCGTGAGATGTGGCTTGAAAAGATTTCAGAAAGTGTCTGTAATACTGCTCAGAAAGTTTATTACAACTTTCCCAACAGAGGGAATTATTCTCGCTTTTTTTCTTTTCTTTTTATAAGTGATTACCTGTCAAAGGCAATCCGCATCTTCAAATTCACGCAAACATTCTTTTGTTCCTAAATTAGCAGTCTTCAAACTCACCGTGCATGTTCACATTTCATGTGCAACTTTCAGTTACCATCGTGTGGATGGCACTCAGTGAAATTTTCAGAATTTCTGAAAGGTTTTTCATGTTATTGGACGATCCTCTCTCACAATGCGGTGTAAATGTTTCTTGGAGCGTCAGGTTCACCTTCTTTAAAACCCTTTAAGCAGTCTTCGAGCTGTGTTATAGGGAAGAATTAACATTTCATAGGTCTCCTATGACATTGCGGAGGCTTTGGTTGAAGGTTTGTTGCGACGAAAGCACACTTTCACAGTTGCATATTATTCGCCGCATGGTTCCTTCATTTTGCTGCAGGAGTTTTTTTTTTTTTTCATTGATTTATTTATGGACGCTCTTTAACATCTCAGGTCATCAGCGTCCCATTCAACTCAGGGCGTGAAACGGCCGACAAATTTTGCTCAGAGGCCTCTCTTTCAGGCTTGAGGTTCTTTATCGTGCCGTAAATGCACGACATGGGACCCACGGCTTTACTTCCCTTCCGAAGGAAGCCATACTTAGGATTTTCACGCCCGAAAAAACCCATCGATCCTGGCCGGGTTCGAACCCGCTCCTGCAGGAGGAACTGAATATGTCTCAACTTATACACCTCCCATAGGCGGGTACACAAGTGACAACAAAGAAACTAGTACCATGTGTATGTAACGTGTTAATCTAATAAAATATTGTAAGGTTACATTTTAGTGCAAAAAATTATGTATGTAAAAATTGATGATAAATTTTTATTGAACAGTCCTCATTATTTTGTCCTATTTTTTCTTGGTTTTTATCTTTAATTTTGTGATTATTAATTAATTATTTGAGAGGTATGTTTGTTTTAAGTTTATGTTTTTTTATTTGTATTATAATAGATGTATATTTGATTATATTTGAAAATAAAACAGATAGAAAAGGTAACGGTAGAGACTCAAATCATGGATCTTCTGCTTTCCGTGCCGACAAACTTACTGTACGACTGTATTATAAGCTAAAGGTCTGTTACACAAATGTGTCTCTAAGAGAACACTCGAAATCTCCACATTATTAGAATTAAGTTTTTCAGGACTGTGGTTCTAAACTTCAGTCTAATAAGCATAATACATTGCTTGTGTTTCATTTCAAGTCATGTCTGCAAAATTTAAATAATGAAATTATGGGTATCTATTGTGATAAAAGAAAAACTAGGCTTGCACTTTTAAAGGCTGCTGTTTTACCGACTTCTAGGGATATGAGAAATGTCACAAGAATATGTGGGTGAACGCTTTCGTTCCAGATGTCGCTGCAAATATCTCTTGCTGCCTAAAACTATGCAACTATTTTACCGCCTCCGTAGTACGTGACAGCTAACGTCCAGGCGATTGTTGTAATGGGAACGAACATTTTGCAGTTGATTCAGGTCTAATGCTCCTTAGCATAAAAACTGACAAATTCTGGGTTTGGCATAAAAAATAAATAAATAAATAAATAAATAAAAAAGATTATTTTTCAGCTTGTAAATATGAAGTTAATATTCTACATGTTAAAAAGCATTTGCTATTGTAAATATTTCTTTGCGATTAGATTTCTTAGTACCTACTAGTAATCTATTTGTATACGAGAAACGATTTGTATTTTTCTTAATCCACGGAAATTGATATTTTGAGTATAAAAACATTCTGAATCCATAATTACAATTTTAATTTTTGTAGGGCAGTCTGTAAATATGAGGGGCTAAAAATGTTCCTTAAGTTTTTAAATAAAACAAACTTAATGTTAAAGAGCTTCCCAAGCTTTCTGTTTAACAATAAATTGAATATGCACATATGCTAGGACTTATGAGATAATTAAATTAAACTTCTTAAACAAAAATACGGAACACCAACCTTTTCTATATTAAACTGATCGTTAGCAAACGATGGAGTTTTTTGTGAATTCAAAATATTTCTGGGTCTTAAGTTTTTAGAGAGGGTCCTTATTTTTTATGCTTTTGCTTTGAAAGAATATTTTGTAAAGATATAATTTGTTCAATTGAATATCTTAAATACATTTTTTAAATAGTGATCTCTGTTCATTGTTAGTTCAAAACTTGGACACTAGATAGCACAACTGCAGTGAACGCTGAAGAGAAAGCCCCCCAATTCATCAAATCTGATTGAAACTTCAATAGCAAGCTTTAATACTCTTGTTGCATTGACTATTTCAAAAAATAAGAAAATGTGTACTTTTGCGTCCAAACCCCCAACCCATCAAGACCTTTCATTTTGCCACACCACACTTAGTTGCAGTTTATTCCGGAAGGTAGCAGCAATGTTGCTCTCTTCTGCAGTAATTTAATATTTCATTGGTAGATGGCACATGTACAAATTACGTGTATGGACTGTGCAAACTTTCAGAGAAATTATTTATTGTGCAATTATGGCCCAGTCAAATTCCTGTCATTTGACGTCAACAAAAATATAATTATATGTGATAATGGAGAGATATCCGTAATTATTTTATGTTATCTTACCCCCATTTAAAACCAGTTACTGAATTTGTAATGCTTTTATTATTATTATTATTATTATTATTATTATTATTATTATTATTATTATTATTATTATTATAAGCATTTTCAGATAAGACAATTATCGCAGGTAATATCACAAAAGGGTCTGAGTTTGTCAATAAATTCACGAAAATAGTGAATAGTGGGAAGCTTAGACTCTCGAGTGATATTTATTAGGACTATTTTACGAATAAAACAAGAATTCAAATATAATTCCCGTAAACTTGAATTACAAAATTTAATAATTATATATTTGTATTGTGAATAATTAACCTTTTCAAGCCATCTTGCCACAGACTAATGTCGATTATCAGTAATGCCAATAGAGAAGAGCCAAATATCGCTTTATGAATATTTCATGAATAAAATAAAAATAATATATATTTCTAATTCGCGCACAGATTATTAACAATGTGTTATATTTACTAATGAATACCTACCTATTCAGGAATCGTGAGACTGAAATAGACAAATGTCGACAATCGCTACAATTCCATTTACTAATACCAACCGAGGAAAACAAAACAGACATAAGATTTTACCATTGTGAACGTGTTTATTAAAATGTATGGTTCTCAGGCAGATATTGTTACATAATTTACAAAATGATTTCAGACTGTTTGAATGAAAACACATTAAGTTAGTTAAATGTACTATAATTGAAAACATAGAAAAGTAATCAGTGATGCGTGTTCAGGGATTATAGTGAGGGTGTAAATTTGGCTACACTGATTAGAAGAAAAATGCACTTCGCTAGGTAAAGGGATTTGGTAAAACTTTACGATAATTTCACTACGATATGGAGCTGTAAATTTAAATTTCGTTTCGTTTCATCGGTGGATTAATGATGACATAATATAAGAGAAATAGTCAAAGTAATTGGGTTATCAATGGAACTCAGATCCCGTTGGAATGCTGTTTACCTCAACGTGGGCTAAGTCCATGCCTATGATGCGGCTCAAAGTGTCTGAATATGCTGCATAAATGAAGTATTTTGCATGTTGGGTATCAATGTGAGTAAGCAGAAATGCAACCCACAAGATCCCAAGTAACTGACCTGGGCTGCAGCTACCTGGCCTTCACCGTTAGCCGCTCCATTTACCGTTACACCTCATTATCTTCTCCCACTTTCCCGAATTCTCTCTGGAATTCGTCAGCTAGAGAAACAAAGTGGTTACTTTTAAAAATGGATTGGTTTTCAGCAAGTAATCTTGGTATTGTCTGGGGATAAGAATCCAAAATGTTAAAAGCATTATAACTTTAGGTATAATTTTGGCACATTGACTTATCAAAAGGAAACAGCTGGGAATGACGAAGGTCACGGAAATGCTAGTGAGTACTTTACAAGAAGTTTATGTGCAATGCAAAAATAAAAGCGACAAGAAGTTATGGCGCGGAAATTTTGGGGTGGAAGCGAGCAGATAATTAACAATAATTTCAGACTAATTTTCTGAAAAGAATTTTAAGGATTGAGAGGAACGCGGCAAATTGTGCATTCAGAAAAGAATTGGGCAGTTTTTGTAACAACATATTTTTAAAACCATGGTCATTTAATACTGGTTAGACCTAATTAGGGAGGCAGGCGCAAAGTTAAAATTGATTTGCCACCAGGAACTATTGAAAAACTATGGAAAAACTTGGGAACTGGGAACTTATCTAGTATAAAAAGGGATTTGAAAAAAACATGAATGGGTGAGAGAGAAGGAATTAGAAACAGAAGAATTGTTTGGAGGAAAGTAGAAGGAATTAATTGATACTGATAGGCAGTCAGTGGAAGCTGAGTGTTCTAACAAAATCTCACTGGAATTGCAATCAGAACTAAAAGGGACATGGGGGGAGGGAAGCATATATAAATGTAATGACAGGGGAAGAGAGAACGGCAATGCTCTGGCTGTGTCTGCGAGATGAAAAGCACAGAAAATGACTGACGGATGACACAGGGGAAAGAATGTGTGCTATATGTAGCAAAAAGGAAAATTGTGCACACATGAAGCTACAGAGTACTGGAGATCGCAGATTCTGTTGAAAACTTTGTGAGATCGAGAAGGAGCAGGGCGGCGGGTCTAAATTTGGTTTTAGATAAGAATAACTGACAGGAGCTATGTAAATTAATTAGGAAGATAAGGTGCGGAAGAGAGACACAGTATATCATGTACTTATCTACTTCAAATGTGTTTCTTTTGCACTTTTGGGGTTTATATACATTTGTATGTATTTCTTTGTTTAATGCACTATATTTATAAATTTACAATTTTTATTAATTGCATACTTTTCTGCCTTTTTGCTGTGGGGTTATTTCCTAAACATATTAGTGCATGACTTAGGTGTACATGTATAGTCCTGTGTTTTTCTTCCGTTTCTTATGTGTAAATAGGAGCACAAACGTCTGCCAGGACCCGAGCGCTAGATTAGTATTCAATTTATGTATCTGGTAAACCATTACTGAAATAAATACACCTACTACTATATAGACTGCACCCTACCTAAGAAGTGGTCCTATGAATGTTTCTTCACAACGCCCTTGCAAGGCATCACCCTGTCATAGACAGCGAGAAAAGCCTTCACTTATCTCTGCACAGCTGTTTTACAAGTCTCTGGATGCGAGAACTTGGGCTAGGAAAAGTTGTACAGCGGATATAATTCATTGTTGTTAGTATGCATGATTCTGGGATTTACTGAAAAATGTGTCTCATTTATTAATCTTCTGATTTCAAAATGCAATCCGTTTTTTTCTACGACGTACCAATTTTTTACAATTAGCAATTTTATCCATAATGTTTTCAATGTAATTGTATGTATAGCACTTGGTTGAAACAAAGTTATCACGAATTTCATTGTTTGACAACAGTAACACCTATCTAACACACGATACTTTTCTTATTTTCATTTAAATTCCTGAAAATTTAGTTCAGTTTGTGTTTGGTTTTCAAATAATGAGCATTTATTTTTGTGTTTGCAAGATGTATTTAATATATTTGCTTCTTTTGAAGAAATGTGTCCTTCAGGAAGTGTAAAAATGGCCCGGATATGTTTTTCCAGATCTGTGGTTACTTTGTTGTTAGAAGGAGAAGACCGGAGTATTACAACATTTGTTACAAGCTGATAAAGTCTTATTTACATATGGTGCATGCAGACCTGTACAAAAATGACTGCAAAAATATATGTAGTACTTGAGTAGAACAACTAAGAAAATGGAGTCAAGGAAAGAAATCCAGTATCTCCTTTGCTGTTTCAACAATATCTGGCATGAACCTCGTAACAATGTGGATGCTTGCCGTCAGCATAAAAAAAATCCCACATGGTTTCTGGTCTTCCTATGTCTTTTCCATCAGAAACATTTGGAAAGAAATATAATATGCCTTTTGCTGTTCCAATGATCCGGCACGAACCCCAAAACTATATGAATGATTGCTGTTTTTGTGTATGTGATCTTATTCAAATTTTTTTATCAACAAAAATACCCTCGCACATAATCTACTCTTCCTGTGTCTTCTCCGTCAGCAACATTTGGAAAGGAATGATCAGATTCTGAAACAATTCTCAAGATAATGGCAGTGATTTCAATGCAGTCCAAGAATGAATTTTCAACAACCTCAGCAGTTCTACAGACACAACTTAATGATTTGGTTAGGGACTTGGGTCTTCCAAAGGCTTCTGCTGAAATATTGGGATACAGGCTACAAGAAACAAAGCTCCTGGCTCTGGGAACGTCCTTTTCTTGGTACAGACACCTTGAAGGTGAGCTTGTTTATATTTACCGCGGAAGAGAATCTTACATGTTGTCATGGTATTCCCGGTGATTGCCTTGGGAGCTGAAGAATACATTCCAGGTGATTGAAGACTTTTATAGACTCCCTCAAAAATTAGTAAGAAAGTTGTATAAACCAAACAAATATAGTTGCCCCTTCATTTCACCGTAAGGAAACATGCCATGCTGCTACGCCAACAATCAGGCTGTACTAAAAAGTCATGTTTCACATGTACATGGGATAGTAGAGCCCGATCTGATCACGGAAAGAAAACATTGGAAGTTAAAGGGACAATCTCCTGCCATGAATGAAAAATGTAACTGATGAGAGTCTTGTAAACCCGAGAAATGTTCTGTTCCTCCAATAAGGCTTATTGAAGAAAACTGTGAAGGCTTTAAACAAGCGGCAACTGCTATAAAAACAAGAGATTCCTGATGCTGAAGTTATAGAGGAAATATTTGTTGGGCCGCATATTAGGAAATTGATTTATGATACCTTATTTGAAGAAACTGTATAACTGAAAAACAAGCTTGAGTTTGTTTTAAAAAAGCTATCAAAAACTTTCTAGGAAATTGCAGGAATCCAAATTACAAAAATATTGTAGAAGATATGCTTGAAATTTCAAAAGATGGGATGCAATATGAGCGTCAAACTGCATTTTCTACGCTCTCAATTACACATTTTCCCGGCCTTGTGTCAGCGAGGAGCAGGGTGAAAGATTTCACCAGAACATAAAGGGCATGAAAGACGTTACCAGGGAAAGTAGAAAAATGGCAAACTAATGTTGGTCACCAAAAAGAGATGAACGAAAGTTTTTTTTTTATAAAAGGAACTCTAAAAAGTATTCGTTTCAAGATAACGGTCAATAAAATTGAACTAACCTAGTTTAACAATAGAACATAAACTTGACAGGGCCGAGTGTAGAAAATGTATTTTATTATTTCTTATATTGCGTAAAATTGGTACGTGAGGGAGGAAGCGTGAGTTACATTCATCGTGGTCTAATTAGGCATATTCACATATTAGAGTAGAAACCGCAGGGAAAAGTTAACTTTTGCATACCAGAGTTATTGCCATAAAGTAAATTCCTTCAATAATTTTAAATTGGCCTTGTTATGGTCTTAAGTTCGTGAGGTTTAATGTCTTCAGTAAATCTATATAGATCGAAAGGGAAAATTCGAGTCATGATTTTATATAATTTTAAAAGTGGCTTAAGAGGAGACTAGTCCTAAATTGTCCATGCTAAATTTGGCAAATTTGTGTACCTTTTCCTCAGAAACTATTACAGCTATAGAAATTTGGCAGGCATAAAGATGCATGCTTATTACTTATACTACTATTTTTAGTAATGATTGGATAAAATTGTGTTCACAGGAAAAGTTCTAATTTTTGCCAATTATTTTTAACATTATGAAATTCATTTTTACCTTTTTGTTTGTGATTCAAAATTGTTAAAAAATTATCACTAGATATAAAAAAATTCTTGTAAAATGCACTGTATACATTGCATTTTTATGCAATTAGGCAGTATAGAAAGGGTACATATTTAAAAGAAAATTTAGTTTTGAGAAAACTAAACTTAAACTTTAGCTCCAACCTCAGTGCATTCCTGGGTCCTCGTCATCGTGTACCTTTTCTCTATCTCTCTTAGCGTTCCTCTTAGCTTGCCTTGCCCATTTGGAAAATATCTCCATTTCTATTTTTTTAAAGGTGAATATTGTTCATTGCGACACAACTTTTCTGCATATTTTGCCCTGTTGAATGCCCAACTGTTCCGACATGTCATAACAGTAGTTAAAACATGGATTCACACGTCAGAGACGAACGAACAGTTCAAAAATTGAATGACAACAGGTGAAAGTGCATCAAAGAAAGTAAAAACTGTTCCATTTGCAGGAAAAGTCACGGTTTCGGTTTTATGGGATTTTCATAATAAGATGCTCGTAGACTGTCTCTAGAAGGGCAGAACCATCATCG
The DNA here is from genome assembly GCA_030762175.1 of Metallyticus violacea. NCBI lineage: Eukaryota > Metazoa > Arthropoda > Insecta > Mantodea > Metallyticidae > Metallyticus > Metallyticus violacea. The sequence continues at coordinate 87,088,563 of CM060841.1, forward strand.
GGGAGTATTACACTTCATCACTGGACCAACTGAAGGATGTTCTTAAGGCTAAACGTCCGCACCTTACTAAAAGAAAGTTCTCTTTCATGACAAAAATGCTTCTTCACTCAGGTCTGGCATCGTTGCAGCAAAATTGCATCTTCTAAGTGCTTACACATCCGCCATATTCGCCGGCTTTGACTCCCAGCGATCACTTTTTTGTTCCTAAACATGAAGAAATGCCCGGGTGAACGAACATCCACATCAAATGATGAGGTTGAAACTGAGACAGACGCTAAATTTTCACAGTTATGACAAATCTTATTTTATTGAGAGTATGAAAAAGTTGGAAAGTCGTTGGACTAAATGTATTCATTTACCGTCCTTGGTCAGACCAAGAACTTTTACAACGTCCCTCCTATCTTTTTACTAAGACATTACATTCCTTTGCAGAACAAAACGTTACAACTTCATACGTTAGAAATTGTACGATAAAAATACAAGTAGCCATCTGTTAGACAGTTCTGAACGCTACTATGAAAAAGATAGTTATCGAAAGCTTAATTATTATTAGGAAACGGATGTGAATTATCTGTCCTCCGATAACATTTATGGAAGAGCTAGTTATAGTATAGATATCTAGAGATTTTTTAGGATTTTTTTCTATACGTGTAACAGTATTCTGTTGGTTGGTTTCAGAGGGGACGACTAAAGAAGGAACAAGCCAACAGCACGGGGATTGAATGTTTGACTAAAAATGACAAATTTTATGATTTGTATATATATATATATATATATATATATATATATATTATATGTAAACCTTTTGACAAAAATGTCAGATTGTACGTGACAACCAGAGAACTTCGGAGTGGGCACTTTGTCTGTAAGCGTAATGGCCACAATCAGAACCATCTGGAAAGAGAACCTTAGGACAGATTAGCTGTGGCCGAGCGGTTTAAAAGGTATTGCTTTTTTCCGTAAGCTCCTGGGTTCATATCTCACACAATTTAGTTTTTTCTTTTTGTTATTGGTTTTATAAATGTATGTAGAACATCATATTGCCTTAATATATTATATTTTAACGTAATATTTGAGATTTATGACATTATCTATGCACAATCAAAAACGAAATGACAATCAAACGTATTTTTTAAAAATAAATAAATACACGAACAAAAACACTTTTCTTCTGAAGTGAAGACATACAGAAATAAACACAAATTAATGTCGTGAGAACCCTCAGCATGTATAGCTGCCCTCAATCTTCGGGGGAAAGATGGTGTCAGATTTCTACAGTAGTGTGAACGAGAGGCTACAACATCCCAGACTTCTTGGATTTTGCCCTTCGTGCATATGCAGGGAATGCGCGTGAGCATATTGCATTTAAATAGAACAAATACTGAAGGAAATATTATATTATTCATTACAATGTACATGATATGTTAATGTTAAAGCTTGCTGAGTATGGGAAACAATATTACGAAACTAGTTTGTCATAACATGTAACAAAGGTTTATTAAAAATAAAGATGCTTCATGTCGGGAGGTGAACCTGCGCTTTTACCCATGACATCACTGCACACTCTGCCACAGAGCTAACGGAACACACACATATTATACAGCATTTTTAGTGCATGTCACATAACACAACTGCTGCAATGGCTACACAGCTTTGCTAATTACCTTGTGAACTGCGTGCTGTAACGTGTAGGACTTAGAAAAAATGTGCGTTCTAGAGATGGCTTTTTTTTTGTCAAAGGGTGTACCCGAGACTTTGGGATAAAATAAATAAATTGCTTTTTATTGTTTGCCGATTTTTAAAGCTCCAGTGCTACTTTTAAATGCTTTAAATAGCCAGTAAGCATGACTACACCTTCTTCTTCATATTATAAATCTTAGCTCATAATTAATTAAAAGTTACATTTTTTTATCTTTACACATTTCAGTTATTTACAACTTTACATAAACTACGTAACCAGTGTTTAAATATTGACTTTGTAACATAAAATACTGTTAAATAATTATAACAATGCATAGACAATAGAGAGCTATACTTGGCACTATTCTGTTCACTTGTGTCCTCTATATGGCAGGTCAGGGTTCCAGAGAGCACGATCTCGTTCCTCTAGTGCTCGCCTATTGACATAAGCGCCGTACTCCAGGTTGCCGTCGTAGCCGTAGTGTTCCTGTGAGATCTTGGACATGACATGAGCCTTTTGGGGAACGACCAGGTTCCAGAGACCGTTTACTAGAACCAGAATGAAGGCGAACTTGCTGGCTAGCAGCGCCTTCATCGCCATCATCTTGAGCATGGACAGGGTGATGGGCAGCATCAGGAACTGGATCGCAACAGGAATCAGCAACAACGGCAAGAACTTCTTCATCTTCATCTTGGACTTTTTCCCACGACCTGCAGAACAGTAAGTGTTATCAGGCACGTTGTACAGTATTTCTCAATAATGCATACATCGGTTTAATAATAAGTACGGATAGGTTCTTAAAATCCCGATATTCTCGATACTCATGAGGTATCGATACTCATGAGGTTTCGATATCGAACGATATTCTATATATAAACTCGATACCTTTTAGATATTTTGTTAATACAACAATTTAAAGTGGGTCTGATTTGAAAGCTTCCAAATAGCAGGTACCAAGAAACTGGACCTGTTTCTAAGCAGGAAGGCAGACTCCAATATAAGCGGGCCTCCTTCCTTATATCGGGTCTTCCTCATCGCTCGCACAGGGTCTTGGCCAAGGCCGGCTCCCCTCCCCACTCAGCTGCCTACCTTCCTGCCAGTCATTTAACATTCGAACAGGCAAAGATGGCAACACAGAGAAAAGTATTTTTGTGTGTAAATGTTGTTCTGCCTTCGAATCAGCGAATTTTTCTGGGCATTTATCTCCTTCCAGAACTGCAATTCACGATCTTGTGAATAACTTTTATATTATTGGTTCAGTGCTAAGCAAAAAACATATGCGAAGTTGGTACAGCGTAACCTTACGCATACCAAGCGGGATACAACTCTGTAGGTCTTTGTAACTGTCGTAGTTCAAATGTGGCATTGTCAGTTCATTAAATTGTTTATTTATCTCTTATTAACCATATGATATAATAATAAAAGTAATTATTAATTCCACGTACTCATAGCCCTTGAAATACTCACTGTGATACAACTGTACCTTGTTTGGTAGTCCGTGCTACATGACATTGATAAACTGAAAGTTGTACGTTTATTTTACAAGTTTCAATGTTGAAGGAAGTTTTAAATAAAATACAAGGAATTGTTGGACTATAGACCACCTCATTCCTTATTTGATTTATATTTGTAAGCTGTCAGTCTAATCGGAAAGATGTCAAAGAGAAGGAAGGTGAAAAAAAAAAAAAAAAAAAAAAACCTATAACTTAGAATGTGAACGTGACCTAAGTGAGGTAATGAAAATATTGAAAGAGGAAGTGGAAAGTGTCATGACATTTAGACACTAAAACAGTAAGTATGTAATAACTGTTGCGAGTAAACCAGCCAGAACCAAGATTCCAGTAACGTTGTTTTCCTTTGTTAAGCAATATTAATTAAAATAAAAGTGCTGTGTTATGTAAAATAAAGTGCATCTTAAATTATGTTAAGTGTGAAATTGCAGTTTCAAACCGACCGACGAAAATAACTTTTAACACAGCAAGATATTGATAACAATGAAAGCTGTAGGACACGTCTTGTTCCCAACGAACCCATGATCTGCTTAAACTGGGTCAAGGTCTACATTCGTACACTTCAGTTTGCCATGAACGTGTGACATTTCTCACATTAAAATGTTCCTTACTTTTTACGTGAAATTATACACATGTTAATTATAATTAATTTTATTTGCTCTTCATTCGTTAACAATTAGGTATATGCAGAACTAACCAAGAGTAATTCACTCAAAGCCTAGCATTTAGTGTTTTTGATGTCCTTGCAGGTGGCAGCACTGGACGCCGTAATTAGAGCTCATGTTGTTTGTTGGAGGGAAATATGCGTTCAGTGTTGTATGTTTTTGTGTCCCATTTAAGTGTTTAGTTTTTATAAATAGTTCTGGAGGTAACTTTGAATGAGTGATTTTTCACACGATATGCGTGGTGCGTTACACAATAGAAGGTAAGATCGTAATTTGTTACATATGAAAAGTATACACATAAAATGTTAGGTTAGTAAGCGCATAGCTTACAGCTGCATTCCAAATAAGTTTTATTCTCAAAAACCACCATCCTCCATAGAAACATTTCTGCAATAATGCATGGATTGGTCAAGAATCGCACTAGATACAACTGTGTGTTGCAGTGCAAACGTGTGTACGGAAAAAATAGCAAACATCGAACATCGTGTTGTATTAAATACTTGGTAAAAAGGGAAAACAATGCAGCAAATATCATGCGGATAATGCAAGCACTCAAGATCATTTTCAACCGTTTCCAAGTGAACCACGATAATATTACCAATATTAATAGAGAAACAGCATGTTCGGACATTAAAATAGGGCAGACAAGAAAGTACTTAAAATATGAACAAAGTTATTGGGATTATTTTATTTAAGGAATGTGTTTAACATCTTTGGTCATTAGTGTCTCATTCAAATCGGAGCGTCGAACGGCCGATAAGTTCTCTCAAAGGCCTCTTCTTTCTTATTCCCCTTCCGGAGAAAACCATCCACAGGTAGGGTTTTTATGCCATCGACTCCGGCCAGATTTGAACCTGCAAATTGGGTCTACGACAATTATGGTTACCAGTAAACCACCAATGCGAAAAGAAGTATATTACATATTATTATTGGTAACTAAAATGTTATTTATGATACAAGTTTCAAAAGGGTCATTTTCTTAATGAGTGTAATAAAGACGAATCCGTAAAATATTACTAAAGAGTATGTGTAATACAACGCTTTTTCTATGACAGCACAAAATATACAATCAATAAACATTTCAAGGAGAGGTTATAAGATCACGATTTCATGGCCGTCTAAAGATCATTATTATTATGAACTGCGATTACTTGAATGCTAAATGCCACATAAGTAACTAGAGAATAGCTCAGGCTAAAATGTGAATATAAATGTTACTTGTTTGTGTTACGTGTAATATTTTCGTAATTCATGTCTTACTGAATGAGTTTGTACATTGAAAATGACACTTCTTTTTCGTGATATCATTGTGTAATGTAACTAATTGATATCTATAGGTACGCAAGAGTTTTGAAGACTGGCTTTGTGCACTTTGTATCGTTTGTTTTATTTGCAGACATTCTTTAACATATCAGCGTCGCTTTTAATTCAGGGCGTGAAACGATCGGAAAATTTTGCTCAGGGGCTTCTGCTTTCAGACTCGAGGTTCTTTTACTTGCCGTAAATCTATGGCACAGGAGCCATGGCTTTACTTCCCTTTTGAAGGAAGCCATACTTACAATGTTCACGCCCGAAAAAAAATCCATCGACCCTCTCTGGGACTAAACCCCGATCTTGGGTTTACGAGGAAAGTGTGGTTACACACCATCAGAATCGACTCTTTAGGCACTAAGAACAATTGGGTGACGAATAGCGACCATACGCACTGTCGTGGGAAAAAAAAATTATACGCAATGATCATACCTGAGTTGTATGTGTGTGTGTTTTTTTTTTTTTTTTGAGTAGTGTTTAACGCCCGTTTTTACTACTGAGGCGCCACAGGCGGTGGACACTGATGATACATGAAATGAAATGATAAATTGGGAAAGGATATTTTTTTTTTTAAGGTAGGAAGCGTTCCAGGCCTAAGTTTAGGTACCTCCCCGGCATTTGCCAGTTATGAAGACTGAGGAAAACCTGGAAAAAACCCCAGTCAGGGAGGACGGTCCTGGCGGGATTCGAACCGCAGACCTCCCGCTCACGAATCCGTGCCTTAACGACCTCGGCCACCCGTGGCGGTTTGTATGTGTGTAATGCTGTTTTTTAATTAAGAATAAAATATAAAAATTATTCTTATATTATTTAAATAGCAACATTACTTGTAAAGAAAAATCATAAAATATTCATATAATTGACTTTCCTCATTATTTTTTGTTAACAATGTGCAGATTGTGAAAGGATACTCTTTCCCTTGTTGTCTAACAAAGGATGCTCCCACATTGGAAATGGGAAACTTCAAGGCGACAATTTTGTAAGTTGGCAATTCAGCGAACATTTTGTAATGGCAAATATAACAGTCATGTTTTCATAACGCCACGATGGCCGAGGTCGTTAAGGTACGGACTCTGAGAGGGAGGTTGTGGTTTCTTTCCCATCAAGACCTTCATCACTGATTAGGTTTTATCCAGGTTTTCCTCAGTCCTCAATGGCAAATGGCGGAACGGTGCTATAAACATTATGTGGCTTAAAAAATGACACTTCCCCAATTTATCACTTCATCTCATCAGTGTCATCAATGTATCACAGTGTCCACCGTCTATGATGCCCCAGCAGTAAAATCGGGCGTTAAGCACTTTAAATAAGATTACGGACGAGGGGCTTGTAAAAGATTTTCCTTGTCGCGTCATTGTTACTGTTTAAGTCTTGCTGCAGTGATTGTTTTTACAAATCAATAGAGCTCACAATTAAAACAGAGCGACGCTAACAACATACTTACCAAATTTTCCGATAACATTGTTACAACAGATGCGTTGAAACAAACAATAATTATAATTAGTTCTTATTCCCGTAAATGAAGCACCGAACTAAAATAACAGAAAAATTGAAAAAAAAAAAAAAAAAAAAATAAGAAAAAACTATAAAAAAAAAGCCCATCATGCAGGAGTTACGTTAGCTAAGCGAATTTTTCAGCAAGTCGAATAACTTTAAAAAAGAAGAATAAAATCCAAATTATAGTCTTGTTAATTAATGAAATAAGTTGCAGCATTTCTGTGTGATATTACCATGACAAACTGTTAAGCCAACTAATAAAAGAAAAAATGAAATATAATACATTACTTAATTAGATTTGCCAATTTTTCCCATTCATAGTCACTTGAAAATAAATGGATATGGTGAATTTACTCTAATTTTCAAAAGTAACTGGAACAAAATTAGAATTCGTACAATCTATAAATATTGCAAAAGAGAAACTACAATTTTAGAATTCATTCTTTCTTTCTTTCTTTCTTTCTTTCTTTCTTCTAATTATTATTATTATTATTATTATTATTATTATTATTATTATTGAGATTAAACCACAAAAATGAATAGTATATTATTAATTAAGTGAAATATAGGGTCACTGATAAACAAAGATAATATTTTTAAATGTAACCATGTCTATGAACTGCTCTGAATATCACTTTTCACTAAAATAGAGAAAAATAACAGAAAGGTTCGACTTATCTTGTACATCTAAGAAGAAGCAGTTTATGTGTATCATTAAAACAAAAATATGTTACTATTCAAAAACAGTTACAAATCGCACGAAGCGAATACACACAATCGAGAATGTGGAACATACAGTCGAAAGTTCCATAGATTTTCAGTGACTTTCACATTTAATTTAAATTTTAATGTAATAAACTACGCAATGCAAACGTTTTCTGAAGGTTATTACAGAGCGCTCCTACATACAAATAAAACTCCCACACACATATTAGTTTAATATTTCACATTTGCTGTCTTCACGACAAAGTTTTTCCTAAATATAAACATATAATCATTATAAGTTCATTTTATATAGTGAGTTAATTTGTCCTTTTATTTTGATTCAATATAGAGAAAATTAAATGATAGAGAGCTTTTAAATTTTGGTTCTCGGGTATATCTCTACTTCTAATGGTCAAATTTCCAAATTTTCTGAAACTATTTTTCTTGTATTATTTAAATGGTTTATACGGAGATTTTTTTTGTGAAAAAACAAATATTGGGGCTACTGCACCAATTTTTAGGTTTCAGATAAACGCCCGTTACTAATGATCCGATTTCCCTAATTTTCAGAAATTCTTTTTCTTGTTTTTTATTTGAATGGTATACACCGAGTTTTGTTAGGAAAAATCAAATACTGGTGGTAACTTTTTTGGTTACAGGTAAACCCTTACTCCAAGTAATCTGATTTCGCTGATTTTCAGGAACTATTTTTATTATTTTATTTCAATGGTGTATGTCAAACTTCCTTTAAAAAATATTAAAACCTGCGGCCTCTAGAGCCATTTTTAAATTTTCTTTAACCCCCCTTCTTTAAATTTTGATTTTTCAGTTTACCCCCACTCCTAATAGTTCTATTTCCCTGATTTTTAAAATATTTTTCTTATTTTATTTAAATGGTATATACCGAGTTTAGTTGCAACAACAAAAAAATGTGCAGCTAGGGCGATTTTACTTTTGCATTTGAGGTAATCTGATATTCGGAAAGTATATTTATCGTATTTTATTTCAATATCATGTACCGAGCTTCGTTGAGAAACAACAAAAATTGCAGCCGCAAGAGCGTTGACACACACACACACACACACACACACATAATAATTTTCGTTTTCATTTTCCGTGCTCAGTTGGTAGGATCGATAGGAGTTTGAGGAAAAGTTTCAAAACTTTTTTCATGGGCACAATCGCCAATGCTTCGTTTCTTCTGAATTCGACAAAAAAAATCGAATATTATGAATATTATGAAATAGGTAACAAAGTACAAAAATAAAACCTTCCCATAATGTTTGATAGTTCACGAATATTTTGCCATAAATCTGGACTATAGTTACAATATATGTATTAAAGTTATTTTATTTTTAAATGATACAACATTTACATTTGGTTTCATTTGACGATCTTTCCCTTGCTCTGCTCCTTTCAAAATGTGAAGATTTTAGTATCATAAATGCGTACCAGTGCAGTGCTGGTAAGTTATTTCGGTGCAGGTTTCCAACAATGATATCGAATAAGAAATTCACATATTCCTTAACACAGAAAAAACTACTTTTTGCTCTTCACACTACCTGCAGTATTATAAACGCTGGATAAAAGGAGTTTAATTGAAATTCTGACGTGGATCAGGTCAGTTTTGCGTGAAAGCTCATAATGCAGTTCCATCGGATTTCTGAGCTCTCTGGAAGAAGAATGAAATAAGTAGTGTTCATGTTAAGATATAGAACTGCAGGATGTACTGGTTCCTATGATTGCATTTTTTATGATAAGACAAGCTCTACACTCGATGACCTCAATTATTAACTGCAAAGACAGAGCCCGCAGAAATGTGTCAGTGGATTCTGGGCCATTCTGCAAAGGTGGTGAAGTAGAAATAAAGCTATTAGGTTGAACATTTTTAAAGAATTTAGTTTCTGAGACATAATGTAAAATATATTAGAAATAGTGCTCTAGCATCCCTTATATTTTAATCCGCGATCACCAACTTTTCATGTTTTAATTCAGACACAGAAACAGTTTCCATAGTTATTTTACGATCACAGACGAAATAGATGTGAAAATGGAAGAATTATAGAGTGTGTATGTTAAACTTGTGGAGGTTTGAGATAATTCATACAGATAGCTTATTTACACTTGCATGTTACAAAAATGGGCGAAGTAAACAATGATAACACAAACACACACAGCTACTTAGATTATATTTCCTCCTAAATGTTTACTTTATAAATAAATCAGTTACTGACTAAACGAATATTTAGAGTCTGATTGTTAAACCCTCATCGCTAAAACGCTGTGTGACTTTTAAAATGCCTACCCACCTTGGACAACTTTGTGGTACTCACCCTCCGTAATTGTAAAGTCGTCATCCAGGACTATGCCGATGTTGACGTTGTCGCCCGTCCTCTGCGCGCGCACGTTTACTCCAGGAAGGAGATTAATGCGAAAGGTAAACCTTCTGGTAAACCTGTCGACCTCAGATACGAGATCATTATCGGATTCCTGGGGTTGCTCCACTTGCCTACCAACGCGGTACTCTGCCGACGTGGTCCTGATGACTGTACCATGTACCACTGGGATCCTGTCGAACTGTAACAATCCACCCAGCATTTCGAAATGTTCCCGCTGTTCTGCCTCCTTGACGCCGTTCCTCATCGCCGTCGTGATACACTCAAGTACCCCATGATGGTCCTGGCGCACACAATGGCTAACCGAGCTGTAGATGTCATTCCACACTTCTGTGCTGTTGTCAACATCCTTTTTAGAAACCCCGAGATCGCCTTCGGCTGAAGAGTTCACTGCGTTGTCGAGTTCCTCCCCATGAGTCACGTGAATTCCCCACGTCAGAAACAGAAAAAGCGTCGCCTTTGCCAATAGCATCATGACTGTGGAATCAGAAGACGGAAGTTTGTCTACACTGTCATCCTTAAACGTCAACGTCGACTTCACATCGCATAGCAGCTAAACATTCTTTTTTTAATACATCCACGCTCTCCGTATGACTTCTGGTGTTTCTCGTTCATACAGTTAGTTACCTCTAGTGACGCAGCATTTAGTTTTCACTGGATGTCTCAAGGTAAATATGGAAATAACTCCGCAGTACGTGGTTCTGGTTGCGGGTTGCAGCTTCGCGCATAAAATTTACCTTTGTGAGGATAGCCGAAAATGAAACCGCTCAAAGCTATGCTGTGGTTTAACGGTAAACGCAGATTAGCTGCATCAAAAAATATGAGCGATTCGCGTTTGTACAGGTTCACTGACTGACTGGGTATCGTCGGCCTCCGCGGGGAACTGGTTTAATGGCTGCTGCTGTGTGTATGTCTACAAAGTATGGCAGATACTGGAAAGTAAAGATAACAGAAACAAAAGTGGAGTAGGAGGAGAGAAGAGAAATGGGCGCGTTTTCTGCATCGCGCTCAACCATAAACTTCGCGTGTGGACATTTTCCGCTTGAGAACATTGCGTGTTGTAGTTTACAGACAGGAAATGACGTGTTAAATAAGTGGGTGGGTCTTACAGGGTCCCTGTATTAATTACTTCACCTCGTGACATTTCCTGTGACAATTTTATCAACTACCGACACATAGATACCAGGTGACAAAAATAAAATTGACAAATATAGAAATGCTCTGAAAGAAAAATATATTACGAGTAACATTAAGAACGTTGGCTGTTATGTAAATGAGTGATGCGTTCGAAAATGATTTACAATTGTACTTTCTTGTGCTTATTTAATATGTAACATGGTTCAGTGCACCGTTGACATCTTTCTGGGAAATTCATTATGACGTCGCGAAATCATTATTTGGCAGTGCTATGTCACTATTCGTGGATAACTGCCTGAATTTCCTCTTTGTTACCAACTTGTTTACCTCCCAACGAATCCTTTATGTCGAATAAGACAATTAGGCGGCGGGAGATCTGGTGATACGGCGGTTGCGGCAGAACAACGAACCCCAGCGATTCCAACTTTGCTGGTGTTTCACCGCGCATTGTCACGTTCGTCATTACTGAATCCTGCGTCTAAGCTACGTAAGAGCCTCGCAGTATACCTCATCAAGTGTCCCAAAAGACGCAGATGGAACAATGTGGCTTAGGTATTAAGTTTGTTACTCACATTGATGATGTCCGGGATCCAAATTTCTAGGGGCTGGCCATCCTGACTTTTTTTTTCCCCCCATGTTTTTCCCTGGTCGCTTAGGCGAATGTAGGGATAGATAGGGAAGCATTAGAAAATAGAATGGGAATGACTTTCAATAAAGAGAAGTAAAAATGGATGTCCGCAGACAACACGGAGAGGAATTAAAAATGAAAGAAAGACATTTAGAACACCGTGTTGCACCGAAATAATGGTTGAGATCAGTAAAATTTATAGAAAAACTACGTAATGTATTTGAAAGTTAGCGTTGCTGGCTTCTGGCTGAGAGGCCCCGGATCTGAAACTCGGTATCTGTTAAGTAGTTTTCTAAATTAGGGAGGGCCGAGATGATGGGATAAGTGCCTCGATGTGTAGATAAATTATGTTGAGAAATATTACAAATATTTTTTTTCAAATTAGTTCTCTTATTTAAGTTCTATATTTGCAACTTAACTAATTATTTGTGCTTATAAATATTCCTCAGTAAATTAAGCAACTTTTGTTTATCTCTTGGAATCTATAATGTGTCTCAGTACGTACAGTTTGTGAATTCGAGAAGAAATTATTGAAAAGAAAGGATAATACTAAACTGCTGGTTGCTATCAGGAATGAATTACCTACACCTGTGGAAAATATTCCTGTAAATGTATGGAAAAATATGTATCAGCAAGATGGAGCACCGCCACGCTTTGCAAGATGCATACATGAATTATTAAATGGCAAATTCGATGACAAATGGGTTGGACGTGCTGGGCCTATTGCTTGCCCCCCTGAGCCGACGTTACGCCCTTAGATTACTTTTATGGGCTACGTTTAACAAAAAGTAATGTCTACAACATCATCAACAAATGAACAATATAAAGCATCAAATACAGGAAGTTTGTGACAATATCACCTCATTCACGTTAGGAAATATTAGCGAAAATCTGTGGAAAAGAGTTACTAAATGTTTAGATGTTTATAGAAATAATTTGAAGAACTTAACGACATATGTTACTAATGGCTTGGTTTATTGATATTTATCTTTTATTTAATAAATATCTTTTTAAGGTCCTATAACTTCATTCGTTTTCATTTTAGAAAAAAATATTTGACATAAATTGCTAATTTAGTGGACTATGTAAACTGAGTTCGACCGTAATCCAATGGGATTCTTCTCCATCTATGTAAATGTTCCGTCCGTCCGCGACTGCGGCGTGAACAGTTCCATTTGGCCACGAAGAGTCGGTTCTATTTTAAATTCCGCCCCATTTGAGAGTCCCAGATGTCAGAATTTAGTTTTATTGGTTCAGCTAAGAGAGTAACACATTATAGAGGTCTCCTGTATATTTTATTCTGCAAGATATCCTCGGACTCTATTGGCAGATGTTTTGTTTTGTTGTTTATTGGATTTAATTTGATATGAAGCTGTGATCATGCACTCAAGGAGTGAAATACTGACTGTGAAGTGTTCACAGAGATCAGGCATTAATTAGGGCGAGCTACTACCATTAGTAGCTGAAAATGGGGGGAAACAAGATCTGGGTTTCAAAATTAAGAAGGGGTCTGGAGACTATAGGAATTGGTAACTTTTTTATCGTAGAGCGGGAAACAGAAGGGGGGAAAGGCCTTGGCGGAAAATTAACATTAATAGGCAGCTGACTCTTTTGAAGTGCGGAAAAACAATTTCGCTGAATATCTGAGAGCGTTACATCGAAACTCTGCAATCAGGGCCTCGCTTAGTTGAGGTTAAGCGCATGGCGGATGACCAAAGTAACAGACAGGGAAGGTAGGAGAATGTGCCCTAAATGTGCGAGAAAAAGTCTTGGAAATACGAGGATATTCTGATTTACTGCAAGGAGAAAACGATATCTACCGGACCAGTCTGTCAAGACTAATTTTCTGAAGGAATTTTATGAGGCGATAGGAGCACGGCAAAGTGTGGGGCAAGGAAAGAGTTCGGCAGAATTTGTGATACAAGGTTTTTTAAAACCATGACTATCAAATACTGGTGAGACTTAATAAGGGAGCCAGCCACAAAGTTAAAATTTATTTGCTATCAGGAACAATTGGGAAATGTGGAAAATGCGCATCTACCATAAAAAAGGGATTTGGAAAGAATAGGAATAGGGTGGGTTTGGGAGACAGGAGTAAGAAATAGAGCAAAATATTTGGAGGAAAGCTACAGGATATTAATTGATACTGATCGGCAGTCAGTGGAAGCTGAGTATTCTAACAAAATTTCACTGGAATTTCAATTGGAACTAAAAGGGGCATGGGGGAGGGAAGAATGTATAAATGTAATGTTAGGAGAAGACACAACGGCAATGGTTTGGCTGTGTCTGCGAGATGGAAAGCGCAGAAAATGACGGATGACACAGGGGAAATGAATGTGTTCTATGTGTGGTAAGGAGGAAAATACGGTACAAATGCTTGCAGAATGTGAAGCTACAGAGTGCTGGAGGTCGCATATTGTGTTTAAAACTTTGTGAGGTCGAGAAGTAGGTAGGACGGTTATGTGTAAATTTGGTACTGGATAAGAATAATTGCAGGGGCTATGTAAATTTATTAGGAAGATAAGATGGGGGAGAGAGGACATAGCATTTAATGTACTTACCTATTTTAAATGTAGTTCTATTGGTTTTTTGTGTTTGTATAATATGTATTGAATTAAGTATTTCTCTTGTTTAGTGCTATGTAATCATAAATTTAAGATGCTTATTAATTGCATAATTTTTTTGTCATGGCTCGGGGATGGGAGTTATTTCCTAAACATTTAGTTCATGACATATCTGTTTATATATAATTATTTGTATTTCTATTTTTCAACATTTATGTGTAAATAGGAGCACGAACGACCTGGCGATACCCATGCGCTAGATAAGTATTTAGTTTATGTATCTGAAACCATTATTTAAATAAACACAACAACAACTAATACTACCACTAAAACGAGAGGTTGTTGATTTGGTTTATTTACGAACGCTCTTTAACAGCTCAGGTCATCAGCGTCCCATTCAATTCAGGGCGTGAAACGGCCGACAAATTTTGCTCAGAGGTCTCTTCTTTCAGGCTTGAGATTCTTTAACATGCCGTAAATGTACGATACGGGACCCACGGCTTTACTTCCCTTCCGAAGGAAGCCATACTTAGAATTTTTACGCCCGAAAAAATGCATCGATCCTGGCCGGGTTTGAACGCGCGATCTTGGGTTTAGAAGGCAAGTATGGTTACCACTACACAACCAGAACCACCACCCCACCTCAAAAGAGGAGAGTGCAGTAGCAATGCTGGACTTTACTGGCATATAAGAGTAGGTTACTTTTTTTTTTTTTTAGCAAAGTGAGACTGCTCAGATCGGAAGGGGTGGTATGGGAACACAAGCCACACTATTTTGGAAATATTTATACATATGTGTATTTATCGGATTGTAAATTATTTACTTTTGTACTGATTTATTGTTTATGTTATTTTAATTGACCATTTCTAAAAATAATTTCATTTTCTATTTTTTCTTTCATTCATTTATTTCATTTTAATGTATATATAGTCTCTTAAGAGTTAACTATTCATATGCAAATTCTTAGTGTATTGTAAAAGCGCGTACGGTCCCAGGACCCGCGCAACATGGATGAGTCTAAAAATATATTTTGTAATTAAATTCACTATTGCTACTGCTACGAAGGCATTCAAAAGTCTTGCAAAGGTCACCTTAAGGTAAGGCCTGAAGTTTATCCCCACAATCCTTCAAAGTCTCTCCATCTTCACATACAGTTGTAGACAGTGTAACCACTTGTCAAAAGCACTCGGACTGAGATATTGTGAATAGGGCTGAATTTATAGCCTGAGCAAGGTCCTGCACTCGTTTAAAATGTTTTCCAATAATGCAAGGTTTCACTTTAGGAAACAACCTGTAGTCGCTTCGTGCAAGATCAGGGCTGTAGAGTCAATGGTCAAGCAACTGGACTTTGGCAACTTCAGTTTCCTCAACTTTGCAGTTGTTCTTTGAGGTAACGCATTGTCGTGCAAAAGCAACAATCTTGAAGTTCCTGTCTTTGTACGCCGCCGTCTCAGTTCTTCAAATAAAGGATCCAAAATATAAGTGTCATTACTTCTGACGAAGTCAACCTTTCATAGGTGAAGAAAACAGTGAACAATCGCTTTCGAGAATAAAGATCTTGGTCTTGGGTCATTCTCATTTACCCACACGCAGTTCTGAGCTTTATTTAGGGTGGTATAGAAATGAAACCAACTTTCATCACCAGTGCGTATATCAGTCAAACGTTTAGGACCATTTGGTGGAAACATGTTTAGCGGTTTCCTTGCACATTCCTTTCTCAGTTTTAAAGTTCATAGACTATACTATCAATGCTGCCAACACTAATACTTAGCATTTCAACAGTAATGTGTTGATTTTCCTCCACCAAGTTCTTCACTCTTTGATTTGTTCTTGTCGGTCCTGGTGGTGTAGTGGTTACCATACTTGCCTCCTATACACAAGATTACGGGTTCGAACCCGGCCAAGACCGATGGATTTTTTCGGGCGTAAAAATCCTAAGTATGGCTTCCTTCGGAAGGGAAGTAAAGCCGTGGGTCCCGTGTCGTACATTTACGGCACGTAAAAGAACCTCAAGACTGAAAGAAGAGGCCTCTGAGCAAAATTTGCCGGCCGTTTCACGCCCTGAGTTGAATGGGACGCTGATGGCCTGAGAAGTTAAAGCGCGTCCATAAATAAATCAATCAATCATTGATTTGTTCTCTCGTTCACAGCTTTCCGAGGTGCTGCTGCTTAGTAGTGCTTATTGAAGTTAATGTTATGCGAACTTAAAAAATCTAAATTTATTAAATAATCCCAAATGAACATTTTATATTTCTATTAAAACTTTCGGAATTTCCAGCTATGCCTGATGGATAAATCCCAGCTATATTGAGCTCTGTTGTGTTGACCAGTGTTATAAGCACTTCAGCTGTTTTCTACAAGTTTTATTTTGCTATGAATTGCTTATCACTTTAATTAGAACATTTCTGAATGCTTAACCCCGTTTTCAAATAGTTTCGGATCCTTTCCAGTTTTCACTGCTGGATCAAGATCGAGTGAGGCAAGCGACGGAACCTACTAATTAAAGAAATGAGATTAAGAGGAAGGGAAGTGAAGAAAGTTGGAGAAGCGAAAGGAACCTGAAAAAAAAAAAAAAAATTGAAGCCCGGACAATGCCACCACACCAGCAGCGAGGGCAATTTAGTGCTCTGTCCAGCCAAGTGTTACATTATTTAGTGAAATCGAAAGACAGGTTACTATGCCAGCGCCCTTAAACCTCGTCTCTCATATAACTTAAAGTTAAAAATTTAACCTTACGTACATTCGCTATACTTTGAAAGTTGTTTATTATCGGTTAACAAAAGTTAAATGTGTATTCAAACAGTTAAACGCACCCTTAAACCACGTTGATAACCATAACGTTGCATTAAAAGCATATAAAATGCATATTAATAATATATGTGGGGTTCAGAGGACAAGTGGCATAACTCCACTTAAAATGAAGTTACAGATGGTACAACTTTGTGCTCTGAATGCTTTCCTATTGAGTTCAGAGCAGTAATTAAGCAGCACAATGATACAAATAGTGATAACGTACACATGTACACCTTTTGACAAAATATATGTGGATCGGAGAACTTCGGGGACGCCGTAAACGCATGCAGTTAGTTCACGCTGTGCCTATAAACGTAATGATCACAATCAGAAGCATCTGGAAAGAGAACGTTAGGGTAGAGTAGCGGTGACCGAGCGCTTTACAAGGCATTGCTCCTCTGCATAAACTCCTGGGTTCAAATCCCACTCAAATTTGTTTTATGTTTATTGTTTTATAAATGTATTACATCATGATATTATATTTTAATGTTTTATTTGACTTTTATGGCATTACCTTTGCACACAAAAAGCTTAATCACAAACTAACGTATTTTTTATATATAACTAAATAAATACATAAACAGAAACATTAATCTTCTAAAGTGAAATCACACAGAAATAAACAGAGGTGTATGAACCCTCAGCATGTATAACTGCCCTCAATCTTTGGGGTATTGGTGATATCAGATCTTTACAGTAGTGTGGACGAGAGGCTACAACATCCCAGGCTTCTTGAATTTGTGCCCATAAGACACTTTTTGTCCTTTTGACTTTTGTCCTGCATATGCAGGGGATGAGTGTGCAGCAGATTGCATTTAGATAGAACAAATACTGAAGGAAATGTTATAATATTCATTATATGTGTATATATTATCTTGACGTTAAACCTTGCTGTGTATGGGAAAAAATATTACGAAACTAATTTGTCATAATATGTTACTAAAGTTTATTAAAAAGTTCTTTATGCCGGGTGGCGAACCTTCGCTCTTGAACGCGAAATCAATGCACACTCTGCCACAGAGCTAACGGAATACACACCAGTTGGCTGTTTAGTGCATGTCATATGACACAACTGCTACAGTGACTGCAGAACTTTGCTAGATACCTTATGAACTGCGCGCTGCAATGTGTAGAACTTCGAAGAATTTTGAGTTCAAAAGACTACTATTTTTTTTTTTTTTTTTTTTTTTGTCAAAGGGTGACATGTGTGATGAAACATGGGGAGGCTGAGGTTCCCAGAACGTTGCTTCGTGTATTGTGAAACACTTAAAAGAAAATGAACCAAAATGTAAAATAATACGCGACTGCATTTTCTGATTCGTGTACCGGACAGAATATTTCCATATTTAAAGTACTGCATGACCCAGACATGAAACTGGAAGTGATGAATTACAGGTTCATGCTTTCATGTCACAACTTCCTGCAATACGATGCAAACTAAAACTTAATTGAACGATTTAGTCGTAAGATACTACATTTTCTCTGTTGATACTTCGGTAAACATTGTAAGAACAAGTAGATAGAAAAATCTTTTTGTTGTGCATGTATGAACAGGGAATGCTTTTTGTTTGCAAACAATGTAGAGGTTAGAAACAGGGATATTGATGGGCAACAGTTGCAGTGGTTAACAAAAGAATTTACCGTGAAGTTCAAAGAGAGTTTCAGCCCAAATTATTAATTCTGTGAATTGATTTTGTAAACACCAAAGGATAAACCTGTACAAACTGTGTCATCAGTGAAACAGGAAACTCTCTGCAAGATCAGAGCAGCCAAGATAAAGACATGATAGATGTTCTTCCTTATATCGCTCCTTTGTGACGTTCACATTTCAAGAACTTAGAAACGTGTTCATCTGTCAATGGGTTCAAAAGCCCAGGTTTTTGACGATGAAAATGATGAACCTATGTTTTGTTAATTTACTACAAATTTGAGTAGTGTAAATTAAGTATTATGGAAGGGCTGACTGAATTAAGTTATTCGGAACACAAAGCAAGCAACTTCATATTTTTCTATAATTGTTATATTTTTAATGTTATTATCTACATAAACGATGTTATTCTAGCAGATTTGAGTAAATTTCAATTCATATTACTATATACGAGTACATCCCAATTAATTGTGCAGTATGCAGCAAAAAAAAAAAATTAGTTAATGTTGTTGGTACAGAATGTGTTCCATATGTGTGCTAATACATGCCATACATTGTTCATAAAGCTTCTGAAGATTATTGAACATATTGATGAACAAGGGTTGCTGTAAGGAAACAAAAAACTACGGTATCTTTTCTCGTAGTTCGGGAATATTTGTAGGTGGGTCATCTGTCTTGAAAACTAACTTTCAACATGCCCCATATGTAGACAAAGATCCGCGGAGCAGGCAGGATACGGGAATGGAGTTCTTAGGCGATCTCCAAAGTGTCGTTGTAGACGACCAAGTGACTCCCCCGCGGTGTGGGCTGTTGCTACGTCTTGCTGCACTCATTGTCGATGGAGGAGTAAGTTTCTGGCCTGACAAAAAGACGCAACTCCCACACGAATGGGGTAATAATGAGATCTCTGTAGCGCTCCTGGTTTACTGTTTGCGGATTCTGTTGAGCATTCTCAACGAAATAAGGGCCCAGTGTTTCATGACCGGACACGGCGCACTTGCGACATCAGGCTGCTGAAGTTCTAAAAACGAGTTGTTGCAGAAGAAATCTGAATCCTCATACGTCAATACAACACTCGGGCTGCTCATCTCTTCCTGTTAGACGCTGAGCAACTTGAATCCGGTATGCAAACTCACCCAGTTCTTTAAACATCCGCCGAACAGACCTATCGTTCAAACCAAGTTTCGGTATGTTCGACTGTAACACCTGATGGAGAAGTGATCCCTGATGCTCCTTTGTGATGACGGTTCTTGGGAAACTGTTGACACGGAACTTGACAACGACTGGTAGCATTCTTTCGTTATTTGGTACCTATCTCCTTATTAAATCTCTCCTCGTACTCTTCTTTAACGTGTCCATTCTGACTTCCTACTCCTTATGACCAGTAATGATGTTCCATGATAAACATGTTGTTTTCTGTTGTGAGAACCATAATTACAGAAATCGGCTATGGAAACTTGATCGATAACTTCAGTGTCGTTTGTTTTGCCGCACACTGTGTTAATATATTCCTTTCTATGTCAGTTGTCAAGAACTTGTCTTTACCTGTAAACCGCCCTAGGTGTAGTTACGCCACTTGTATACTGAACTCCTCAAAAGATGACATAATATTACTCCATACTTTTATTTTTTGAATGAGAGACATGATGCTGTATTTCACTTACAAGGTGTGATATATCAGACTTAACAGCAGAAATTTGTATTCTGAGTTCTGATTCTACCTTCTAAGTTTCTTTTTTATAGATAAACGAGTACAAATAATTTTTTTACATACGTAAGTTCTTACTAAAAATATTAATACAAACTTGCATGGCCTCTTTGATAATCCGGGAAAATGTGGATCTTACTGCAGTTCCCTGCCAAAAGGTATATGCTGTTGCCAAAAACACATCGTAAATTGTATAATTTTGTTTTCTCATCATTTATTGCTTATATCTATATATTTAAGAATAAATACTGGATTGTTTCGCAAGAACCTAGGAGGGCCTCGAGGACCGCCGGTATTCCTTCACCTCTAACTAAACCACAAGAAGAATTTCAATTTATACTTAATGAGAATCAGTTTGAAACTACCGTTACTTGATGCCTCACCCCAAACACGAACATTCTGCCTTTTATGAATCATTAATGAGCCTCTACGTTGGCTTTTGTCATTTGGCACGCACTGTTAAAAAACTGCTGCGTCTCGTCGAGCTTTCAATTGCAGCAATATAAAAAGAAGTCAGAAGACATTATAAAGTGCTGATGAGATCTCAGTGACCTTGTTACTGAAGGCGATTAACAGGTTCGATCGACGTGATGGCTCGTGGCACATTCTGTTAATCGTGGCGTGGTTAGGTCAAGAGGAAATTGGCATCTAACGCACGTAACACAAGATACGTGTCATGCAACAAATAAGTTACACGCAATAGATTGGAAGGCGTTCATTTCTTGAAAGACGCGTTAAACTCTGTTACGTTAAAAACCCAAAACTCTCGAAATGAGGCATGTGCGTCTGAACTGAGGGGTTCATTTTATTTTGCATAAAGATTTACACATGAAAAAACAAGTGCAAGATGGTGCTGCGTCTGCTCACTCTTAAGCAAAACCGAAGTGGCATGCGAACATCGGCCGACTGTTTGGAAATGT
This sequence comes from Metallyticus violacea, assembly GCA_030762175.1. Lineage (NCBI taxonomy): Eukaryota > Metazoa > Arthropoda > Insecta > Mantodea > Metallyticidae > Metallyticus > Metallyticus violacea. The sequence goes on from CM060841.1 coordinate 87,109,727, forward strand.
TTAAGAAGACCCCAACTGATTTTTGCAGTATTTTGTGACTATGGACGAAACGTGGGTTCATTATGTACATCTGAAACGAAACAGGGGACCGAAAGAGGCGAACTACTCTGAAGAAAGCGAAATGCCTTCATCCTCTGTAAAGTAGTTTCCGGTTTTGGGGGTATGCAAAGTCAATTCTCTTGATTTACTAATTTAAGATGGGAAAGCATTACTAAAGAATACTACGTATAAAATTTGGTGAGACCGAACATAGCGATCACGGAAAAAAACATCCGGGAATGGCCAAAAAAAGTTTCACCGTGATAATGTTCCAATGAATTCATGCCGATCGCTCATTGACCGTATTACGTTGTTAAATGCTTTTGCATCTGCCCTATTCTTCTGTGTACAAATCTTCCCTGACTGGACACAAATTTAAATCAAATTAAGAGGTAAACGAGTGTTTTGAGGGTCTCGAGGAAATCTTCCTTCACGAAGGAATGGCGAACCTGGAGAAACGCTTGCAAATGCTTGTACTTCGAAGGGACTGTGTCGAAATATAAAGTACTTTGCAAGACTGAACTTGTTCTATTTAATACAGAACCAAGTTGTTTATCGCACATCTCGCTTGGATTTTATTTCCTCTTGGGGAAATTTTCAGTGTATTTTTTCCCCAGAGTTCATTTGTTTCATTTAATTTTTCTCCCAAAAAATATGCTGAACAAGGGGCGTTAAACGATTTTTGAACCGTCAATGCAAAGTGTTTAAATGCGCTTTCTTTATTTTGCTGATCGTGAACTCTTTGAGTGTTCCAGAAGTAGGTCTTGGTACTATGTAAGTTGCACTTTCTGCACAGTGTCTACTTCCTTTTCACTGTGAAACATGCAGGAAATGGAACTTGTTACAGGGTTGCCAGCTGTCATGTCCAGTGACATGCAAATAGCGGACTGCATTCTGTTTCCTAGCGGCCAAAGTGTTAAATTATCTTCGCTGCACAGCTTGTCTTTATGGACTGGTTTAGTTTGCTTGAATGGCTAAGTTGTCATGGATATTCGGGCTGCCTTTTCGCTTTTGCTTACTCAGCTGTTTTCTATGTTGAGATGTAAGGATGTGGGGCACTTGTTTTCAATTTTGTACAATGGATCGCTTTCTAGTCATTATAAAAAGCTAAAGAACAACCAGGTTCTGGAATGTGTGTTTTTATGTTCGACGTTTCGCTCACGAGTCAGAGAGATTAAGGACACACTTTATATGCTGGTTCCCTGATGTTTTTGTTTACACCGTTTTATGTTGAATTCCACTGCTATAGCCCCGCAGAAATTTTGTTAACTTCGCTGCTCTATGGAAATTGTTGACGCTTTTTATTTGCATTCTACAGACTTCATACTAATCATTTTATGCAAAATAAGCCAAATTTCATTCAATGTTTATATAGATAACATACTAAAGGAAATGAGAGCACCCATTGTCCAATAATTAATAATAAAAATATTCCAGGATAGCTGTTTAGCAGCAATAGCAATAACAAGCACAAGGCTAAATAAAGCATAAGAAGCTATATCAAGATATTGTAAAGAATGGGGAATAAAATAAATAAAAATAAATCCAAAATTGCGATATGCAAAAAAGGCAATATATTCAAAAGAGATGGGAAATGGTGACTGGAGGGTAATGAAATTGAAGTAGTAGAGAGGTGGGATTAAATAATAGTGAAAGATGAACAGAACAGGGGGAAAATGTACTAGGAAAGAGAAAAGTAACTATTAACATTATAAGAGCCTACTTGAAGAAGATACCAAGCTTGAGTGTAGCAAGGCTTCACAGAATTTATTCAGCTATGGTTGAATCGAAAATGATGTATGGGTTTGAGACTTGGGAAAGGGCGGGAGCATGTTGGTTATGTTCATAGAGTATTTTGTAAAATTGTGTTGGGATTATCGAAGGCAGCTCCAAATGGGATGGCACTGGTGGAATTAGGGAGGAGTTGGCAGGGAAGTTGAAATATTGGTATAAGATAGAACTAAAGGAGGAAGGATACATCGTTAAAGATTGTTTACAACACAAGAGAAAGTGAAAATAAAAGGGGAAAGAAGTTGGTTATCTCAAATAAAGAAAACAATCCGAGAGATTGGAATAGCGGATTTGGATAGACAGCAGATAGTCAATAGACAAGCATTGTGGAATAAAGTGAAACTAAAAATGGATGATATTGAAAAGCAAGACATTTGGAGTTGTTTACTTTGAAACATTACAGGAAATTTAAGAAAGAATGGGTGCAGAAAAAGTATGTAGATGTTTGTAACAAAAGGGGAAGGGAGGGATTTGCTTGGGGTAGAGCAGTTAAACGGATTAAAAGTGGGAAAGAAAGAGTGTGCACTATGTGGAGAAGTAGAAAAGGATTTACATTGTACAGTTAAATATCCAGAAACTAAAGCATGCAGAGAAAAAGTGTGGAATAATATTTTTAATAATGTTTTTACTACTGAGGCATCATGGGCGACGAACATGATGAACTGACATGAAATGATAATTTTTTTTAAGGAAGTAAACTTTTCTGACCTACATTTAGGGTGCCTCTCCGTCATTTGTTATTTGTGAGGACTGAGAAAAACGTGGAGGATGACCCTGGCGGTTATCGAATCCCACACTTGCCTAATTGTGTGGACAACTATGAAGCCTTGGTAATAGAACTGGAAGATTTCGGGTCGCTCATAGTGGTGAAACCTTGTAATGAGATAACCGTAGAAGCTTCCAGTGTGTATAAACTCAAATGGAGATTTGTGGCTGCCGCAGTCACGGTAAGGGCTTGAGCAAGGTAAGCCGGTGTTTCGATTTGAGTTCCGGCCGTGAATTTGAATTATGTATACATGTTTTATTGTTGTGCAATTTAAAGTGATTTGATTTTTGCGAAATCCGAAGGAATTGCGGGTTGCAGCAATGAAAAAAAAATTGAAAATTTTCTTCCAATCTCAGTTTATCCCACTCACTAGACACCAAAAATGACGATGAAAATTTTATATGTGCATATATCTATAAATGTGTGTGTGTGTCTGTTAATGCTCTAGTGGCTGCAGTTTTTTCCTCAACGAAACTCGGAATATAACCAGTTAACAAACGATTAATCGAGTTCGTTAACCGCAAATTTGAACCATTCGGGTTAGGGGTTAACTTAAAACAAAATTTTAAAAATCGCTCTAGCGGCCGAAAATTTTGTTTTTTCTCAAAGAAACTTGGTATAAGATATTAATATAAAATAGGAAAAAAAAATTCTGAAAATCAGGAAGTCAATTATTTTAAGTACGGTTTTACCTAAAATCCAAAATTAAAGAAAAAAATTTTGCAATGAAACTCGGTATATATCATTTAAATAAAGTAAGAAAAATAATTTCTGAAAATCAGAGAAATCTAACTATTAGAAGTGGGGTATCTGAAAACAGAATTTTTGTAATCGTCGAAGACGTCGATTAAGGTGGTTCGACTGGTTAATGTTTGTTGGCATTAACAATTGGATATTCCAGCTAAGCGATAAACTCGTTGTCATATGAAAGAGTATAGGGGAAATAGTCTACGCATGCGCACGGACTTATAATCGGACTTTGCCTTACAGACAGCAGCCGTCCTGCAGTTTCAGTACCGAAGGGCAGCGTAAAAACCAAATTCCAGAGAATGCTAGAGCGATACGGAGAGGTGTACACATTTTAAGCGGTAGTGTATGTTTCATTGTAGTATAACGTGTATAATAAATGCAGGCAGAGAAAACACAACAGTTTCGAAACACAGAGAAACAAGCAATCATACGTCTAAAATTAACTATGTAACTTAAATGTTTTAGTTGTTATACACCAAACGCAATTATTGCAAATAATAAACTAACAATATAATCCGTAAATAAAATAATAATGTTTCGGAAAAAGTATATGCCTTTAAGTCTGAAAGTTATGTTCTTATTATATACGTATTTATATGTTCAGATAGCGTTACTTGTTTTTACTACATTCTCTGCTCATAAACTCTGTAATAACCTTCACACATTTCAACTTGCTGAGTAATTCACTTAGTTTTCGTAGCTCCTATGTGACGGACTTTTTCAGCGCTTCCACCAGCTTTATTTGCTTTATATGTACTGACAACAACTACACAAACTTGATGGGCTAACCGTGTTAAAGACTTTCGAGAAGTTTTTAATCGATATATTTCATCAAGCTTCTCTTCTGTTAAAACCCAATTTTTATTCTCGATTTCTTGCCAATGAAAAATCCTCGAATTTGAAGTTTATTTTCAAATCTGAAAATTGCACTTCCCAATGGAGACGTTACCCCTGGGAATTTAGTAGGAATTCTCTACTGCAGTAATTGTATGACTTCTTATGCACATAATGGTAAATAATTATCCCTTGCTGTAGCATATTTATTAGGCAAACAAATACATAATAGAAAGTCAACAAAACTTCCTACAGAAATGCTACTGAAACAGTAGGCATGATAAACACGACTGAGCAAGGGCAATTTCCCTCTAAAGCAGGCTTGAATTCCAGTCTTACTAGAAATCGCACTGAAGGTCAAGTGGTTTCCATTACTCTGTACAAATTCCGGTTGCGTAACGGGATGAGAACGCTATATAAAGTGTTTATTTGTTGCCACAGATATAGATGTTAAGTACTGTTTCTCCACTTTGCTCATTGTTACCTCAGCGTATGCTTTAGGACAAAAATGACAAACTTCATCGTTATCTTGGAAATGTTCTTCCAGATGGTATAACGCCTGAGAGAGGCACAATACTTAGTAATTCTGAGACTGAGGAAAGTTTGTTTTTAGCACTTACCTTTCGTTACTATGTCTGTGCACTTTGGTCCAAGTTGTAGAAATAGGGTGTCCTCTGTTCGGCGTATGGCTGTGGTTGGTAGTATGCGGGATAGTCATATCTTCTATAGGGGTGATGTTGGTATTCCTGGTGAACTGGTGGCGGTTCCCAGCCAGTGTACTGGTGCTCCTTATCTGTGTGGACGTGGACGTGGATGTCTGTAGTAAGTGGGGGTCGTGGAGCCCAATGCGGTGGTCCGTAGGTGCCCTTGTTCTTGAAGACATTGCCGAAGACGAAAATGAGAAGAATGACGCCGATGGTGAGACTCTTGAGCGTGAGAACGGTGAGCCCCGCAATCATGGCTGTCATGACGCCCAACTTGTACATAATGGGCAGCATCACCATGACAATGCGTCGCCTTGCGCCAAACATGCGTTCCCCTGGCAACGTAAAGATAAAACAATTGACAAAAATCACCCGCCTTGAAGAGAGTATACAACAAAACAGTCGCTCTATGACTGATGAGTAAACATCGCCAACTTTTTGGAAACTTGTTATTACAGCTTTTAAAGAAGAAGGTCTTTGAGAGCTAACAGTTAAAACATTTAAGAGAAACTTAGGTAAGTACTATAGTTCATGGGTATATAAGTTTTGCAATTGACATGTATTTAATTATATTGAAATAATTTAAACGGATTGACATTCATATAATTAGTTTTAATTGCATTTAAATGCACTTAATTAGGTTGTATAAATAGAATTTAGTTGAATTGTGCATTCCATATAGGAATAGAGTAACCACTTTACATTGGTTTATTTCACTTCAAATGTTCCGAACAGGCAGTGTGCTACATGTTCCACTTAGTACATCTGAAATCTGCTCTTGTTTACCTTGGACCGCTGTGCAACGTTCAGAGTCACTTATATTATAGTTGAAACTTCGGCAACCTTGCATCCATGGAAAAACAGGTTTCGTGCTTTATAATTAGATTCACATTATTTAATTAGGTTGAAATATATTTAACGATGTATTCAATTAGATTGAACTACATTTAATTATCTGCACCCACCTGTCCTGCTGTCCTGCCTCGCCACGTGCCCGCCTCATTTCTACTTTATCACTGCAGCTCTGTCCACGATACTTTCTGATTCTGTGATTTCCAGCAGTCAAGTGTTGGAGTCTCTCAGTGTTATACTTAGGATTTTGCCCTCCATTTTCCGTTGACACAATGCTATGTCTATCGGTAAGAGACCAGGTTTGACATTCCATATATCATCATCGGGATGAGACACGAATTGAGTTTCCCAAGTCTCCAGGACGACCGAGAAGAACATGGTCAGACACATACAAGGAGCATCTCAAGTTCACTGGTCAAGCATCGCCCCAATAGAAGGGAGTGGAGTGAGAAGTGGCAAGGCTTCATAAAGCACAAGAAACTATAAAACAGTGTAGTGTTTTCAGTAGAATCCCCAACTCACCACGTGAGTCACAAAATAAGCTTTGCCACTCTCTTCTCAGCGACCATTTCACTACAGGAACAAAAAATGGCTTTGCTGCTTCAACACGGCAATGCCTCTACACACACCGCTTTGAAAACAATAGAACTGCTGCAAAAATTGAGTGACGCTGTTCATTTCGTTCACCTTACAGCCCAGACCTGGCTTCCTTTACATTTTCGTTTGCAATTGTCAAGGAAAAAACTGATGGTTCATTTGGGAGTTGAAAGAAGCGGTTGCTTGCTACGAAAATGCAATCTTTAAAGAAGCAGGCTGCTTCATGTTTGTGTCTGCAGGATGCAACTTTGTATCAAGAGTGAAAGAGGCTATCTCGGAAAGAAACAGGCAGTTTTGTTGAGTTATCACCTTCTCCTTAGTAAAAATAGCCATTTGCAGATGTAAAAAACACGTTCGTATGTGTCGTCAGAAACTTTTCGAGAAATTAATTTTTGTTGCTTAGGTTATTTACGGACGCTCCTTAACATCTCAGGCCATCAGCGTCCCATTCAATTCAGGGCGTGAAGCGGCCAGTAAATTTTGCTCAGAGGCCTCTTCAAGAGAAATGAATGAAGGGGTAAAGAAACTCGACAAGAAATCCGGATTTCGAAAGATGCCTTTTAGATCCAAAGATGTCATTCTGCTAGTGGAGGGCACCCGACTAGTAAGATGGCACATGGCTGAAGAAAAAAAAATTCACAAAGAAATGCCCTAGTAAACAATTTTTAATGAACATGAAATGAAGAATTGAGATGCATCTTGCACTGTTACCTTTAGGATGAAATTAAAACATTGTATCTTGAATATTTAGCATTATATTTAAGGAGCAATTAAACAATTGAGCGAATATTATGGTACAACCTTTTCATAATAAAAGTAACAACTGAGGTCAGTGACCTCCTATAGATAAATGTCGCTCACAAACTTGAAAATATGCCAAAAGTGACAGAAACCTAATAGGGAGAGCCCGTTCCACTTCGTTGTTTTAAGCGCCGGAATACACAGAGTAACTGTCTTTGTGTTTTTGTTTTCCAGTTTTGCAGAACTGTTTTGTCTTTCTCTGGGAATGGCATGTTATCTGAAGTGTAACGACAGTTATTTCGTTTACATCGTGTTCACTGACTCGCTTAACACAATCTTCGCGTAATCTTGCAGTTTTGTTCCGCAAAGGGCTAAGCCAAGGAAACATGTTAAGTCCATTTTTGTGTAATTTCTTTTCAATGATAGATTACTAAATGTAACAAAAAGTCCGTCACTCAGGAGCTGCTCAGTAAACCAAGCGAATTCCTGAGCAAATTGAATAATTTTAAAAATGAATATAAAATACAAAATATGGCCTTATTAATTAATGGAATGGAATAATCGCCATGTGCACCCTCTCCATTGTTATGAGCAGTGTTTCTGGCATTTTTTCCAAAATCTTTAATGCCTCTATTTTTTAATTGTGGGCTTCCATAGTAACATATGGCATTACTGTGTGGTATTAGAGAACAAAATTAGAATTATTGCTTTCTCTAAGTACCACAAAAGAAAACATATCTTTATTATAATTATTATTATTATTATTATTAAACCACATGAATTAATGTTATACTATAAATTAAATTAAATAATGACTACTAATAGACAAAACTATGTGTTAGAGTATTTTTAAAAGTTTTAAATGTAACCATGTTATATTCACTAAAATATAGAAAAATAACAGTAAATTTCGAGTTATATTCTGTATTTAAGAAGATGTTCATATGTTTCAATAAAACAAAAGCAAGTTACTATTTAAAAACAATTACAACATACTATGAAAATATACACAATCAACAACAAACAATCGAAAGTTTAATCGATTTTCAATCGCTTTGAATTTTAATTTAAGTTTTATTGTAGTAACAACACCATTCCTTCGCAATTCGCTTTAAGAATATTTTTTGACAGTTGCAAATAAATGCAGGTTCCTGATTTACTTTTTCGTAGATGATTTGGTAATTCACTCTGATACAGTAAAGGGATTATAATTAGCCTTTTAAGAAATTATTACATCTTCGCAATGAAGATGAATGATTAATTGTGTTTTCAGTAATATATAAATTGTTTGCTTAATACATTGCTCAATATCGTAATATAACATTCGGTTGATGATATCATTTTAGTGATGAAAAATGATAATAACGTAATTGATTTGTGGTAATTTAATACAACTGGTATCATTCTACATACTATCGAATTTGATGAATTGTAAAGACTGTTAAAAATTCTGGTATACAAACAAAGATATCTAACCACTACAGAAAGTAATTCCTTAGACGAGTTCGGAATTTCGGTATTACGGTAAAGGTACTTTCGTAGTAGTTAGTAGTAGTAGTAGATCGCGAGTTCCATCCCAGCCAGGGTCAATGGATTTTTTCGAGCGTAAAAATCCTAAATATACTTCCTTCGAAAGGGAAGTAAAACCGTTGGTCCGTGTCGTACATTTACGGCACGAAAAGAAAAACCTCAAGCCTGAAAGAAGAGGCCTCTGAGCAAAATTGATTAGCCGTTTCACTTCCTGAATTGAATAGGACGCTGATGACCTGAGATGTTAAAAAGCATTCTTAAATAAAGCAAATAAAAAAGTAGTAGTTACGTAAAACATTTTGTTTCTTTCCAAATCGAATTACATATTTTGATTAAATACTATAATGTATTATGAAAGTGTACATGCACATTACCCCATAATCCGGCCATTGAACAAACATTTGAAGCAGACAACAAACAGTTGAAAGTGTGAGAATCAAGAATGAAGATTCAGATAATCATTGCGAGCTTCTAAAAGAAATAAGGGATAAATCTAACGAAGTCATAAACAGTAAATCAAATAGAAGGCATTACAAAGAGTATAAAGAATTCTGTTCATGGGGAACAGCAAATAATAAGAAGCACGTTAACGAGATTGATATGTTAGCATACATGCACGATTTGGTAAGCATTTAACCTATAATTTGCAGTTTGTATACTGCATACTCATACTAGCGATGTTGTTACAGTCCAAGTGTTGTTCTACGTAATGGTCGAAATGTTTAATGATTCCGGCAGAAGTTATTCTGTTGCATTTTCTTCTTAATAATATGTTGAACTTGCGGATATAATGCACATTACAGGGCCATCATTCCATATTCATAAATAAACACTCCCTTCCCTGCCAATAAGATAGAGAACGGCCAATGCATACACAGGTATAGCAACTTAACAGTTACAAGGCAATTGTTTTATCCGAACGTATTAGCTTTCTATCGGTTGTTTAAAGTGCATCCCGATTAATAATTACATCAATGTAAAGTTCCATTTCCCAGGAGCGAAAAGAAGCTAAATTCGACATAATATGAAACAAAATATCATAACGGTAATTACCAGAGGAGAATCGAACACATAGTAATATATTGTAAAGTAAATATGTAATATGCACTAGATGAACCACTTTCGGGTTAATGCAATCCATAGATAACGTAACATGCAGTCATCACACAAACAGCTTAGTTTCTATGAAGCAGTAATGAAAATGCACTGAAGCCCTTGCAAGACGCGGAGCGATTTGCCTTAGAAACCGGCTTGATAAAACTTTCAGGAAGTTTCGATCAAACGTTTCTTTTGTTTAGAATTTCAATTTTGTGGCTGAAATTAGTCACTTTATTCCAAGTGATACTGTACATTTCTGTTGGAAGATTTCACAGAATACTTCAGCAACTGGTCAGATAGAACCGTTGTGTGTCACACTTCTCTTATGTGGGAGTGTCCCGAGCAAACACAAGTCCGCTACTCTTTACATTCAGAGCTAAAGCTCGCATTTAGAATTAACTAATTTATTTATTTAGAAATAATTTGCGCGTCTTATAGCGAGCAAAACCCTTTTAAGAAAAGTATTTATTTGTGTGAATATGCTTTTTAGTTACTTTTATTTTACTCTCTGCCTCTTTATACTCCTGCAAAATTCTTCTCTCGTTGATAAATTTACTGGCACAGTATCCTTACAACGAAACTATTGAGAATATCTAAAAACCCGACTAATGGTATCTTTGAATGCTACATTTTTTATGCCATAGCTAGAATTTAATTTTTGTAATGCATTATAAATATTTGACTCGCTGATTATAACAGTATTAAAGTGTTTATTCCGCTCCTCTGAACCATGCCATAGCTTTTCTGTTATCTTAGAAACGGGCAAAAAAAAAAAAAAAATTATATATATGGTTTCAAAAAACGCAATGAGAAAGTACATTTTCGTTTCTACGTTATATAGATGACGATTGGCAATCCTGTTAGTATACTATTACAGATAAACGTCCTTGCTATTGCCACCGCATTGTTGTGTCATTTCAACATTATTTATGTTCATAGTTTTTGTTTAAACCATAGGTTATGCATCTTGTTTAATACAATATATTTGTTAAATGCAATATTTGAACATTTGCAGTGAATGGCTTGAACAGAAGGGCAGCAACGTAAGGATTTGGGAACTAGAAAAGTATTCTGCAATGGTGAGTTAAGTTTCATACTATTATATTCAATGTAATTTAGTGTACTAATGAATTCGTGTATAAACCTGAACTAGTAATCTTAAGACTTTTGCTTTGTTGGTTTCTAAGTAAACGTACATTTTTCTGCATGATAAAATTATAAGTTGGAAATGTGTCGTTCTTAAGAAAGGTTAACAGATGAAGTCATTTCGGAAGAGTGGAAAAGGAGCAAAAAGACCGGATCATGGTTAAAGAGCAATGCTCGCATACGCAAATGTGCTTGTCCGTATAGCTTTTAATAAGCACGTCCATCCATGCGTTCTGTATTATATTTTAATATATTTATTGCGGTGTAGCATATCTTAAGCTGCAGATAAATTGAGCGCTAACTATACATAACATATGAACAACAAAATGAGGCACATGGTAAAGATTAGTGTAGTATTTAAATGAATAATGCTTTTCTGCAACGCTGTTTTATAATAATTTCCGATCGCTTATTCTAATATAACCTAACCTAACCTAACCTAACCGAATATTCGTTATAACAAATAAATGATGTAACTTTTAAGCTGAGCCAGGAGATGTATTATCGTACATTTTTTACTTCTTAATTTCAGTAATGATGATTTTTGATCATTTCAATATGACGATTGTGTTTAGCATACCAGAATTTGTAGAAAAGGCGTATTTCTTATCTATTTTCACGTGTTCCATTCTTTATAATGTATAGTTATCAATTGAGAACAGTGAAGAAAGTGAAAAACTATGAAGAGTGAGAGATTACATTTAGGGAATATTAAGGGCTGTCAGAGCATTCTTTTGGTTAGATCATTAAAGCTAGACGATGTCAGAGTTAAACGGGCTTAAAGGTACTCTATAGATAGTGTTGTGCAATTAAAATTAAAAAAAACAGCAAATTTTAATGGCATACACAAAATGTACTTATGCTATAAAGTTGTATCTCAACTCAGTTTTTAATTTTTACTGCTATAAAGTTGTATCTCAACTCAGTTTTTAATTTTTACTGCAAATGCTTATAAAATTGTTTTCTTCGTGCGAAACTCTAATGTGTTTAAATGAAAATGCTGCACCTACCTCTGGTTGTGGCGTACTGCTCAATGGCAAGGTCCCATTTTCCTGACCTCTGGTGCCGGAACACCGTCACGTCTAAGCCAGGGAGCAATCGCCAGCGCAAGGCGTGGCTCCTGAAGGCGTCCAAGGTCTTCCTGACGAGGAGAGCCATGCCTAGACTCACGTCCTTGTCTCTATTCAGTTTCTGGATCTCCCTGATCATGTTTCTGTGCACCGGGTCGTTCACCTTCTCCATGACCAGTCCATCGGTGAGCGGGTAGACGTCCTCTCTTGCCATGTCGCTCACGTTAGCCAGCACCATCAGCTGCAGGCACGTGATGAAGTCGCCCTTAACCTTGCAGCTCTCTGCTAGGGCGCTCTGCAACACCTCGTTTTCTTGCTGTGCCATGTCCATCTTCGTACGCAATGCAGAGTACTTGGGAGAGCCGTCGACATCGCTGACAACCCCTGAACACAAACAAACGAAAGTCACCAGCCACAGCGCAAGGAGCATGTCTGTAGCGTGTGCGTCACAGATGAACCAGCCAGGCTCTTATATCGCCACGTGCTGAGGGTATAGAAGTCGCTTTGGGACTGACAGGTGCAGGGGAGGCACTACGGGGATGACGAAAAGCATTTTAACGTCATCTGCAAGTGAAATGACGGCGAACAATAGTTTCAGAGTAGCTGACGTCCATGACCCAGATCGCAATTAACTCAAGTCATGTCGCTCAACACAAAATTCTTACGCGTCTGCAATTACATGCGACATTGTTGTGGGCCAGCATGTGCATTGTTTTAGTAATTCGTTTTGACTCGGTGAAATACCGGTACAAAAGGTAAGTAGGAAACAGGTTCCTGGCAGAGGGCGCGGGGGGGGGGACAAAAAGTGTTTAGGTGTCGTCAGTGTCATCTAGCGGCAATGGCCATCAACTAAGTATGATCTGCTCCACTGCTCACACAATCGATTCTTCATTTTAGTGCGGCAACATTCGAACTTCCTTGCACATGGACATCTTGTGCTGAACACAACAAAAATAACATAACACTTAAATTCTTACATCTCCTTAACATAAATTTTACACTCAAGTCCTTTACGCATAGTTTACTCTCATCTTAACATCAATCCCGCTTTTTGATTGGAAGAGAATCTGCAACAATCCGAATCTTTTGTAGGGGCTTAATTTATTTTCATAAATATATGTTTTACAAATTGGTATTAAAAGTAGTATCATAAACATATAATTTAAACACTGCCAACAATGCTGATAATTACATAATAATTATTTTAGAGTGTTGTAATAAAAATATTATACAGAGTTCTTATTTGTACGCTGTAGCAAGTGTCATCTGTTCTATGAATGACGCGCATCTTTATGGAGCAGGAGAAACGGCATCGTCTGCTGCTGGTAACACCATCACCAGGCATTTTGACCGGATGTTCCACTGTATAATTTGTTAAATTCATTTTTTCTTTGTGTTAACTATAATTTGTATTTATGGACATACTAATTGATCAACAATGTTTTTACTCATTGGTACACCTTTAATTTAAGTTCAGATAATAATTTTTCGTTATGCCTAACATTTGCATATTTATATACAACTAATTTACTATCAACTTTTAATTTGACCGTGGGTACATGAGCAGGTCAGTGTTTTGAACGCAATCAAAACCACCACCAACTTTATCAAGACACTTACCGCATAAGAACTGGACATTTGCTGAACATGTGCCATACGCGTACTTGTTGCACTATTCTTGGTTTTGTTGAGACTTTTACGTCCTCCAGTCTGGCAGGTATTGCGTAATCTAGCTCGCTGGATGTTACCGGTCCTTCATAGCGACTGTACCAAGATTGAGAGTCTGCAGCAATCTCATGACCTTCAGGTTAAGATCGAGAGATTAATGAACCATATACTCTGACATTGCTGAAGGGAAACAACCCAAGGCATCTCAATCATATATTGGCATTATCTTACAAAAGGTTAATTTTGGATTAACGCTTATTCAGAACTGTGGTGCAACATCTAACTGGATAATATTCAGCTCCAGTTGTTCAACTCAAGCGTCTAAGATACAAAAATCGAAATTAAGCCATGGTATAGGACCGCCTTCACCTTCCCATCTTCGTCAACAGTTAAGGACTGAAGCAGGACTGTTCAAAAGCATAATTTGGAACTCAGTACTAAGAAAAATAAAAAAAAATCCGTATTTACATATACAATAACGCCATTTTGAGTCCTCCTTTGACAAATACGTTTGTGACATGTAACATTTTTTTTTTTTTGATTGATTAATTTAAGGACGCTCTTTAACATCTCAGGTCATCAGCGTCCCATTAAACTCAGGGCGTGAAACGGCCGACAAATTTTGCTCAGAGGCCTCTCTTTCAGGCTTGAGGTTCTTTTTCGTGCCGTAAATGTACGATACGGGACCCACGGCTTTACTTCCCTTCCGAAGGAAGCCATACTTAGGATTTTTACGCCCGAAAAAAATCCATCGGTCCTGGCCGGGTTCGAACCCGCGATCTTGGGTGTAGGAGGCTAGTATGGTAACCACTACACCACCAGGACCGACACATGTAACATATTGCACGTTAAAACCAAATATAAATACCTTATGTTCATTGATTGTAATTCTATATGAGGAGCATTCAAAGCGTTTTGCAAGTGTCACTTTAAAGCCCAAGCCAAGGACTCTTATCCTCACAATTCTTCAAAGTACTCTCCATCTCTCTCCACACACAGTTGTAGATGCTACCACTTGTCAAAAGCACTACGGTACTCGGACAGAGATACTGTCAACGGAGCTGAATTTACAGCCTGAGCAAGGTCTGCATTTCTTTAAAAGGTTTTCCAACAAAGCAAAATTTCACTCAGGAAACAACCAGAAGCGCTTGGCGCAAGGTCAGGGCTGCAGGGTAAACGGTCAAGCAACTGGACTTTGGTGACTTCCAGTTTCCTCAAATTTGCAGCTGTTCTGTGAGGTGACGCATTGTGGTGCAAAAGCAACAACCTTGAAGTTGCTGTCTTTGGATGTCGCTGACTCAGTTCTTCAAATAAAGGATCCAAAATATAAGTGCCATAGAATTCTCCATTCATTGTCATTCCTTGTGAAACCACTAATGGCCCTTCATAGTTGAAGAAAACAGTGAACATTTGCTACCGAGAACGAACATCTTGTGAAGAACAACCGGTCTTGGGTCATTCTCATTTACCCACACGCAGTACAGAGCTTTATTTGGGGCGGTATAGAAATAAAACCAACTTTCATCACCAGCATACATCGTCAAACGTTTAGGACCATTTGGTGAAAACATGCTCAGTAGTTTCATTATATATTCATGTCTCGTCTTCATTGGTTAGGAAATGTGGAACACATTTTGCACAAAATTTTCGCAGCTTTAAATGTTCATGGAGTATACTGTCAATGCTGCCAACACTGATACTTAGTATTTCAACAATAATATGCCGATTTTCTTCCACCAAATTCCCCACTCTTTAAATTGTTCTCTCGTTCACAGCTTCCCGACGCTGGCCAGAGCGAGGTTATTTATCAAAGTCTCTCGCTCTTCTTCAAATGATCTAATCCATCTTGCAACGGTATCAATGGACACACTTGACCGCCATAACCAGCTACCAAGTCCTCGTGGCTTTATTATTTTTTTTCTCTCCTAGCTTATAGCGAGTGACAATGTAGAATTTAAAATTTTCTTTAGAAATATTCATGATTTTTCACCAGCTATTTACATATTACTGAATTAAACAGACTGTACGATAGTGACTATTCAGGTTAGTGATAGGCAGTGGAAATGAAAAATATCCAGTTATTTAATAGTCGCAGCTTTCCTTTCATTCGGTTGTTTTCGTAAATCTTTGATGTTTCATTCGTTTTACGAAACGGTTTTCTTCAACCATATTTGTTACCGCTTAGAATCGAAGTATGCTCCCATTGGTTACTATCGAATGTTATTGGAATGATGTTTTCTTGTATGCGACTATGGTAGCGCTACTTGGTCCTGGAAATATAATTGAAATCACAACCAGCTGCGTGTCACACAAAGCGTCATCATCGATTTACAAGATTTAGGCCTAATAAGACTCGTTAGGGTCATGGTGGACCATATGAGCAAATGAAAAATGAAAACAAATGTAAGTAACTTTAGTAAATATTACAAGTTAAAAAATGAAACGTTTACCTAAATAATTTAAACATATGGTATGAACAAAAATGCTGTTTCAGATAAACCTTAAGGACAAAAATTCGCAAATGTATATATTTACGTAAAATGGATTTATAATTTGTTAATAAAAGTGCTTAAGTTGGGGAAGTATGCAGCTTAATGCTTACTTATTTTATCTTGTTATAATATGCCTATATTTATGTAAATATGGGCATATTAAAATATATAAAATAATAATGCTGTAAGCAGCATCAAATTCTATGATACTTGCAAATGGTAGGAATTTTTAATAGTTTTAACGCCTGTTTTTATTACTGAGGCTCCACAGGCGGTGGACACTGATGATACATGAGATGAAATGATGTATTGGGAAAAGATTTTTTTAAGGAAGGAAACGTTCCAGGCCTAAGTTTAGGATACCTCACTGGCATTTACCATTTATGAGGTCTGAGGAAAACCTGGAAAAACCCTCAATCAGGGAGGACGGTCCTGGCGGGATTCAAATCCCAGACCTCCGGCTCATAATTCCTCGCTTTAACGATCTCGTCCACCTGTGGTGGTACAAATGGTAGAAAACATATAGATTGACGCAAATATTTAACTGGTTGTTATGTTTCCAAATAAATACTGAACGTGACCTAACCAATTCTTGAAATTAGCCACAGAATTCCCAACATCATTTTTTTTTAAAAAAAAAAAAGGATATAAGCATATATCGAATCGTGGTAGTGTGAAATTTAGTTAATTCATGCAACATAATTATATATATGTATATATAATGTAACAAATTAACAATAATAATAAAAGTTGATAAGAATAAAACACTTAGATAAATTCACACTTGAATTTGCTACATTTCTTGGCATTGAAGAAATCAAGTAGTTCGAAATATAGCAATTTCAAGTGTGACTTTATCTGTTTTATCCTTATCTACTTTTATTATTATTGTTAATTTGTTACATTGTTAATAGTGTTATTTTATTTTTATTTTATATATATATATATATATATATATATCAATGAACACTGATTTACATAAACTCTAATTTGCTTAGTCGATCCTGGTGGTGTAGTGGTAACCATACTTGCCTCCTAAACTCAAGATCGCGGGTTGAAACCCGGCCAGGATCGATGGATTTTTTCGGGCGTAAAAATCCTAAGTATGGTTTCCTTCGGAATGGAAGTAAAGTCGTGGATCCCGTGTCGTACATTAACGGCACGATAAAAAAACCTCAAACCTGAAAGAAGAGGCCTCTGAGCAAAATCTGTCGGCCATTTCACGCTCGGAAGTGAATGGGACGCTGATGACCTGAAATGTTAAAGATCGTCCACAAGTAAAATAATTTAATAATATAATTTGCTTTAATATCATTATATTTAAAAGGCTCTGGGTAATTTGGCAGAATGCAAATGAAATCATACTTTATTGTTTAATTAATTACAACAGGCTTGTTCTGGACTTAATATTATTTGTGATAGGATGCTATTAAGTATAAATAGCTTTTAGCACATAATAGAGGGACGTATTAACGCTGTTGCTCGTTTGAATTGGTGCAATTTGTATATGCATTTTACGTTTGTTAATAATACCAGCATATTACACGCTTATAACCGAATAAAACATTAAACGTGTTATAAAAATAGATAATATTTGACACTTTATTCCAGAGATTAGATTACCCATTTCAGTAGTAAATAATGACACTATGGAGTGAAAGCATTCGATTTTATTTGCTTACTATCGTTTAACAACTGATAGTAAGAAACATTCGTAAAGCCCATTACTAATTCAAGTTTAAATTTGCACTTATGCATGTTTTGATAGCTTAGGTTCCATTGTTGGCAACTGCGTTAGTTACATTTTGTAGACATTATTATCCAACAATGGATAGACTGGTTGTAAATTTTTTGAATGCTCCTAGAAATACTAACATCAAATGAATAAAGATGCTTGTCTTTGATGTATATGATTTTATATTAATTATTCTTGTGATGAAATTGGCGTAAATGAGAAAATAGCTAGATCAACTGCGTTTTCAGTTCTAGATGACATTTCTTTTTAAAATTATTATGGAACGAGTTTTCAATCCACGAGGCTTAGATAACCGACGTGGGCCGTGCCTTTTTTGGGGGGGATCGTTTATTTATTTGCTTTATCTTCATGTAAACTGGAAATTAAAGTAATCATATTTTTATTGCAACGAAACATGATTAAATTTATAAGGGCATCATGAATGTCACAGAAGAACTATAAACTTGTTCTTGAAAGTTACTTGCGAATGATAATTTTTATTAAGAAGGATTTTCGTTATGGTATACTTCAGTGTGTGAATAAATTCGACAATTAAATGATTTAGAAAACATTTCTGAAAGATAGATACGTTAACTTCATGTAAAAAAATAAGGTTAAATAATTTGTTTCTTTAAACCGAATCATTTGCTTTAAATTCCCTATTTTCAGTAGGAATATCATGTCCTAAATAAAACCAGAAAATTCTTTGTTAATTCTCTGAAAAAATAAATAACTAAATAAATAAAAAGTAAAAACGCAGAAAGGAATAGATTACTGCCTTCGACTAGGCCGGCAAACCACAACGAAGTCGTAAACTGATTCAAGACACCGTTTATTTTTAAATACGTATAATTATGCTATTAGTTTATATTCTTATAAGGTAAATTTATAAAAAATGAGCGGAGCGATAGTTGTATAACATTATAAGCGAATTTCATATTCTATTATTTTGTATATCAGAATTGCAAAAGGATACTAATAAAAATTAATTTCAATGTCGATTTTCTAATGAATTAGCGCGAAGTCAATTTGGCTGTCATTGTATCAATGGAAACTATTTATTTCGTTTGTCTATTGTTGTTAGTGAAGATGGATTTACCTCGAGGAATTTTAGCCCAATTAGAAAAAGCTGAATTGTCACTAATATCGAGAAAATTTTACGATACTTGTCAGAATAAAGACAATAAATGTATTAATTGGATGAACAGTAAATACATTAACGATATTTCATAAACTTTAGTTTTGGCATATATTTCAGAACATCTTCAAATTCTAGTAATTCGTTTTGTAGCTAATATTAACTTATAATGGAAATTTATGATTAACCAACTATTTCAATAATAACAACGCCGGCAGTGAAATCTTAAAGAATGTTATAATATTAACTTATTAACTGTTCACTAAATCTGTAATTATGTATTTTGCAATGAAATTTAATGATTTGTTCGGTTTTCGGTAATACACAAATTGTTTCTTTAATATTATCATAGCATAATATTGAGGCGATGAAAGCATTTTAACAATGAAAACAACTTAATGACGTAATTGTTGCTATGTTCATTTTATAAAACTAGTGTCTTAATATCGCATATTTTATGAGCGAATCTGGCCAACGGCAAATAAAAAAAGTTATTAGTTGTTGCTAACGGAGTGTGAAAAGGAGATAAGCATACTACTTTTCCACGAAAGTATGGTCTAATATATTATAGGTGTATTAGTACAAGTCCTTGTAAAGTAAGAATCTGTAACTTTGTGTTCCATGAAAGAAAGTATAACACTTTGTAAAGTATTGGTAACAAAATGTAATTAGGTTATATCCATTTCTTATTAATAAATTCGTAATTTTAATGTACAGAGCATATATGGTCATTCCTGCTTAATGGTCTTGTATTTTTTCTCAGATATAATAATTGAAATACTTTATTATGCATGTCAACATTCAAGCGTAACAGCTCGCTTTGAGACGACGATAGCATACAGTTACAAAGCAGTATCAGCTTCAGCCGTCGAGAGATGGCAGAAGAATCGAGCCTTTCGATTGCGCTCCATCATTTATTTTCTTAGACCGTTTTATCATTTATATTTATATAAATGTATTATTGTTTGGCAAATACATTTTCGTTATTAGCAAAAAATTAGGATAATGGTGTCAAAAGGATTAGTTTAAAAGAGAATGAGGAATGGAAAAAAATTATTTTAGTGACATGTAGCAAGAACCTTATAAAAACATACAATTTTCTGGACTGAAACATGCATTTGAAACAAAAGGTCAATATCAGTGATAAGCCGTACTTCCACTTAGCTCAACGTTTTCATTGTACTGAATTATTCTTTCTTTATACATATTCCTACACTCATCATTATTACCTTAGCTAATACTTCACACACTTAGGTCAACTGATTTCAAAAAAGTATTAAAAGATATTAAAATTTGCAAAGGTATTTGTAGCTACCAATACACCTGCACTACTAGTACTGATACTTCTGTGGGACAAAACATCACTTGCACACTTGTAAGTATGGAGTTGTAAAGTACAAGTGGAACAGAATTTTACTAATAGCTTCAAATTACAAGTTCATACTTTTTTGGGAAAGGGTCCATGTGTGCAAACGAAATCAGGCGAATGCGTACAACACGTTCATAATTATGTCGCAAACGATTTATTTGTGGACCCGGTTTAGGTGCCGAGTTTTTTTCTTCTTTTTTTTCTGTTATTATACTGGTGCAGAAAACTGTAGAATAGAAAGGCAGTACCAAACTATACATTTTGAGGACAGGAACAAGCGGTCACAGAATCTTTTTTTTTTTTTTACTGCGCTACGTGCGACAACATGAAATCCGTCATGTTAAGAGTTTCAGTTTATGAAACTTGTTTATGGCGTGTCGGGTGTAAACAAAATGCACTCTTGTATAGTACTAGTCACTGTCGCTAAGTGTGTCTGCAACATTTGTATTTTGAAGCTCAGTGGATGGTAATGCGAAAACTCGTCTTAAAATTAGGCCAATTTTATGGTTCCATCATGACGGCACCCCTGCACATTTTTCATTTGCAGCACCAAATCACCTAAACAGAACATTTGGTGACAGATGGATAAGACACTGTGGACCAACGCGATGGCATCCAAGGGCACCTAACTCGACACCGCTCTGGGTAGCGCGATAAGCACAATTTATGAAACACCAGTTGAGGATCCACAAGACTTGTAGGTCACGTTATGGCTGCAGCAGAAGTGCTTCAGACTACTCCTGGTGCATTTCAGAGAAGTGCCGATCCATGTCACTCTGCTAGCGTGAAAATGACGATCATGTTGGACATTTGTTACTGCATGTTGAGAGCAATTAAGCATTAAGAATTGTAAGGTGCTGACATTTATCTGTAACCGTACATTAAGAAGCAAAAGCACTTGGTTTATCGGTAAGAATGTTTAGAACATTTGATGTAAATTACAGAATGCACAACCATTTGATTTTCTCCATTCAGCATTTTTAAGATGAGTTGTACAGTACGCGAGTTAAGTAATGTTTAGTTTCTCATTGTGTACGAATTAGTTGAGACAGTACATGTGAGTTATATATCATTTTACTGGCAAATGAAGTCGTTTCGTGAGATCAGATTTCAATTATGATCATGTAGCACTCCTGTCATTATACTGCTTCTGCCTTCATGTCCCTAACCTCAGAATACTCAGCACTGCCTTTCTGCTCTACAATTTTCCGCATTCTGTATATACTGTTCAACCTTTCAGTTTGTAGTTTCACAAGCTATATATTTAATCTTTGATATGAAAAATTAAAGAGTTCTGTAACAAAAGTGAAGGAGACGAGATATACTCATTGTTTTATCCGCTTGAGAAGTCCAGAAGAGAGGCCCCAACAGGATTTAAGTGATTGTTAACTCCTTGAGAGAGAATAAGTCTCCCAAGTTAAACTTCTGTGTACAGTTTGTAGACACCACCTCATGCAAGCGAATCCGCTTAACGCAGACCCAACCTCTGTTTCTGCATCTTCTTGTCACGGGTGGTTGTGACGTCGTTGTCCGGACTCTCTTACATCGTCTTCTTCGCCCGTCTGTAATGGGCTCATGTACATTTGCCCCCAAGAGGCATCTCCGAAAGGAAGAAATACGGCGCCCAGGATCCGCAAACGCGATGCTTGGGCATAGGTGAGCTTCCTAACGTTTTCATAGATGTCGGCGGACCCACCAAGTTCTTGAGGTGTCCGGATGCACTTCCCCAGACAGAAGCCACTACACAGGACAAACTGTTAATTCAGGAGTTCATATCGACATGTATCTTTTTTTGCAGATACAGATACAAATTTTTAGGTTCTCTGGGGTTTTGTTGGTACACCTGAAAGCTATTTTTTTAATTTACGGCAATTGTTTATGCACTGACGTCTATCGTGAAAAAAAAAAAGACAAGCTTCATCCTGCCTCAATGATGGTTTTATGGGACAGAAACTAAAAACCACAAATTACAGAAACAGAAGTTTAAAATCCTCTTAAAATAAAATATTGCAACATTAGTTTGTTGATTTGCAAAGTAAATGCAATAAAATTTTACTTACTTACTTGTTTTGCTTGCTTAACAAAATACTTTCACAGAATTTGTTGACAGTATACAGTTATGATAGCAATACTGTAAACTGTTCACATGATCGGATCTATTGCAAATGCTTTTGTAGTTCAAAAATCGTTACTAGTTTTAAGAATTTAAATTATTAACACGAAAAGGCATTTCATATATAATTTAGTATTATTTTAATAATGGAAAAGCTTACATTCATATATTAACTTTTTTACATCTGGGGTCATCAGTAACACAAAATTAAACGTTTAGAATTTATAAAAACTTGAGCTAATAAAATGCTTACAGAATAAGCCTGAATAAAATAATAGCCAAAAATATTAATAACTTACAATACTCAAATACAAAAGTACCATGAATATTAACAAAGATAAAGTGAAAATTTCCACCAAGAATTGCCTCACATTTTAATAAAAATATTGTTACCACGTAAATTACTGGAGGGCCCAAAATACCTTTTTACACACTTATTGTTAAGGTTGAATTGGATTACCCCATAAAATTTGAAAGAAATCAGAGATGAGAAAATTTTAAAATCCTTTTTTTAAAATTGAACATCTATATTTAAAAAAAAACATATATACTGCTGAAAAAGTTTTAAATAAACGGTCCGAAGGTACAATTAATGAGATTTAAATGTACTAATGAAAACATATGTTCATAATTTTATGAATTATTTAACAATAATTTAAAACATGCATTTTATTTTATTTTATTGTTAGCGAGAGTTTAAAGTACTGTAACTTTTCAATTGTTGATCAGATGACATTATAAATTGCCTGAAGACTGTTGGTTATAGGGTGAATGTATATACAAGTTTTCAAATAAATCTAAAGGGGTCATATTTTACTTTGTCAAAAGGTGTGTAGTTTTCCATGGAATCGCCCTGAAAGGTTTTCGAATTTGAATAACATAAGCAATATGTGCCAGGGTGATGCTATAAGTAATTAAAGAGATGTGCTCAGTCTTGCAATGTACTTTATTTTTAGCGTAGTCCACTTGAAATTCAACGTACTTGCTCCAACGTTTATCCATGTTCCTGATTCCCTCGTGAAAAAGGGTTTTCTTCGATGCCTTTAATATATTCGTTTACCTCCTGTATGACTTATTCGTTTGTATTAAATACGTTTACAGCTAGGAAAGTTTGGAGTTTCGGGAACAGATGGTAATCCGACGGAGCGAGATCAGGTGAATAGGATGGATGCAGAAGCATTTCAAATCGTAGTTAGGTCAATTCGTTTTGAGCGAAGCGGCTTGAATTCACCGGTGCATTGTCATGGTGAAACAATACCTTTTTGGTCATTGTCGAATGTATTTCCATGATTGCTGTCTTCAATCTATCCAAAAGTGATGCGTAGTATTCTCCAATAATGGTTTTCCCCTTCTCCAAGTAGTCAATCGAGAGAATTACTTTTGCGTTACAAAAAACTGAAGCTATCATCTTTCCAGCGGATGAAGCGCATTTCGTAGCCGTTTCGTCTCGTACAGTCCACTGTTTGGACTGCAGTTTGAATGCACATTTCGTCCGTAGTCACAAAATATCATAAAAATCCATTAGTTAGCTCTTAAATACTTTCAAACAGAGAACCGATGTTCTATTTGGCTTTTGCCCCGGTGCGAGCAGGCGCAGCACCCATTTCTTGCAAAATTTTATGTGTAAATTCACTATGCAAAATAAAATGTATCCCCTTCCCTCGGTTGAAATGCCCCTGGCCTCTGTTAACTTGCACATTTTCGCCTTTCTGTCGGTCAATCATGGACATACCGATGATTTCTCACCTCATAGCTGATTTTGGAGCTCCAGGACGTGGTACGTCTCGATGCTTGTTTTGCCAGACTTGAACTCATTTATCTAAAGGCCAACACTTTCATAGAAAGGGCATGCCTCATTCAATGTAGGCAAAACTCTCTCATGAATTTCCTTTGCTGTTTTCTCTTTCAGGAAAAAAAAAAAAAAATTGAATCACACGCTAAATCCGAACTTATCCATTTTTTACCGTCACTCGAAACGCTTGTGTTTAAAAAATATCCAATCAATGAATTAACATCAAAGTGACTTATGACCAGAGCTAATTGATACATAAAAAGCATACTTTATGATCACATATACAGATGCAGCTCTTGCCCTTTATTATAGGCGAACCAGGTTACTTCAAATCATCCTCTATCAGGCATATTGTCCGCACTTTTTAAAGCCCTCTGTATTTGTTGTGTACGTTCCTAGTAGCTCATCAACTTAGAGGATTGAAAATGAAAAGGTTTGTAATTTAAAAAACTTTATTCAAACTTTTTAACACGGTTTAAATAAATACGCATTTAGCACATGCATTTCGTATCTTTATTAACCAATTATAATGAAGAAAAATAACTCGGGCGCTCCAGCAGAATGGTTTCATTCCGTGGTCTGACGGAAATT
The DNA here is from genome assembly GCA_030762175.1 of Metallyticus violacea. Classification (NCBI taxonomy): domain Eukaryota; kingdom Metazoa; phylum Arthropoda; class Insecta; order Mantodea; family Metallyticidae; genus Metallyticus; species Metallyticus violacea. The sequence continues at coordinate 87,134,543 of CM060841.1, forward strand.
ATAAGCAATGATTGCATGCTTATTAGAGGCTTTACTTTCCCTTCTATCGTCAAATATACGTGGGAAAACTGCCATATGAAATGGCATCTGTTCCACTGCCCTACTCCTGCACCTGAGAACCACCGAAGTGAAAGCAAATTAGCAATACAGATTTATGGTACAATAAAGTTATCAGAACGAGGTTTTCGGATGCTCCGAATGTTCTTGCGCGCCCGTCCTCAGGCGTTAAAGTCCTGCTCACCTGTCTGAAAATAACTAACAGCTTTGGCCTCTTCGGCAAGACTCGCAAAAGTAGGTTTATGATATCTTCGTTGCTGCGTCTGTAAAAGTAAAACTTTCCGGTAGAAGGAAAGAGTTCTCAACCTGTGGAACCAAAGGAATACGAAGGCTGTTCGATAAAGAACGATCGTGCTTTACACATTCTCATAATTTTGATATTTCTCAAAGTACGACATTCATCTTCCACATCCATTAAACACGATACCTTAGGACTCACAGGGGTCAGTACTGGAGCGTGCTTTGGAAGAGGAGTCAACAGTAAATAGTGAGGTAACTGAAACAAGATATGTAAGCAAAAGCGGAAGCCTAAAGTCGAGAGGCGCTACGTTACTTGATGACAATGCATCCCCACACTGTGAAAAGGCGTCATTCTAACATGTGCTGTGATCTCAACTTCCGAATCAGTTGTTGCTCTTTTTGTCTTAGGGTGTGCATGAAACCATTCAGTGCCAAGGTGAGGATATAATTTTGTGCACAACAAAAGAGAGTGTGCCATTTCCAAGAACGTGTAGTGTATTGAGGACTATTAAAGTAGATCCCGCTAATACAACTCATTTTGAGTGCTTTTTCGTGTGGTTAACGGTCCCTTCTGATGACTTGCTTGAATGTTCATGTTAGCAATCAGAGGCGCAGGGCCAGTTTTAACCGACAAAGATGGCCGAGGTTGCTAGGCACAGACCCATAAACTGGATATCTGACGTTGGAATACACATTTTTCATATGTTTATCTCAGTCAGCAATAACAAGTGCCAGGGAGGTACCTCGCTTCTAACTCGCCCCTCCGAATTTCTCTTGCAATTTCATAAGTGTCCTCCGACTATTTTTTTAATAGTGTTTAACGCCCGTTTTTATTACAGACTGTGAACACTGATGATACATGAAATGAAATGATATATTGGGAAACTAATTTTTTTTAAGGAAGGAAACGTTCCAGGCCTAAATTTACATTACTTCCCCGGCCATTTATGAGGATGGGGAAAACCTCAGTCAGGGAGGACGGTCCTGGCGGGATTCGAATTCCATATCTCAGGCTCACAAGTCGCGCCTTAACGACTTCAGCCATTCATGGTGGTTCCTTCGTCTATGATATCTCAACAGTAAAAACGGGCGTTAAATCCAGTGGAAGTTTCAGCACTGAAGATTTTTAAATCAAAATAGAAACTTTTGCTTTTGCTTTTCTTTAGCCTAATGTTGAATCGGTTATTTCAGAAACAGCGCATATAGCAATTTTGTCATTTTGAGAGAGAAAAAAAAATACATCATATTACATCATTAATGTTTTCCAAGACCAGAGAAAAGTGTTTATGTTAAATGAAATATTTTCTGTTCTGTTCTCATTTTTGAGCTTCAAAAGAAAAACGTCACAAGTATTATTTCTGCACAAAATGATTTTTCATAAACTAAACAGTTAGATTCTATTATTTTTTTCTAATGCAGTAATAGGCAATCAGATACTTACTATCAAACCAAACACACACTAAGCATTTACAAGTCGTACAGCATTTCAAGTCACGTCTAATCTTCGTCTTCAATATCAGAGGGAATAGCAGCAACCATGTCGTTGCTGCAGAACGATTCAAAGTCAACACTTTTTTTCAAGTTCTCGTTCTTATTAACAGAATATTTTCTTCTGGATAGGCTTTTATACAAGAGAGAGAAGGAATATTGTTTGTCTTTGGAAGGCTGAGGTTCCTAAGCAGTCCGTTAATGAATGAACGGGTGACAACGTTTAATTTCTTCTGACTGCTGTAGGAAAATTGCTTGTGTGTAGAAATTTTGAAACCAAATCTGTCCTTTTTAGAAATTCCTCGACCAGAACTCGTGAGAAATTGTAGTCTTCTTGTAGAATGGTAGCCATCAATTTTTGACTGACAGAATATCATCAATCGCTGCTTCCTAAATGGTGAATCTGTCTGTAAGATTTGCTCGTGTACTGTTCGGGATAATAGATCCTATCCACACGTCCAAGAACTCGCTTGATGGTGCCAAAGTCACGATCGTAAGTTAGGAAGGAATGTCCCCGAACTGGAAAGATGTGCTTGATTGGCTGAAATCTACCCCTGTCACATAAACATCTTACAACTGTATTGTTTTTATTTTGGCCTGCAGCCCCATCACCAAACACTGTAGAAGTTAGATCACTTTCAAAGTAGTTCAATAAAAAAATACAGATCCATTAGGAAAGTTATGAGCTTGATCCTCATGGTAGATATAGAACTTTGCAGCATTAGTTTTCAAATTGTGGATACAGAAGATATTTACCCACAGGTCGTAGGTAAAACATTTCTTGTACGGGAATAAGTGGTAGATACTTTTCAAGTCACAAGAAGATTACAAAGGCTACGAAATCTGTTAGCATTTATAAAGGTTATTTTAACAAACTTCTTAGAATCAATTTTAAGTTGTAAGTATAGAAATGTTCCTTCACCTTACTTTTAGTATCTGTAGTTGATTAACTTCAATTCCTTTGTTTTCTGTTTCTTGAATTTTCTGCGATTTTGATTCCTTACATCTTCGGTTACACTCACTTTCTTCTCAATTTGGATATGTAAATATTATCTTGCATATTTTTACTTTCCATGGAATAAAAGTAAGTGCACAGGTCAGTTCTGGCTTCTTCGGAAACATTGAAATAACTTTTATCTGCACATATGCATCTTGAATTTTACCGGCAAGAGTTTTGCCTCTATAGAATGTATTCAATGCCTTTTACTCTGACATTTTTATTAATGTTCCTTTGATACTTATTAAGACAATAGTTGGCCACAGGACAGGTTAGTCCATTTACTGTAGAAAGAACCTATGTACTTCATGTGTATGTTGTGGTAGCCACACTTGCCTCGTAAACCCAAGATCGTGGGTTCAATCCCAGCGAGAGTCGATGGATTTTTTCGGGTGTAAAAATCCTAAGTATGGCTTCCTTTGGAAGGGAAGTAAAGTCGTGGATCCCGTGTCGTAGATTTACGGCATGTATAAGAACCTCAAGCCTGAAAGAAGAAGCCTCTGAGCAAAATGTATCGGCCGTTTCACGCCTTTATTTGAATGGGACGCTGATGATCTGAGATGTTAAAGAGCGTCGGTAAATTAACCAAATCAACAACATTCACGTATGTTGTATCTGCAATAAACAGAATCATGAAAACTCTTAAAAGCAGATCAACAAATGGAATACATGAGTGATTTCTGTACCAAATGATGCACTCTGGTACACTCTCCAACTCAAACCGCTAAAATGTCACATGTTTGGTTTCTGAGATAACCGATTCAATTGTCAGCAGCTGCAAACAAACATAAAGCATACGACAAGGGAAGCTTTTTATTGATGAGCAAATATTATTAACATCCGTTAACTGTGGTATGCGATTTTTTAAGCTTCCGTTTAGTAACGCACGGCTATAAAAGTGTAAAATGTTGCCTGATGTACAAGTACTAAATAACTGCTTGAAAATAGACGCTCTAACATGTTTACAGCTGCCGGGAAGAAGGTTGTTCAACATTGTGATCCACGACATCTGTTGCTCTTCACGATGCTATTCCTCTCTTGGTGTGAACGATACGGAGTAAGCAGGACCTCCCATCAGTTGAGAATTGCAATGACAACAGACTTAAAACGGAATTCCGCAATTTTCAAATAATAACAGTATGTTACTACGGCTCCTCTCTGCAAATCGTCAACCAGAATGACATCTTGCGCGTCCCAAATGCTCTTTCTTAAAGTGCAGTCATTTGTTTGGCCTGAAGGTCATATTTGACATACTATCAAAAAACTGTAAAGAAATTAAGGCTTTATTGTTTTACGTATTACTTATAGATAGTAACCATTAACCATTTATGAGTAGAGTCAACATTCTAGATACCCCATCAAATCATTATACACACTATGGTATGAGATGCTGTTTCCTTTACTATATTCCTGATAGTCATGCGATCATGCAATAAATAAAATACAACGAGGTTATTTGAGGTAAGGGAAGATAACAGTCGTAGCGCGTAAAATTATTATCTTCATTTTAGTATTTATATTTATACCGGAAGCTGTATTTAAAACATTTAATGATACACGCTAACTTGTGCTATGTACTGTTATTTGTTTTATTTACAGACGCTCTTTGACATCTGAAGTCATCAGCGTCCCATTCAACTCAGGGCGTGAAACGGCCGACAAATTTTGCTCAGAGGCCTCTTTTTTCAGGCTTGAGATTCTTTATCGTGCCGTAAATGTACGACACGGGACCCACGGCTTTACTTCCCTTCCGAAGGAAGCCATACTTAGGATTTTTACGCCCGAAAAAGATACATCGATCCTGGCCGGGTTTGAACCCGCGATCTTGGGTTTAGGAGGCAAGTATGGTAACCACTACACCACCAGGACCGACATGTGCTATGTACGAAACATATACAGAGAAGTAGTAGGGCGATTCGCAAGAAAATATGCCAGTATAAAAACTTAGCAAATTTGTTTAAAAGTTACGGAGGCAGAATTTCTCAATGACAAAAAAGTATTCAAAAGTTTTATTAAATACAGGAATTTCCTACATAGAGGCTGGCAATGCATTGCCACTGAGGGGCATCATTGTCAACATCTCTTTTAACTAAGGTTAATGCTTGTTATTATCACTTTTAAATACTTTCAATTTTCCTCTTCAGACATAACCTCAATATTCCTGGGAGACCGCGATATTGGCGGACAGTACTCACTTCTTGTGTGCAGATTCCCAGCTGTCTTCTGTGCAGGAGCATCTTGATCACATGCCGCAGTTAAACGTGTAGTAATTTTTGCTGCTTTGACGCCTTCCTTTCACAAAAACCATACAGTCCATCTTTGTTATGATAGTCGCCTTCCATCTTTTCCACTTCCTTCTCTACTTGACAACAAACGAACACTGTACTTTTGCTACACACTCTGCTTACAACCGCCATCTAGCGTCTACATGGCGTACTAGTATAAGTCCACCGCCCTACTAATGAATGTGTCAATAGATTGCGCCGTATTCGTAAAACACCGCTATCGTACATCATTTCTTAACGCTCCTCGTACTAACATACGTGCGGCGACTGTAACTCAAATAACCGCACTGTGCACTACCATGAAACCTGGGTATAGCTAGCTTATAGTAATCTAGGAAGAGAAATTTACGGTTTTCCAGCACCCTAACCGTTCGGTTCTCGGCGGTTAAACTTTGTTTCATTAGCTGGCTACCAGCTAGTAGTAACTTTATTGGTCTCCAGTATTTTGTATTTTATTAACGAATTGTTTAATTAATCTAGTGTCTTAATTTAAATTATAATTTTTATAGTTTATGTTCTATTAAATTACAATAATTCTTTTTTGTTTTATTTTTATGGTTTATAATTTATGATCTGTAAAAATTGTAGTCTCTAGTGCAAAGAATAAATAATAAAATTGGGCAATATAAGTTCCGGTAAAGGCAACAAGGTGGCGGGACGCAATATTGCAGATTTTATTTAATTTGTTTTTATTTTTATAGCTATTCCTGTAATCAACAGTATGAATTTCTATCAGAAAACTCTGGAATAGCCAATAACTAATGTTGAACACAATGAGTAGTTATTAGGAATTAGTTATTAGGTATTGGGTGGCAATAACTTTTAAACAATTATTAATATTATGATAAAATTATAAACAATAGTTTGTTTAATAGTCGAACATTTAAATACAACTAAATAATGATGCCTATATGTTTAAAATTGGGCTTTTCAAATTTCGTTCTCTCCCCCCAAACTTGAACCCTTCTTTAACTTTAACTTTCCGTTATTAACCGGTTTTTATGTTTGATTAGTGACTCTAAATTTCTAGATAATATCACCCCGAAGAACAACTTAACTTTCCGCGAGAAATTAACACTGAAAAGGCTACCTAATAGTTCTAACTGTTGCTAACGGATCCTCAATAGTATTAAAGGACATTTCCTCTTACAATGCCGAAGCTTACCGACAGCTTGATGATGTTACTTATGAACTATTGCCTTCCGACCCTACAGTAGAGTTTAATCAAGATATAGCTTTGTTTATCGCTTCTTCTGGTACTGCAGAAGGACTTAGCCCCCCAAGACATGCTCTACATAATTCTAATGCCTCTCGTACTTCTACCATATATTTTCTCCCTAAAAGTCATAAAAATAACTGTCCAGGCCACCCGATAGTAACCAGGTTCGATTCTCCCATCAAATTCATGTTTGTCCTAGTAGATTTTTGGTTACAACAATTTGGTCGTCCTACATCAAAGATTCCTATCATTTTTTGAGTATGCTTAAGAAAGTTGCCCTTTCGGCACATTCTAATATACTTCTGGTCACTATTGATGTGACGTCACTTTATACTTACATTCCCCATCATGAAGTATTAGCTGCTGTTAGACATTTCTCTCGAGCACCTCCTCATACCCCGTCCACAGATTTCATTTATCACTTATCTGGTTCTCACTCGCAATGCATTTAGTTTTGATAATAAACATTATCTACAAATTAAGGCACTGCATTGGGCACCTTAATGACACCTCCTTATGCCAATTCTTTTATGCTTCACATAGAGGAAGACTTTCTTAAACCAAAGCCTCTGGTATCGTTATTATGACTGAGATATATTGATGATATATTCGTGCTTTGAACGTATGGCTCAGAATCTCTCAATCAGTTCCCTACCAATCTTAACTCCAAATTTTCAGTTAAGTTCACTTCTTCTGTCTCTCCCAATGCTGCTACGTTCCTAGATAATGATATTTCTTCATGCAATGACTTTTTTATTATGGAATATTAAGCCCACTAACTTATAACAATTCTTCATTTTGATAGCTGTCATCCCCTGCATACCAAAAGATCTATTCCTTTTTCTCTTTCAGTCCGCAGTCACCGTTTTAGGTACAACTTTTCATCACTTGATACCATTATTAAAAACCTAGCTCAAAAGTTCCAAGACCAAAAAAAATCCTTCCTCTCTTTTAGAATCCATTCATCCCAGCGCACAAAACATCCCTTTGAAAACCTAAAACTTCCACTAAAAACTTCATTAACATTGTTAATACTCACATGTATGGAATTGAGTGCATCAGACCTGTTTTAAAAGAATGCCATGATACTTTATTAATGCATTCATCTTTAAGTGATTTTTCTAAATTTGTACCCCGCCTTACTTTTAGAACACCTAACCTTAAAAGTTTATTTCGCCGCAATCTATCTCTTTTCAATTTACCTTTACCCCTTTGCAGGCTCATATCCCTGCTAATTCCTTGTGCGCTAATTATGCCGTGTCATTCGTTCCACAGCCCTAATTTATCCAGAGAATTTAAGATTTGTTCGTTTGCTACCTGTTCTCATAAGAATGTCGTATATATGTTAACTTGTAAGCTTTGCAAAGCATTTTATATCGGTTTAACTTCTACTGTTGTTTCGTTCCGTTAAAAGCAAGTCTCCCTTGCCGGTTACCAAATATGCCTTGTCTCACTGTAAGGGTTTTGATGATGCTTTTAATTTAACACCTATTGATGAGTTACCTACACATAGCTCTGAAAGTTTACTCAGAGATAGAGAAACAGCAGCTATTTTTACATAAAGGTGTATATCATTGAGTTTAAATCTTACGTGTTAAAGGTTGGTTTTCTACTTTGTTATTTTTTAATTATTAATATATTTCTCTTTCTTATTTTTCGTCCTCCACTCTTTTCCCCTCCATTTTCAAAATTTACTTTTACCACCTTCACTTATCTTCTGCCTTTGGGGCAGCAAACTAGCATTAAAATGTTTGCGTTGCTATTAAGTGCTTCACTTGTTATACATGTGATGTGCGCCTATTCAAAAGTATATAAGAAAGGGGTTTGTTTCATTTTTTATATCCTGTATTCAATTGAGTATCATACTGACCATTTGAATTATGTGACGACATATTTTCTATCAATCAAATATAAAGACAATTTGAATTTAAAACAATCGCAGCTACTTTTCACTGTTAATTTATCGTAATTTTTTACCGTAATCCTTTTACTGCCTGGAAGTGCATTTGTTTTTGTCAACGTCGCCAATTCTTGTTTTCCCTCAAATCCACGAGCAAGAATGGATAAATTGCAATAACTTGAGAAAATCAGCTTCTACATCTTCATATATTTCGAAATGTTTATTTTATCTAAAGATAATTAAGCTCTTTCAATCAGTTTTGATAATTGATTACAATTAATGTACATCCAACTAAATAGTGTATTTATGCAAATCTAATGAGTAATTGAATGCGATGCGCACCCCAAATTCGAAACTTAAAATCATAAAAAAAAAAAAAAAAAAAAAAAAAAAAAAATGGGCATATTGTTGTACAGCGTCTTAGAGATAAGCCCTTCCGCTTCATAAAACGATCAGAACACAGAATTTATAAGTGAACTATTGTTACATGGAGCACGTAGGGTAAAATCAATCACTCTGCTGTTGCCTGGATGTTGGTGTAGGTCAAAGAAGAAAACGTTATTTCTTATAGTGTCACTAGTTATAAGCAAACGTTGCTCTCAGTTACATTGAATTCTCTTCCTGCATTTCTGTTATAATTTTTTAGCCTAAAGAATTACTTTACACTTGAAAGTAGCATCATAAGATGTTCCTCTCTGTTTGCCCGCCATTTCGTGACTACCCATTATTCAAACGTTGTATATAATAATAGACCAACAATACATGTAAGAAGTCGAGAATTGCAGCAATGCATTATGACGTAATACACGATATATTTGAATGAAGTTACCTGCGAACTACGGAACAGAATTGCACTCGAATGTAATGCGTGCCATAATTTTGAATACTACATTTAGACATAAAGATGCACATTAGATTTCCTTAAATATAGTAGTTTAAATATTGTAGTTGTTCAACATAAGTAACATTGTATGTGTCAATTTAAATAAATTATTTAAAATTATAAAATATACTTCTATAATAATAGATGATAAAAAGTGCAGTTAACACATTTAAGATTGTTATTCTCTATTTTGTTTTTCTGTGCTGGCATTAGTGATCTGTCGTAATCAACCCTCGTACATTCTAATCTCATGATTCCTGAATAGCTAGGCATTTGTAAATGTGTTTAAAAATTACATTATTTTTGTTCTCATTTTATTTGTGAAATAGTTCTAATAAGTTATACGTTATAAGTTATCCGATTCTCTCAGTTTCCTGCATAAATTTACTCACTGCATTAAATCTATCAGTGATATCAGTGTATTACTTGTGAACAATTTCAGGTTTTAAAGAAAGGGGGGGGGGCGCAAAGTAAACAAAGTTTAAAAGTATAGTATGCAGACATTGAGAATAAATATACAAATATGCCTGTATAAATTCTAATAGTATTATCCTGAAGACTGTTTAGTACTTTGCGCGTAATTTTAACAAGAAGCTGAGTGTCGTAGGTGTGCCCTCAACATGATTACATCAAATGTATGTAATTCTCTAATTTTGTTCATGACCTAGGAAACTGAAGGGAAGCTTAAAGAGGTTCTGTCTGTTATGTAAACAGGTTGCACTTGCTATCGAAGTAAACATTCCTGAGACGCGCGCAATTTGAAGGCCGGAAATGAAAGGGTTCGGCCAAACGTCAATCGCTGCTGCGTTTCACGGTAACTGGTCAGGGCATCACTGAAAGCCGGTTGGTTGAGGGAACTTGCGGAAGAAAATTAGGTCATATTCCGCTTTGTCTTGCTCTCGCACGAGCACGAGCGCAAAAAATACAAAGCACTGCGCGGTTACAGTCGCTGCTCGCCAACGATGGCTGTGGGTCTGCTTGCTGTTTTCGTCTTCACCCTGAGCTGCTGCCTGTGCGCGGAACTGAAGGAAGAAGCCAGCAACGTTTATTTGCCTGTGGCACCTGGAGTTGCTCTTCGACTGACATCCTATCGGAAGCAACCGGGAACCCTGAATATCGGCCTCAGCCTTGACCGACAGCTTACAACAGGTGAGTGCAGTATAAGCAGTAGGTGTCATTAAAACAAGTTGCAGCATGCTCTTTGTATCAGATCACTTTTGGGAACGGAAAGAACAGAGTCAGGAATCCCAATTGGGAAGAAAGATAACATATGCAAGAAATATGAAGGATGGTGCAAAATACTTGTTGTGTGCCTGGCTAACTTGGGACTGCGCTGCTTCTTTATTATAAATATTAAAGTATAATAAAAATGTGCTTACAATTTCCACTTGCTAACGTATTTACAATGCTAAATGATGATTCGGACTATGATAGCAAAAAACTTGCTAATGCTTTAATCCAGTTAATAAATACAATTAAATTCATTTCTTGCAACGCAACTGTCTACAAACATACTTTAGTTTTCATAACCACCAATGAACTGTTGTTACTGATTTGTTTTATTTACGGAAGCTGTTTAACATCTCAGGGTCTCATTGAATTCAGGGCGTGAAACGGCACGTAAATTTTGCTCAGAGGCCTCTTCTTGAGGTTCTTTTATATATACCGTAAATCTACTTCCCTTCCGAACGAAGTCATACTTAGGATTTTTAAAACAACACTGTTGATAAAAATGTTTCGTTTACGATGTTTATAAAACTCAACGAACCAACACGGGTAGCCGCAGACTTTAAGGCAAGAACTCATGAGCGAGAGGTCTGAAGTCGATTTCCGCCAGGACCTTTATCCCTGACAGGTTTTTTTTTTTTCCTTCAGATTTTCCTCAGTCTTCATAAATAACAACGGGAAGGTATCCTAAATCACGCTTGAAACGCTTCCTTCCTTAAAAATTCATTTCCAATACATCATTTCATCTCATGTATCATCAGTGTCCACCGTCCATGGTACCTCAGTAGTAAAAACGGGCGGTAAACACCGTTAAAAAAAACTCAACGGTGAACCAGTGAACCGCCCTTACCAAAGGTTACGCTACATCATTGCACAGCAGATCACCAATCACAGCAGAAAGCTGCATGAGAGGGTGATATGGAAACACTTTTGATTGGACTGTGTACATTATAAGCATTTAACCAGCCATTATTTTCTTAATTTACATGTGATAAGTGTGGATTAGAGCATTTATAAAAATAGCAATAGCAGTAATAGTAGTTCTCTCAATAACAATAATAATAATAATAATAATAATAATAATAATAATAATAATAATAATAATAATAATAATGTTTTCGCGACGTATCTAGTATTTCATTTTTTACGATTATACCTTTGCATAAAAGACACGGCGAGGGGGAAATGGAGAATGCCCAAGTTCAAGGCAACAGTGCAGGCATTGGGAAAAATTAATTAATATAAGGTACGTAAATTTGTTAGACACATCTTTCCATTTTCCTGTAGACCCTGTAAATAATCTTCGTACATGTTGTACACCGGCTATCATATTGCTAGAAGGCGCTGGGTGACCTCATTGAGGTTCTTTTCCGAGATAGAACACAATAATCGCTCTATTGATGGTACAATATCACATTTTTGGGGAAGGAATCTTTGATAACTTTATCTTCTAAAGCAGATGAAAATTGAGGAGCATAGTGAATGTTCTATTGTCTCCTAAACCAACTTCTGAAGAACTGCACGACAGCGAGCTTGTTATGCAACTGTTGTTTTTCGGGATTTCTCGTCTCTTGAACCGAAAACCAAGTCATAATAAGCTGCATTAACTGTTGACCTTTCAGGTACATGTTGATCAATACGTCATGGCTGTTATAGGCAACAACAATAAGGATGCCTTTCACATTTCTTGGAAACTGCCCCAGTTTTTTTGAGCACGAATAGTTTGGTTGTATCTGACCATTTTTAATCTTCTGAAAAATAGTGGGGATCTCACCTGCAGGCAATTTCTCTTATATTCAGCTGATCTTTCAATATCCTATGCACTGTATTTGATCAAAGGTTAAAGATATTGCGCTGTCAGACGTTTTTGCAATAGATACTGTACAACATTCTTTATATGTGAGAATGCATAGTTTCCCGGCTCCCGAACAGTTATGGGTAAGTTCACGTCCCTCGTGCTGATGACCCCATGTACTCGACCACTTTATCTTCTCAAAAGAAATCCGCTCTGAAATGTAAATCGCATTTTAGGGCGATTCCTACTCAAGATTGTTGAAGGAAATTACTGTGCCATGAAAGTAGCCATGGGAGCGCATTTCTTAGGAACCTCTCTGGCTTAAGTCGGCTACATAGACGATGCCTTGTGTGCATGACATGCATGTGTTGTTTCCGTCCAGAGGCAGCTGCTCATTGAATTGTTTGAAAATGACCAGCCATCAATAGTGAAGCCATCCTGACCTTGAGTATTTCGTGCTTTCCTCTTGTCGCTTAGGTGAATGCCGGGATGGCTTTCCTTTCCACTCTCCCATTCTATCCATTTCATTCTGTAGGTTGTGTTACAGGTTGAAAGTTGCAGGCAAGATAGCCTAGTGCAGTGTGACGATACTGAAGCACCGAAATAACCTCCTCACATCCTAACAATGCAATCCAATCAAACGGTGCCAGAAAATACTTTCGGGTTTGCCTAGTTCGGGCTATCATTCACAAGCATCCATTGAAACAATAGCTCTACTATGATGTACTGGAAATCCACAGCATAGCCCGTGTCTGTTATTCTATGAAAATGTACATTTGCTTGGCCCGCTCAAACATTTGATATTTAGGCCAAGAACAGATTGCCTCGCACCTTATTTATGAAAGACATAAATGACTTCTACAACAATGGGATCCATGTCTCCAAGTTCATGCAGTTTTTTAACTTTGTTAATTCATTTATTTATTTTATGATCATAGAACCGCGATCTTAGAAGCTACTGTGCCAGAAGAAAGATAATTTGACTGAATGAGTTCAGGGACTTTGCAGTGTAGGTTTCCCAGGCATTCACGTACAGAACTGCGGGAACTCGCCGCGTGTGAAGCGCAAGAGCTACAGCTGAATTATGGATCTGTGGTCTGGCTGATGCAGCTACTTCTATTGGGAACGCGTGTTACATATGCTCGTCGTTTCATTTGATAACAGCAATATTTATCTTTCTAGATAATCTTTCTGTGCTTCCTTCCGTTTTTGCCCTGATGTCATTTATTAACTGTTTCATCACATTCGTTATTATGCATGGCTTTCCAAAATTATTATGGGTGTTTCGGGAATTGACGAACAATAAGGAGAAGGTGTTCTGTACTCTGGAATATCGTTAATTTCGGTCCGTTCTCGCTCTACTTCCGCACGGAATTTGGAAAAGATTCTCTCTCCGAAAATTCCATTCGCAGATGGTATGGTGTGGTAATTGTGTAATGAAAAAAGCACGTGGCTGAGGAAACAGTGCACAAGGTCAGAGAAGCTTACCAACGCAGCCCTAGGACTTTACTGCAAGGAGCAGTAGGAACAGGACATTACGTAAACCATAGTTAGAAAGTGCCTAAGAATGAAGAAACCCTATGGCCTTGAATTGCATCAAGCTTTGACACCGCGTGACAGAAGACGCTGTACTTGCAGCAGCGAATGGAAGATTATGATTTTATAGGCAAACTGGTTTTTAGTAATGAATTAACCTTTAATTTAAGTAGAAAAGTCAATTAAAACAATGTCCTTAAATTGGGGACAGAAAATCCTGTTGTAACGTTGAACATAGGAAGGTTGATGGGTTCTGAGCGGTTTCCACGATGATGCTGAGCGGTCTGTTTTTCTTTGCCGAAAGGACAGTAGCTAAGAAATGATCACTGAATGTCTGCTATCTCGGGTAAATGAGCACACAGGTGACTGATACTGCAACAAAATGGCGCTCCGCCTCATTTCCATACAGAAATCGGAGAATGTTAAACCAGCACTTAGTGAAGCTATGGATTGAACAAGAGTCCGACGATGACGGATGCCCTATCTGGGCCACCTCAGTCACTCTACCTTTGCGATTTTTTTCAGTTGGGTTGTCTGAGGCTCTCCCTCGTTTACCTGCAACTATTCTCACAGATGACATGCTGAGGCGTGTGTGGGAAGACTATCGTGTTGAAGTCTGCAGAGTAACAAAGGGCGTACACATCCAGCATTTTTAGTGCATGTAGCAAATTTCTTGAACTGTATTATGCATTAAAATTTGCATATTTTTATTTCAGTCATACAATATGCAGTAATTTTTTGAAACTCCGACACTTATTTTGGAAAGCCCTGTATTTGTTTCAGATCGCTGCTTCCTCTTCGCCTTGTTTAGTGCAATGCATTCCCAATTGTGATAGATTTGTCTCATTTTCGGAAGGAAAGTGGAGGTAGTACGCCTTCTAGCATTTTGTTTATGATTACCTTGATGCAGAAACCAAGCAAATGATATCCACATATTATTAAGAAAATTGTTCCTGTTTTCTTATACTTCAGCAATGTCCTGGATAGTTAACGTAGTTAAACATTTGTGTAATAAGTCAAGGCAGCTTATCTGCAAGTTTTGGACATTGTTACTTCTGATTTGAAATATTTCTGAAAAGAGAAGAAAAACAATTTCACCCACAGTGACATGCATCTCTTAGAAAGTTCCTGGGCACAGCACATTTTCTTATGCGCAACAAATGTATAAACTGTACCCGCGCTTTCATTTGAGATCACATTCAGATCAAGCAGGTTTAACCAGATCTAAGGATAATGATATCTTGCCACGGTCTAAAAAATGTGTATATAGTAAAAAATTGCACGATGCAGTTCTTCAGATTAACGTGAGTAGCAATTGAAGATATTCAGAGACCAATGAAAAAAAAAGCTTTAATGGTAGAATGCTGAAAGTTGCATACAAACATCATTTTGCTTTGTAGAACTCAAACAGGGCGATCATCACATTTGAGTTGAAAATTAGCAAAAGAGAAACATGCGGTGTAATCATTGGTTTGGCTATGCATTTTTAAGCCAACCCACCTGCATTCGAGGAAACGTGTAAAGACGGTAATGATGTTTTGAGGTGCAGGAATGACCCTATGACCCTGAGAATACCACTACTGGTTGGGAATGATCTCTATCACCACCGTGCAAGAAAGTTGTTCACCCAGAAATGTGAGAATTGCGTTTACCGCTGTACACGTTTTTTTCAACTTCTGAAGGCATCACGAAATGTTTTTTAAAAATGTTAAGTATATACCTCGCCAGATGAGTATATTGCTTATATAATATAAAGTAATATCATTCTTATTGTTTTTTTATTAATTTGTTTATTTTTTCTATTCAGCGCTTAAAATTATACAAATACATCAGAGACGGCGTGTGTATTGAAAAGTCATGTTTTAAAGAAATTTAATTGTAGTTAGTGTTTATTATTTTACTAAGTGGTCCATTGTAAATTTTTGTTTTGGCGCCTTTAGTCACCTCCAAATGAAAAACCTCTTTCTAAGAAACCGCTTGTATTTTATCGTGTTGTATGATAAATGGAAAACTTCTCCATTATTTTGTTTTACTATAAGTGAACTATATTTTGATTTCTATTGTTATTTATTGCATTGAAAATAAAGAAACACACAATATAGAGTTTCAGCCCACTGAATAAACTGGGTGAATACACGCGCACATTGTCAGTCAGTAAGCCACAGTTGGGAATCGCGAGCTTCGTGGGAACACCTCACCAGTCTCGGCTAAACGGCTGTTGGAGCTGTACATGTACAGTATTGTGATAAGAAAGCTATGGCTAATAATCCCCTGTTCCACATCGAGTGTTTATTTTGATTCGTATTTGCGTACAGAATCGGTTTGTGTTGTCAAGAGATTATTGGAGGAAGAGTTGCCATCTATAGAAGTTTCTGTTCGTGCTGCTTTTCATAATTTACATTCTCAATGCGAGCAATTGAGGAAGTATATGACGATAGAATATTTAGCCTAGCCTGTCAGCTCTTTCGATCTGATCCTCTGTGATCTTGGAGGAATTGAAGATAAGTATCAGTGAAGAAATACATTATATTTCCACAAGAGTTTTGAGTGATGGAAAATTTCGTTAGACGATGCCAGAAATGTTTGAAAAATAAAGGGAAGCATTTCCAAAATTCCTTTGGAAGACACGAATGAGTACATTTTTTTAAAGTTATCTTTTTGTAATATTATTAGCCAGTGTTTTTAGTATTAGACTGGTAGTTTCGTGAAACGCGGACTCGTGATGCCGTACGGACTGCTTGCCCATAGCTCCGCCAAGGCGCACGGATAACTCATAATGTGCTCACTCGGTATTGGATTGGCAGGAACAAAGTACTTAAGCCGTTCTCGTGGGCTGGCCCCTCCGGGAGGAAAGAGATAAGGTCAGGGAGACACCAGGCGACCAGGGTCTCACGGACTTTGTTTTCAGATATAGCTCTTCTTTGCCCCTGATTACCCCTCCAAGTAATTTGAGTTCCTCAAAAGTGCCGCTTTTATACAACATGCCGGGGCAGAAACCTTTCAACGCGCAGGGTCACCGCTACCAGTCAATTAGCCTGACATGCTTATCCTGCAACGGAGCCAACCTAACGAAAAGAGGCGAACATTCTTGCACAGGAAAGATACAAGAAATCGCAGCACTTTCCTAACAGATAAGTTGCTGGGGGTTTTAAATAGTTGAAGATAAATGACTTTTGTCTTAATACAAAGGGAAAGCTGGAAAAACCCAAGGTTAGGATGTTTGAACCCGGAACCTCCCGAATTTGATTCCTGAGCTTTACTGCCCGAGTAAAACTAGTTTAGTCCTGGTTTTATTGACCACATTTTAAAATTTAATTAAATATAATTTATTACACAAGCCGTGTTTTAGGCTGCCTTGAAATCAGGGTCAGATCAGAAAACTTAGGTCTCGGCTGGATCTTAGATTTGCTGTACCAATGCACTTACCATCTGGGCTACCATAGCGGCGAATTTCCCTCAGCTGAATAAAGAATTATGAAATACAAATATAGAATTACCACGTTTGAAGTGAGAGTGATATTATTAGGGAACATTTCAGTATCCAAGTGGAAAGAATCATCGTATCAAAATGCAGGAAATTTTGCAAAAGATAGGTATTGGAAACTTGTGGATAAATAGGAAATATCAAAACAGAGGATTCTGGAAAGAAATACACGTAAGATTGGAAGATATTGATGGAAAAGAAATATTTGGTGTAATGGGAGAAAAGAGTTCATTGAGACTTTATAGGGAAATTAAAATGTTATGGGTTAGGGAAAATATATAGAACAATGTGATAAGGCGTGTCAGGAAGGATATGCATGGGCTAAAACTGGAGTTAAGAATTTAAAAGGGTTAGGATATGATAAAGCGATAGAAAAATGTCCAATGTGTGGAGAAACCAATACATGTTTTCATTGTTTATTATACTATAGGCAAACAAAGTAATGAAGAGAACAGGTCGTCAACAAAAATGGAAGAATCTAGATGGGGAAATATTAACTAGAAAGAGTTTAATCGTAAAAGGAGAGAAGAATATAAAATGATTGGGAACTATTTGGGCAAAGGTAGAGAGAAATGGATAAGAACGATTAAGAGGAAGATGGAGGGAAATGTAACCTTAGAAGTACAAGAGGTCAGATAAGCCTAAACAAGGATAGGATAATACAGCAACATCATGATCATCAACACACTATTGAAATTGTGTGTATTGGGATCAGAATGTAAACGGCAATTCTAGAGGGAAAATATCTAATAAGTAAGATTAGTATTACTTTATTTTTAGACCTTATTTTGTAATGAATTGATAAAGTATGTATATTTAAATGCGCTATATTATGTAGTCTGTTGGAATATATTTTCAATAAATTTAAACTTCAATATATTCTGAAACCTCGTTGTGAAAAAACAATTCCTTATATGAGCTGGAGCCTTGGAATGACTTTATAGTTAACCACTCTGTTGGTTAATTTATAGATTAAGATTTAGGATCAGAATCAAAGAGAAAAAACTACAGGTCTCATCCGGAACTGCACAGTGCTGACGCTCTATCATCTGAGCTTTAACAACTTACAGTTTATATCTTGCTGCATCTCAGAAATTCTACATTTTTGAAATATGAACCCAAAATATTCTGTCCTTAATGCATTTTGGTTTAATAATTCAACCATTTGTTTGAGCCTATAGAACACCGCAACCCTTCTTATAAATAAGTTAACTCTGAGATAAATCGTACCATTAACAGATGAATATTATTAAATCAGTAGAGTAGTTTATACATTTCCAAATTAGGGTATTGCTTTAACCTTTCAAGAACTACTACCGCCTTTGTTGAGAAAAGGACTTGCAATTATGGCCTGCTCAGTTCTCAGACATAAAGAGAACTGACATGCACTCTACAAGTAGTAGACGTAGAACCAAAGTCCTTTCCGTTTTTATGGAGTCGGGTTCTGGGGAGCGCCTGGCCACTATGTGGCTCTATCTCCCTATCTGTCTGCCAACACGTCATGTGAGTTAACATAGCGTTATGGTTGGATATGGGACGCAAGTGCAGCCCCTTGCGGCATAACTTAACCAGTAGTATCGAGTGGGACTGCAGGCGGCTTAGAGACTGATCATAGACATGTTGTATTAAGCCCGCAGAGGCGGGGATTCTTTGTGCTCCTTATATACCGGATCAAGCATGTCCCTGGGCAGAGGGTGGGCCTGGAACTCACTGCCGCGCCTCGAGTCATAATTGCCAAGGGTGCGAACAAGTCGGTTTGTATGTCTGGCACAGCGAGCGAAAGCTTTATGCGCCAGCCTCCTTATGGTGTCAATGATGTACTCGGGGCCAGAAGTTTAGGAAAACTGTGGGGAGAAAAATTAGTGCCAAAAATTCTCCTCAAGGCGGTGTTTTGCGCCTTTTGCAAATAAGCAACGTTGGATGGAGCTGTGTAGCCCCACCTCACTAGCATATGAAGACATAGGCACCATTTCGGATGCAGGGATTCGACATGTGATTTATATTTTGTTTAAAATCTATGGTACCTCTCTCGCACTCACATTTTCAATATCCTGTTTGAAAAGATAAGGGCCCTAGATCAATATGCAGATTGGTAACAACTGTCTTCCGTAAATCTTCCAATACAACATCATCGACTTACAAGGATTAGGCGAAAGGGCTGGTTCTGTTTTGAATTTAGTCATCCAATTTGTTGAAAATGTAGAATAACACTTGAAAAAATTGGGTCACGGTCGGAATTTGAACCATGGATCTTTGACCTTCCACACCGACGCTCTAACCAACTGAATTACCGTGTTCTCCTTTAAGTATGGAACCACAAATCTCTCCCATCTGTTTCTTTATATTCCGTAGACCTCCCTAATTTTCTTTTTATTCTGTGAGAGATTTATGCAGAAAATCAGAACGAAGTCATAAGTATAAGCATTACGAGAGGCCGGTTAAGAAAGTAATCTCAAATCAGATAAATCCTTAAGGTGGTCTCCGAATTAGATGAGAGAGATTAATGACTCCGTGCTTGGAGAAGGACTGGGTTGCTTAATTGGTTAGGGTATCAACATAGAAGACTGAAGATTCGTGGTTCAAATTCCGACCGTGATCCGAACATTTCAAGTTTGATTCTTCAATTCCAATTACTACTTCTATGTCTCGTCAAAATTTGTCGTTACATTAAGCATAAACATGTGACATTAAAGTATGTAATGACTTAAAAGCACGACTCTGCTTATTACATATGAAGGATAGCCAAAAAGACTAAGACTAATTTATTTTTATCATCACACAACGGAGATAAAGGGGTGAAACATTTTTTCACAGAGCTCATATTACTGATAGAAAAAATTGGAAGCTCAACGCACATGCATCGTAGTACAGAAAACCAGCAAAGAGCGAGTGGTTACCGCTCGGCTGCGTAAAATGGATTCGCTTCGTGACAAGCATTACGCTCCTCTGAATTTTGCCACCGCCAGCAGAAATTGGGTATGGAATTGTACACGATGTTACAGCAAGCATATAACCATGATATTTAGCCACAATCAACCGTATTTCGAGGTCAAAGGGTTTAGGAAGGACCGTGTTTCAACAATGAAGCTGGACAGTGCAGGTACTCCAACCATAGCAGTGAACGAGACCATGATTAACACGGCTACTGTCATCGTCCGGGAAGACTCACGAATAACAGTGGATAGATTTGCAGGCATGTTACAGATTTCTCATTGTAGAGCGTTCACCTTTCTTCACGACTGCTTAAACATGAGACGCGTCTGTGCCAGATGGGTGACGAGATTGCTGAGGCCTGAACAGAAAATGGAATGGACATATGCCGGGAGCTCAGCTTCCGGTAGCGGAGCATGGCGAGGTATACCTGAATTCATTATTACAGGTGAGACTTGACTTCACCATTACGATCTCGGAAACAAACAGGCGAGCTCAATCAGGAAATGAGCTGGTGGCTGAGTTGGTTCGGTCGGGAGGAAACGTTATGCTGATTTCGTTTGACTGTTGTGGAATAGTTTATCATCATGAAGTTCCCTCGCCCCCCCCCCCAACAACGGCGATCGTTCTTTCCAGTCACATACGACGAAAGCTCTCTTAGCTGCATTCATTGGTTGGTGCCTTCACCATGACAACGCAAGCTGTGCTCAGTATTTGGCCAGAAAAAATATCGAACGGTGTCTCACCCTCCATACAACCTGGACCTAGCTCCTTGTGACTTTTGCCTGTTTTTCGTCTGAAAATTGAGCTGCGGGGCTAGAGTTTTGGTTCATCAACGGCTATCGTGGTGAAGGCGTAGTCAGTTCTGAAGACGATGTCAAAAAACGATTACCAATACGTTGATGGGTCAAGTATATACAACTTGATGGAGAGTACTAAAAATATAATATCAACCTTCACTAAAAAAAAGCCCAGTCTTTATTAACTAGCCCTAGTACCTCAATTAACTTAATAATGGAGGTAATCGATTCCCTTACTAGCGACACTTGCAGGTTTAATTTCCATTTAATTATGTTTACATACTATGCTGTTCAATGACGCTGTCATGGAAAAAAATAGGAGTTAAGTATACGTTTGAGTCAGTACACTTCAGTAATGTTAGATAGCTTAACTACGGATGCAAGCATGGTTGCATTAGAATTTTAAAAATTGGACAAAATTTTTCAAAAGGAAGTATTTTCAAGCGCATTTCTCGATGAAATGAATTTCATTGCTAAACAAAGGGGGGGGGGAGAGAGAAATGAATGCGTTTTGTTTACACGCGGGCCTCTGTCCATGATGCTCTGCTTATTTCAAGTTATCGCAGTATTGTGTCGTAAGACATTGCACTTGAGCGCGCTTTTGTGTTTATCATTTGTCATCCAGTAGCACGTATTTGTATACTGTGTTGACATTTTGTCAAAAGAATTTCAGCTTCACGTTGGCAGCACATGACCGAGCCAGGAACGCTAACCGCTGAGCCACAGCGGCGGTCGTTGTGAGTAATGAATACCCAGCACATGGTTGCACGTTTTAGCAAGCTGCCTCGTGGTATAATTGCCCTCTACAAGCGTGAGCATAAACAGAGGTAATTTTATTTATTTCTGTTTACAGCTATAGCCGTGGTATCAAGGGACCATTAAGAAGGCAGAAACGGAGGTAATTTGCGTCACTTTATGATGTACAACTGGGGAAACTAATTAGCAAGAACTGTTTGGCCTGACTGCTTTCTCTGATACCCTGGGGCGTGTTCTTTATGAACACTACAAGTTCCTGACTCTTAATACTTTTTATCATTGCCTTACAATTTTGGCAGTTTGGAACTAACGTTTCCTTTTCATTCTGTAGTTAAATGTTGCAAGTCCAGCCTTCTGGAGTCGTGTAAGAGATGACCTAAGTGCAATTTATTTCTTACTGTTGTTGAAACCTCTGCCACGTAGTATTGTTCTACCACAATAATTTACGACCGATAGTCATCTGTTACATCAGCTTTTCCCAGTTGTTATTTTGAAACAGAATCTGTCCATTTTCAACCAACGATTTATGGCATAAATAAAACCCTTTCTTAAAGGTAGTTAAAGCAGCCATTTACGGTTGCATACGAGGTGTGTTCAGGAAATAACGAACTTTTTAATTTTTTAAAATTTCAGCTCGCTTCCAACTTGCTGATTTTTGTCTCTCGCGAAGTAATTTCCCCTCTATCTATCCCCTCTATACACAGCTTGAGCTTCGGAAAGTAGTCATTGATAGGTTTTTTTTTTTTCCGGTCCTGATGGTAACCATGTTTGCCTCGTAGATCCAAGGTCATTAGTTCAACCCCAATTGGTGTTGAAGGATTTTTATGGCGTAAAATCTTAGGTATGATTTCCGAGCTGTTGGTCCTATGACGATAGATTTACGAGGCGTAAAAGAACCTCAAGCTTGAAAATACTGGCATTTGAGGAAAATATACCGGCCGTTTCACCCTGAATTAAGGTATGCTAATGAACCAAGATGTAAAAGAGCGCCCTTAAATAAAACAAGCTAAAGATATACGTTTTTAGAGACTGAACGAAGTGGGAATTTTATTTTTTCTCCTCATGAGTCAAATCTTGGAGCTTTCGTCGTTGATATCAGCTTTGGAAATAAAAAAATAAGTGCACAGGTACTAAGTAAGGAGCGTTTGGAGGATGGGGAAGAACAGTCATGTTGTTTTTTACGCACATGTCCCGAACAAGGTTTTCTCGAAGACGTCTGAAAACTTTTTATCTATTCATAGTAGACAATTGATGATGAATATCACTCTTAATGTAGAAGATATCCGCCAACATCCCTTTGCTGTTTTACATGATCTGACTATCTTTTCTGATCTTGGTGATGTGATGATTGGGCTTTACTCTCAATGCATGTTTCACCACCAATGATTATTCCAGTCGTCAAAGTTGCATCTTCATTAATGCGATCCAAGAACTCCTGACGTATCACGACACAGTGTCTTTCTGTTGTGTCAACAGCCTAGGGACAAACTTTGCTACAACCAAGCTCTTCTGTCAAAGTTTCTTGCTATGATTCTTAGGAAATTGTATACTTTTCAGCAATTTCTTGAAAAGTCAGGTGTCTATTTTCATGGAGATCTCATTAACTTTGGTCGCATAAGCGTTGTCAGTTGGTGTTGATGGGCGCCGAGGACGCGCGAGTCATCAACAATGGACTCTCGACCACTTTTAAAACGTATACATCACTCATACCACTGAGTTCGGCTTAAATCTCCATAAACTTCTTTTATCATTTCGTGACTTTTGGTAAAGGATTTACGACGTTTCATATAAAAGTTAACGTTAAGCTCTGTTCATGACAACCCATCACAATAATCGAACAACACTCACAACTCTGTTGCGTGGAACTCGACTGAAATAAGTCGCACTGCACGGCAAACTGAAGGTGTCTAGGTAACGCTAACGATGTCTCTCGTGAGTAGCGAATGATAAGTGAAATCCTATATATGTATAGCCAAGTTTTCTAGACATATTGTGCTCTAACGGAAGTGTGCATAAACTGTTGACTGTGGCAACAATGAGGTGCTTTATTCGCGGTTTTGCGGTGTTAAGCTACACAAACTTACTGAATGCATTGTCCCACTTTTCTAGCTTTGCTGCGGTATTGCGTTTTTTGTGCTCCAGAATGCACACAGTGCCTTTAAAAGTCGCACAAAAAGCTCTCCTTTCACTACACGCAGTTCCAAAGCCATTGGTGCTCTTCGGAGAGTGTACATTCACGAAAATCATCACACTTAACAAAAAGACTTTGCTATTTAAGATTCGCGGTTGAATTACTTGAAATACCAGGCTATTTACCATATTGGAAAAGCAGTGCTACCTAAGTAACCTGCATTCGCTTGTTTTCTGTGTATGATGTCAGACCTGTTTTATTTTATGTTTGTTTATTTTCTATGGAATTAATGGCATAAAGTCCCATCATCAGAATAACAAATACAAACAAAAGATTAAATCGGACGGAAAATTAGAAGAATTGACCTCACATTTGTTTACTGCTAACATATTTTTTATACTACTACATAGTTGACCGGAACACTTCTGTCGGTTTTTTTCGGCACCCACAAACTTTTAAAGCGGGGACCATTGTTGCGAGAATTCAACTGTTTAGCTTAGTGTTAGCCCTGGGGGTTGGCTCCAAATGTTGGTAACATAATATTTTTGAAAATTCCGTTATCTCTGATATGTAATTAAATTAAGTGCAATTGAGTATTGCTCTAATGAAGAATGATATTCTAATCAATAAAATAATATTATAGCATGCAATTATTTACTTTTACAGCAAAGTAATATGTCGAGGCCTCTTTACGGCATGTCTGTGAATGAATCAATGAAACTTCCTGTGGGTTCCCTCGTCCCGTTCACACAATCTTGAAGCGTATAGTACTCGCTCGTTCTATTTCTACACCGGCAGCGGAAACATTCAGTGAGTGCCCTCATCGTTAGAGCTTCATAGCCGAAATGGGCCCTTAAAATAAAAGAAGCAACACAAAAAGAGGAATCTGTTGATTTATTACGAGCAACAAACTTAAACGAATGCAAGCCTGCAATAACAGCGGCAACATTTTAAGTTCTAACATGAAGTACAATTCTTTAATCGTTTTAACTGATCTATTGAAATGTTTTAAAACGTTCGAAATATGAACCTAGTTCTATCATTTTCATTTTGTCATTGAGCTTTTATTAATCATACTTTTCACAAATTTCCGTATATTACTCATAGTTAATTTTCCTTCTTTGCAGAGTACACTTTTACCTTCCGCTGCGTACACTTCACTTCTAGAAGCTCATCGTAAAGCTTTCCTAAATGTTACTAGAAACAAGTACAGAAATTTGTGCAATTTCCAGTAATTGTTTTTGCGGAATTTTACTTAAGTTTGAGACGGCATTTAACGTTTCGTCCAAAATCACTAAACCTACAATGTAATTGTAGCTCTCATTTCTAACAAGATCTCCCCGCCAAAATCAGGACAGTTAGCCCCAAGAGGAAAAGATGATGTAACAAAAGTGGGGCCTGTCTCATCAAGAAAAGCAAAATGGACCCCGGAAAAAAACTTTTCACCTACAGACGGAGCTAACTGAAGCTGCAGTTAATGACACGACACTGTGAAGCTGTCCTTGGCTCCCCATCAATTACAGACTAATTGAGATAATTAATATGTATAATTTTCGATCAGCAACTTAGTAATTATGTGCAAGTATGTTATGCCTTTTCTTTTGGGGGGATTTTTAATGACCCAGCCCTTGTATGTAGAATTAAGATTATATAGTGTGTAAATGTGTTCATAGCGTGTCTAATGTGTAATACTATAGCAAAGTAAGGAAAAACTCGCTTCTTTCTCCGAAGACAGTACGTTTTAGCAAAAGTCACACAATAGAAATTAATTTCTTCAGGCGAACAGCATGGAAGTGGTAGTTGTACAAATAAAAAGTTCATTGACAGTAACGGGTGAAATCTGTTTGAAATCGAATAGCGAAGCTTGTGGTTTCATCAAAATTGGGTAGCGAATAGGAAGAACTAGGGGTGATATAAGTATCAGCCTATGAGCATGTTTAATACAAAATTGACACGAAAACCTCGCGTCGCTTTTCCCGTGTTAGCGTTAGTTCTTACAGAGTATGTAAGAAATAGATTTTATCTCAAAAGTGGGCAGTCTCAAAATTCTCCGGGTCAGGATAGAGCTGCTGCGTCGCCCGGGCAGCTAGAGGAAAAACGTTCAAAGTCCAAGGTACAAGATCCGGCTCGATAATCAATCAACGCTCGAGCTACATATAGCACCTTTATAGTGGGACTTTCTTCATATTAGGCATCATTTGGATGAGCGCAATCAGATTTACGTGTTTGTCAAGTTTACCTTGTCAGTGATCCGGCGTGAGACAGAGTTCATCTGATTATTCAATAAACAACCTGAGCAACCAAATCACGATATCAAGTTCCTATTCACTCAGTCCTGACTAGTTTACGGCTGTCAAAATTCAATAGAAAGCACTAGAGAGAGAGAGTCTCGTGGAGGAGGAGTTGGTTGATCTGCAATCGAAGAGCTTAAATTAATTAACACAGCTACCACACAGCCCAATTCCCAACCCCACCTACTATCTTATCACACCTGCGACGCAGGTTGTTATGGATTATTCGAAAAAGTCCGGAAAAGAAAGAATTCCTGAAAGATAAATGAAGATGAAGTAAATGTAATGAGCAGGAAAATACAGAGCTCAACTATTGAGAACTGGAGGAAAGGTCGATGAATTTCAATTTTATGTTCAGGGCGTTAGAGTACAGTATGTACCTAGAGTTGTCAAGTGCACCTCAGTATATTTATAGTTCAGATAAGAAAATGTTATGGGATTATTTGACACATATTTGTTTTTACATAATTGTCAGTTTTATGAAACAGCAATTTGCCTTATACCTGTCGTATGAGACATATTTGTAGGTATATGAAACAACCAATTGTCATAATATACCGACATATTTATCAAATTATCACACCGGATGACTTTTGTGAAACAGAACCCAGTTTGTCTTGCACGCCGACAGTTATCAGCTTATCAACTGCCAGCACTCTCTAGTCAACGTAGTACAACAGACAGACTTGCTGTTTGGTCCACACACAGTACATCAACGCAACCAACCAGCAAGATTCGCGTGTTCTAACGTTTTTTTTTATTAGAGAGAGCTCACTCAGGCGAGGTTTTTGTTTCTACGGAAGTGAATTAATTATGAATTAATTTATCTCTCCTGTTGAAATGTTAGTGGTACATATACATTTATAGAATGTGTGTCGCTTACAGTTATCACCTGCGTTAGTGTTTTCGGTTGTTGGCTTCCATATTTAAAACAAGAAAATCGGTTTTCAAATAATCATATACCTATCCCTTTATATATGAGTCGATTTTTTTCAAGGCAGTACTAATGTATAATTGAACTGGTTGTTAAGGACGGAGGTGAATATCTCCGGGATAGAAATGTTTCCAAAGACCGTCATATCTCGTCCTTTCGAACCTGTAACACAACTAGGTAATGAAACTGGATCCCAAACATTTTGAAGAAATATCCATCTCAGTATGAGAAAAAAAAAAATAACAATAAAAAGTTGGCTGGCTCCAATAGATTTGAATCTGGGACCTTTCGAATAGGATTCTCAAACTTCTATAGCCTGAGCTGCATCCTTTATGCTGATTGGAAGAATAGGATCTTTGTACCGGAAATGTAACCCAAACATGCATCCACAGGGGATGATACAACGATAACAGCACCTACTTCATTTAATTAAATCTAACGTAAAAATGAATCGCTTGCCAATTGGCGTTCGTGTTAGGGCAAAAATCCTATATGTCTGGAAATCGATCCTGAAACTCCAGGAAAAGTGTCAAAAAGAAGAAAAAATGTTAAACTCTACTCGCGGTAGTTGATCTTCATCTTGGTTTCTCCATAAAAATGACATGCCTAATACTTTAAAATGAAGATATTGAACGATGACTTCTTTCGGATTAAGTAGTAATTTTGATTTAATTCCCACAGAATATCAAACCTGGCCTTTTGTTGAAACTTTTCTCTTTCCCACATAAACTTTTATTAATGCTGTGCAGTTTATCTCTCGCAGATACCCCATACAGCGTTGGAGAAAGCATATAATATAAGAGAGAGATTTTCAACGCTGCTCAGTTGGTACCTAGGTTCACACCCAAACATGTTCGCACATTGCGTTAAGACGCGCATTACTCATAACTCCGCCATTAGAAAAGTTTTACGACTGTCTTTTATTTTTCCTCTGACGCTTGCAGCTGAACCCTAAATCAGAATGCCAGTAGGAAACTGCAGACGTAATTGAAAATATGACCCGAGATGACATTTATAAAAGAGCGTTAATCTGGTCTTTGGGTTGATTCATAGACTTAAAAGTTGGTGTAGTCCCAGAGGGTAATTAATAGCCTATAAGCTTTCAGCTTTGTTTTAAAACAACCACAAACAATTATTTTATTGTCATTTGTAGACGCGTGTTGCAGATTTCTAAACTTACACAAAGGGCTGAGATGAAATTAGAAGATATATGAGCGTCACTACGAAAGTTTTCAGAGAAGTTGGTAGACTCCCTACAACTTTTCAAAGAACTTTCCACCACATTCTACATACTGTCTCATCCTCAAAAACCACTTATCAAAGCAACTCGACTATTCATCTCCCTCAAGGGTGAAAAGTTTATTTTCATATGCACCCACAGTCTCTTCAGGGCTGAAAATTGTTTTCCTCGCATGCGATATTTTACTACTGGGAAGAGAAAATAAGTACATGGAGCCATGTCAGGGCTGTTGGGAAGATGAGTCACGAGTCTGACCTCTGTGGACTCCAGAAATTGGATGATGTTAGCCGTGTGAGCGGAGGCGTTGTCGTAGTGAAGCAGTCCTGTACTTGGACGGCGTTCTCGGAGCTTGTCGAAAACTTTCAGTAGGTACAATGTGCTATCTGAGCATTAACCATCATTTGCTCCTCCAGAAGATTGTGGCCACCTTTTTCTTCCCAACACTTCGATCCCTCTTCAATTTTTTCAGTGGATCGTCATCTAGAAGATCCAAACTGCCGGCTGCCCGTAGTCTTCAGGTCAAAATGGTAAATTCATGAAGACATCACAAACACACTGTTTTGAAAACGGTGAGAATGGGACCTTATGTTAATAAATGCATAACTTCGGAGCAGTGGAGAAACTTTCCAACAAGTATTCGGGGGAAGTAATTAAAGCAATAAAAGGTTTAAAGAACAACAAAGCGCCTGGGCTTGACGGACTACCATCAGAACTATTTAAGGGGGATTTAAGATGTGACAAATTTATAAGTATGATGATGAAAATAATGAATGATGTTTTCAAGGGGGGGGTATATCCAGAGGAATGGACAATAGCAATTATGTGTCCAATCTTTAAAAGGGAATTTTCAAAAGTACCGGATAATTATAGGGGGTTGGCATTTCTCCTAGTAATGGGAAAAAATGTATTGCAAAATTTTATACCAGAGAATTAAGCAATGGATAGTACAGTTCAACAGGCGTTCAAAATTCCTAGCGAGGTTTAGTGAAGAATACAGCACGGTAGACAATATTTTTGTTTTAGACACACTGAGAGTGAAACAAACACAGAAAAAGATAGAAAAACTGCATCGTTACTTCATAGATTTTCGAAAATTATGGTGTAAACTGTATATGAAAGAAGTCTCAGGTAAAATGATAAAGGACTTAAAATAAGTATACAGTAAGGTGCATCTCTGTGTAATATATATATACTATAAATAATGAAAATATGAAAAAAGAAAATTTTGTTTGTTTACAATTTTTAAATTTTGTAAAGCAGAGATGAAACATTTTAAAATGTATGTAGAATGCCTTGTTGCTTTGGTTTATTTAGGGACGCTCTTTAACGTCTCAGGTTATCAGCGTCCCATGCAAATCAGAGTGTGAAACGGCCAGTAAATTTTACTCAGAGGCCTCTCTTTCAGGCTTGAGATTCTTTATCGTGCCGTAAATGTACGACACGGGACCCACCGCCTTAACTTCCCTTTCAAAGAAACCTATACTTAGGATTTTTACTTCCGAAAAAACCCATCGACCCTGGCCGGGAATGAACACGCGATCTTGAGTTTACGAGGCAAGTATGGTTATCACTAAATCACCAGCATCGAAATATATAAAATGCATATTTAGGATTTTAAACTTTAGCCAAATCGCGAAAGCAACAGATCTTTAAATGGGATTCACGGTCAATGAACGTTTGTGAACCGCTGCTTTTAATTAATGCTTTAATCCCTCCCGACATGGTGGTTATGCATTTATTGCTTGCCCGTTTTAATTCAGGAGTATTATGACATGCTCTGGTAAATACTTCAAAATAGTACACTATTATTTGTAAAGATATCATCTATATAAATTTGCCTCTTCAAGCTCTTCCAAACATTTCCATTGGACATGTTTGGCGAATTACCAGGTCAGTTTAACTATTTAATCTCTTTCATCTCACCGGCTTTGTCTTATAATAAGATGCGAGAAATGCTGTAAGTTACGAAACTATTCGTTCAACTGAGGCAGAAGACGAGTGTACAGTATCAATTTACACTGTTCTCTGAAACTTTGAATATATCAATTTCCTTAAGAACTATCACTAACCACACAAGCTATGAGAGACTTGTTTCAACAACGCAATCTTCATTGCACTTTGGAATTCTGCACCAAACCAACTGTGCCTTTTTCCTTAAGAATCTCCATGGTTTTCTCGTCAAAAAAGTATACCTAAAAGGTAAAATGTTTAAAAATTACAAACATTGCATTTTTATGCAATTTTCATAGCATGGACATCTTTGTGATTATACCGGGCTTCCGGAACATATCCTCACCGCTTGCATGGGGTTTTGCGTCTCTGCCAAAGCTGGCTCCCCTCGCCACTCACAGCCGCCTGCCTATCTTTGAACTTCCAGCAGTCATCAGTTCTAAATTATTAGGGAAGACTTTAGAGCAAAGTATTTTTGTATGTAAATGTTATTTATTGAATCAGTCTTTCCGTTCGTGAGTAAGTTATCCGGAAGTTTCGTGGGCAATTCCCTCCTTTAAAAACTGCAGGAAAGACGAACAGTGTTATACAAAACAAATCAGATGATATTGGCGTAAATATTTAATGATCACTGCTGACATTATCACAAGAATTTGGGTATTCAGTGTCTTCTGCAAACATGCAAACATTCAGGGAGTCCTTGGCCCAAGAAATTTCGTACTGCTGTATCTGCAGGCAAGCGGATATTCGCCGTCTTTTGGAACACTTCAGACATACTGCTAATGCATGGTGTCCTCCAGGAACGACTGTCAACAGCGAAGTGTACTGCGAGACCCTTACACTGCTTACACTCAAGATTTAATAAGGGGAAGAGTGTTTCTCCAACATGACAATGCACGATTCCATAGGATCGCAAAAATACCATCGCTGAGATTCATTGTGTGTTGCCGCACCCACCATATCGCCCTCCGTCTGATTATGCCTTATTGTACAACTTGTAGCACTCTGCAGGTAAAATTTCGGCCACAATGAGGAAATGCAGTCAGCTGTCCACGATAGTGGCACAGTACTTTGAAATGGTGGTTTCGCGACGCCATAATGAAGTTACCAGGAAGTGGTAACGCTGCATTGACGTTGATTGGAAGTACATTGTGAATTGAACTATGTTGCATAGTAAATAATGCACAGAAACAGTAATGTAAATCATCATTTCTAACACCCAGTGGCTTTTTCACTTTCTTGGAACAAGAACTATTAGCTTACATTCCTTTTTGTACAAGTTAAAGTTTGAAAGTGGTATATATATTTCCAAGACTTTTGAAACCCATTGGTGTCTTCCACGTTATATATTTAATTATTAAGAGTTATTCCCAAATATTCATTCGTCGTCTCGGTGATGAAAGCTCTGGCAAAGCTGTCTCTATGGGTGCACCAGCGCAAAAATTTCAAGGAAGCTTAATAATTTGTCCGTCAAAGTAAAACATCTTAAAATCATTTATTTATCAAATAGTTCAGTTTGGTAAACATATTTCAAAAAACTAAATGCTAAAGTGATGTCAGTTTAATTTATTTATTGACTCTAAATTCCGATTTGAAGGCTGGAAAACTGAAGCAAGGAAGTTCATTCCTGAAAGCGGAACTAAATGCTCAAAGCGTGAAGTGTTATATGATGGTGCTAGTGATATCTCAATCACGCGCAATACACAACTACCAGTCTTTATGCTTCATGCTTATACACTCGCTGCCAACGACTTTATTGCAGTCTCTCAGGCAAATACGAACACTATTCAGGTTTCAATTCGGACAACTACGAGCAAACAACCATTTCATTGTGACAGGATTCTGTCTTACACTTTGCACGGATTCAAAAGAACAATCCAGTAACGTTTTAAAGAAGAAAATCTAATCAATAAGCAATAGAAACGGAATATGCCGTTGTTTGAAATCTGGAATTTATTGAAAGTGCTAAGAAAAAATACAAATTACAAGTGGTCTCCACCTATCTGGCCCAGGCCATTTTAGGTGTACCTCCAAGCGATTACAGAAATGTTGATACACTGATGTTTTATACTAATTCTTTATCAAAATTCTGAATAGTTAAATAAAATACAAAATTTCCACCTGAACTGCAACAGACCCCCGGTCCCCGATTCATTAGCAGTATCCTACTGGAATTGCAGGGGACTAGGCTCCGACCCAATCCAGGGGACTAAATTGAAATATTTCAATTACTGTACTTATACCATTATTTTATTAGCTAACTAGTCTCTACAAACTACTAATTCTTTTATTTCTCAAATGCCAACTGTAATGCTACATGTATTCACTTTCTAAAGCAATTTCCAATATTCCAAGCTCAATAATTAATAAATTAAATACAATGTCACTCCCAAGGATTCCCAGACTAGTGACATTTGTCATAATCATACAGGCATCATCTAAAATTTATCTAAATTACACATCTATCACTGGCCATTTCCATTTCATTTTTTTACCTTCCATAAGAACTCCCCTAATTTGGGTGTCTGTTCACGATCTAATGATATCTTTCTCGATACAATTCCTTTATTCCTCATTAACTATTTCTTACTAATTAAACTTTCCCTCTAAACTTTTGTGGCTTTACATGAGTTTCATCTTTCTTCTCCCCACAGATGGGACACATTCCTGGAAAATACGCCATTGTTAAATTTTTTGCCTTGTCTTCTCAGAGAGAAGACCCAGTTATAAAAGGGAAAGGCGTGGATTAATACTCGGTTTCTACTTAAATTAGTAGCACAGATGAGATTCTGTTCTTTTTATTTTTGTTTCCTTTTGTTACATAACGAGTTTGACTGGGCAAACAGCGTAATTAATTAAATGACATTTTGCATTGTCTAATAATGTAAAACAGGTCGCGGGCCGTTTGCGTGTCACTGTTCTGTTTGTATTAATAAGCCAACAGCGTTTGAGGTCGCAGCGATTTCGACCGACTGAGGGTTTCGCAGAGAGAAACAGTTCCACCTTAGTAAGATGCAAATATTTTCCATTACATTGACTTTAATTTGTGTATACATAATAAATAAACTAAATTAAGTCACCTTTTTTACATATTTGCATATCGCCATTTTACCATCAGTTATGTAGCACTTGAAATTTGAGCGGCAATCTCTTGCACTTTCTTTCGGCGTGTTAATGTAGAGAGACTGTGTTAATACTGTGCTGACTCAGGTATTGCTGATTTATCACATACCAGAAATTATTATAGTGCTGTTGTCATTGAATTTTATTTGTTAACACTACTCCCTAGTTTTCACACAACTTTAAGGGAGGAAATTGGGACGTTTCTGGTTATTTTTTAATAATACAGTAGCACATGTCTCGCTCCTATAGGTGACACAGGCTCAGATGCACTGTCTCCGAAACTCGTCCGCAACCGAAACCACTATGCATCTAAAGACGTTTATGCTGCATGTTTGGTGCATTTTGTATCATGAGGTGCCGCCAACCTTCTAAATTATCAACGGCATTTTTTATTCTAACCAGCTGGAACGTGTCCTTGAAAAGCTGAAGAATTAGAAGTCTGCACTCTTGAATCGTAAAGGTGTTGCATGATAATACAGCTACGGTGACTAGTGAAACCATTATCAGTCTTGGTTGGGAGACTCTAGTGCTCCTACTATATTCTCAAGACACCATATTTACCTCTCTTTGCATAAACACTTTCGAAGATAGCAATTCCGAAACTTTGCCGATATGGAAACTGAGCTGGAGAGGGATTTTCTTCCCGCCCTAAAGAGTTCTATCACAATGGAATTCGTCGGTCTAGTGGTAACCATACTTCGCTCCTAAACTTAAGATTGCGGATCCAATCCCTGCCAGAATATTTTTTTTTTCGAGCGTAAAAATATTAACATGGAAGTAAAACCGTGGGTCCCATGTCGCATATTTACGGCACGATAAAGAACCTCAAGCCTGAAAGAAGAGGCCTGTGAGCAAAATTTATCGGCTGTTTCGCGCCTTGAATTGAATGGGATGCTGATGACCTGAGAGCATCCGTAAATAAACCAAATCAACAACAATGGAATCATACTCTTCCACCTCGCAGGCAAAACATCCTCGATAGCGATGATGATTGTATTTAATACTAGACAACAATGTCTACTCCATTTATTAACAGGAAAGCTTCAATTTAAAATAAAACAAAAAACAAAAAAGTCAGAGTTAAACAGTACACAAAATTTGATCCTAAACGCATGTTGTTTATTAATAAGTATTTTTAAAATCCATATATGAACTTTTGATTTTGAAATGTAAGTAGATGCATATTCTTAACATAGGCAGTAGATTTACTCGCATCGAGTTGCTCTATTAGGAAGTTGGTAATTGATGTTGCTAAAAGTGTCTATGAGAAACGTGCTCCGAGACAAGAATGTTCCCGAACAGGTTTCATGCGCTTTCCTTTTTACCAAATAAACATTGTTGCATGTCCCCGTTTTCATCTTCGGATGTTGGTAAAGTATACAGATTGCTTCCCTGTTGCATGTGATGAAGTTTCTCACGTCTGTACCCAAACGTTCCGTTCCACTTGTTGAAGAAGCCTCAAAACTTTTTCCTGCATATTTCGTGCTTGATGAATGTCAAATGTGAATTCACGTAACCTGAAATTACCCGTGGGTGATGTTACGCATGACGTTTCAAGGTCTGCTGTATACTAATCTGTGATTCGTAAACATATCTCTTTCATCTACTTTCTCTTGCTCTGGTTCTTGTAAAAGCAACGGGTTTTGTGTTCTCACTTAGAAATTGGGAGAAAAGGAATAGTATGGGAAGGGAAATAAAGAGAGCTTGAAACAGTTCCATATATATTAATAATTCATTAATAAATAAATAAACGTAGGAAATACAAAATATATATGCAAGAAGAAAACTACGAGGAAAAAGTGCAGAATAAACAGTGGAACATTATAATTAAAGAAATGAAAGATTTACTATAGTTCTCCGATCATCCGGACCCCGGATATCCACTGCCTTTTTAACTCACTATTCCAGGTTTCGTGCTATTGCCTTTTACCGTTTTATTTTTAATTTTGCTGTGGGCCAAAATACAACATATATATTCTCACGGTAAATATATCGCTACCCCCCTACCCAGACGGACGGTATAAGAAGAAATTGCTAACTTTTCATACGAGTATCCCAACAGTAACGCTGATAAATGCGTTATTGTAGCTGTAGGTAAGCTGTCATTCGATACAACCCCACATGCTGTTAAACACTAGACGACTGTTGACTCAAGCTAAAAGAGAGAATCTCTATCGCTAGGCATATAAACAGTTGATCTCGCAAGGCTCTGAGAAACAAAACACTACGTGACATTGTCATCTATTCAAGTAATCCGGTTAGACACACATTCAGTTTTAAATGGGTCAGGTAAAATCGTGTGCACATTTGAAGGGTGTGTATTTGTTGATATGAGGGCTGTTCAATAAAGAATAATCATAATTTTTTGACAACATTCCATTATTCATCCACATAATTTTGATGATGTTTCTCAAAATAGTCTTCGTTGTATGCATTGCACCTATCCCTTTGCAAGTAATGAACATTCTACAATTACAGAAGTCTGCTAATTGACTTTCAACTGGCCTGGCTTCTGTTACAAATACGTGGAAGTTAATGGTGGTCGATACTTTTATGACTCGTTCTATACACGATCGCTGGACATGTAATTATTGAACGTAACTGATAAATGAAAAAACATACAGAGCAGGGTCTCCGACAGTGCCAGAAACAGACGTGAAAGTAGAATCCAAACTTGGTGGCGAAAAGATCTTTCATAGACGCCGACTTCTGTAAGAAATTGGGGTTCACGTCGATGTAATTTAAAGGTATATCTCTATTTATGACTAAATTAAATTAACATGTTTATGATATGTGGAATTTGTTCACTAAATGACCCTTAGATTTTGTATTAAACACTACAAACTGAAAACATGCTAATCAATAAAACATTTTACGATACAAAAAACTTAACAATCGCATATTTTAACGAATACTGGCCAACGTCTGCTGCCACAGCTTCATTTCCTCCAATGCAATGGTCCGCTATATCAACGAAAACCAAAGATCTGATTATGTTTTAAAATGGCGATTGCATTTAAATGATCTTTTCTAGCTTTTCCGCCTTATAAGACTCAGAAATGAGTTCAGCTCGAAGTAAAAACCAGTCGTACAAATTTGGTTAACTCCGGAAGAATTTCGGGAGCAAAGGAATCACTTTTCAGAAAGAGTACAAGTGCCGAACAGTCATCTAGGGAGTTCTTGTTCACTTTTGATTCTAAAACGTCCATCACGTTGCGATGCAATGCCAATCTGTCTCAATTAATATAGTCTGTAAAAAATTTGTGTAATATCGTCATTTCTATGTGTGATGAATTGTTCAGTTTTAACTAACAAATGAGAAACAACTCTTTCAAATATAGATAGAAGACTTTAAACATAATTTATTTAAAAAAAAACACTATGCAGTTCACATCTTTAGAGATGGCCGAGTTATGAGAAACTCTTTCAAAATAGAATTTTTTTAGAGTATACTTGTGGTTCTTGTAAGTGAAGAGATTGAACATTTTTTTTATTATTTATTCCCAATAAGTGACTCTGGTATGTGAGGGGCGTTCAACCATAGAAAGCGGTTTCTGAAAGCTCAGTGTTTTGTTCTGTAGCACTATGTTTGTTGTATCATTGTGATAATAGTGTATTGTAATATAAATGTGGAAAGGCACGTATAATTAGTTGCATTTCACGCAAAGAGCCTTTCAACAAATATGTTACATACTATGTTATACTGCTATATCGTAATGTAACTTGTATTTAATTTATTTTAATTTGGAAAGTTAAAATTAGTATTTGTTCATATGCTTGTATAGTTACGCGTTAGTGTTTTGTTAGTTATTGTTGATTTTATTGAAACATTTAGTAGCTCGATGATATGAAGGTTAATTGAAAAGTATAATGGACTTTGACGAAAGTGATGGAGATTTTGAAGGCACTCCACCCAAGATGGTGAAGCGGCGAATGGTATAAGGAACGATTTGCTGTATGAGAAATCTAAAAAACTGTATGAGCGAGAACGTGATTTATTCAAACTTGGTGAAAAAAGAAAAGTGTCAGGACAATTAGAGAATGTTATGTTGACGTATTTTCTGGATAAATCGAAGATAATGCAAGCTGCAACATTATGGTGTATTTATTCCATCTTCTTTATAGTATTGATATATCGAAATGTGAAAGTTTGGTTACCTTTCTTGATAAGGAAATCTGTTGGATATGTAGCAAAAAAGTGCAGTGTTTTCACAAGAGAGGACATCAGTAATATTTTGGTGGAAACTTCTGAAGTAGAACATGTAGATATGTAGGTGGGTGTACTAATGGGCATCGCTAGCGCTTGTCGCAGAGATGAACTTATGAAGTTGGAACTCGACGATATGGAAGATAAAGAAAATATACTCATCGTGTCAGTTCCGAAGACCAAAACACACCAGCTGAGAAGATTTACTGTTGTGGATGGTGGGTGAGCATTTACACAGAGTTTATCTCTCTGCATCCGAGACATGTTGCACATAATCATTTATTTGTGAATTACAGACATGGAAAATGTACGGTGCAACTAACTGGTATTAACCCTATAGGATTATTCTGAAAGAAAGTTGCAGAATTTTTGAAACTAGGCAACTCCTGCAGTTATGCTGGACATTGTCTTCGCATTATTTGTGAATACTGCGGGAGATGTACTGAAATTAAAGAAACATGGTGGTTGGAGATCATCGGCGGTTGCAGAGCTATATGTGGACGACTTCTTGAATAGTAAGGTCGAAATCTGCATTAGAATTATAGGAAAGGATAAGTCACCTGATGAAGACAGCAACAATGATATCGCCTGCAGCAGTGAGGAGATGTCAGAAGTCCATGAAGGATTGTGTTATTATTAATAAAGCGCCAGGAGTGTTCCTCGTGCTGTGTAACTATTCATATTAACAGCAAGCCATTGCATTGCTTGAATAAGTTTGTAAATGTATTCTATTAGTGTAAGATAAAGCAAGTGATGCTTTTAGTTGTAATTTATAAAATAGTGTCCAAAAGTTACTTTGCAGCATTAATCTTCAATTGTTTTATTCCAGTGCCCCTAGACTGCTATTTTCAGTTGAGAAATTGGGTAGGCATTATTACATTACGATACAATAGTATAAAATATATCTGATAAAACACACGCACACGAGTAGAAATTGAAATTACATGAGTCCATTTGAAGATTTTTTTTTTTTATGTACCCGCTTTAACATCTCAGGTCATCAGCCTCTCATTCAATTCAGGGCGTGAAACGGCCGACAAATTTTGCTCAGAGGCCTCTTCTTTCAGACTTGAGGTTCTTTATCGTGCCTAAATGTACGACACGGGACCCACGACTTTACTTCCTTTCCGAAGGAATCCATACTTAGGATTTTTACGGCCGAAAAAATGCATCGATCCCGGCCGGGTTTGAGCCCGCAATATTGTGTTTAGAAGACAAGTACCTTCTAACTAAGCAAGGCATGGTTACCACTATACCACCAGGACTGACCGGATTTGAAGACAAAAACCATTATCTTTAATCTGATGAGTCTGCTTGTGAAAATTCTTCAAGAAGCTGAAACATTGTCTATTGTTGGAATGAAATGATGGCAATAATGAGAAGCATAACACCTTGGACAGAATAGCTTTGTTAACTGTATCATGCTTTGTAACCGCTTGAGGAGTATCTTTTGTGTAATTTCTCACAAATAGATTTATATATTTTATCAAGTTTAGCACATTCAAACTTAAAATTAAAGTTATGTTTATGTTATCACCACCCCTTAAAATATTGGAGGGGGGCCCTCAGCACCTTCTACGGAATCCTTGAGGCAGGCTCCAGGCCCCTCCCAGTCGGCGCCTGTGGGACTTTAAAAGGCAAAGGGAAAATATACATTATAGGATAAATAAAAATAAGAAGTACAAATAAAACGTTTGAAGATAACATTGATTGTTATAAATCTTATAAAACAAACAACGGCAGGATAAAGAAAACTATATATGCAATGTAAGAAATTAACAGTAATTATAAAACATAAAAGAATAAGACACTAAGATGTATATATATAAAGCTGCAGTTATTCTGCTTATTTTAACACTTATTTTGTACGAGAGTCGCTGGATAAGTATTGAGACAACAAATAATGAAGACTTATAGATACGTTTTCTTTTTCCCAGTTTCTCAGAGTATTCCCCTGGCACTGTATGAAGCGTTCCATTCTCTGGAACCACTTCGGGAAGCATTCACGCCGCTCAGTTTCCCACGCTGCAGATAATTCCTCGTATGCTGCAGCCGCTTCTTCGGGGCTGGAAAATCTGTGACGTCGAAGTCGGTTCTTCACAGTATGGAACAGGAAGAAATCGCATGGTGCCAGATCGGGATTATAGGATGGATAAGTTATTATCCTTCAGTTCCTTGCAGAAACTACATTGTTACATTAGTGGTGTGAGCTGATGCATTGTCATGGTGCAACAAAATGTCCCTTAGTCCTGTATTCGGACGTCGTTCTTGGATTTTCTGAAACATTTTCGGAAGGCAAACATTTTGCAGTACCAGTTTTCGAGCACAATATTTGCCACGTAACTATTCTATAGAAGAAAGAGGCGACCCACACTCCTTGATCTCTTGACTTTGACGAATGCTTGGTCATCAGGGAAAACCCAAATAGAGGACTGGCGTTTTGTTTCTGGATTAAACTGATATATCCATAACAATATCTGAAGCATGGCAATACTTTCCACAGTTAACTTTTTGCACCACTTCTTGACACCATTCCCGTCCTGTGGAGCATCTCTGCTTTAGACAAATTATTAAGCACCCATCTTGAAGAATTTTTCTTTTGTTTACACGAAGGATAATTCAAGCACTTGGCGA
Source organism: Metallyticus violacea (assembly GCA_030762175.1). NCBI lineage: Eukaryota > Metazoa > Arthropoda > Insecta > Mantodea > Metallyticidae > Metallyticus > Metallyticus violacea. The sequence goes on from CM060841.1 coordinate 87,174,651, forward strand.
AATAATCGCTAAAGCCAACGTAAAGTCCTTGTAGATTAATTAGTCTTGGATCTTCTCTGATCATTGTTTCCACAGAGATGATGTTCTTCTCATTTACTACTATTGTTGGTCTGCCACTCTTCTCTTCCTTCGTTATTAAGAGACGACGCTCCCGCTTTAATTCTTCAAACCAACTTAATTCAATAGCATGTGAAGGAGAAAAGTCTCTCAAACGCTCAAGTGACATTTAATCCATGTTTGAAATCGTACAAGATCATCGCACAAAAATACTCACTCAATGCTCAACAGTGCTCTGCCTGCTACCTGGCAGCACTGATGACTCAACAATTTCGACCCAGCGAAATGCATTGCTTAGGAGTGACGAGTGTTGCGTGTCTCAATACTCACCTAGTGACTGTCGTAATTAAAAACTGAACATTAATATGTTTCTGTAGTTACAAAGTAAAACTAATTAATTTACATAATACCCCGCTTTTCAGAAACTACTTTTAAAATTTGAGCTGATAAATAAAATAGGCTACGGGGTAACAGATAATTCAAATATAATTTTATGTTTATTAGAACTATTATAGCACTGATGTTAACATGTGGGAATTTTAGTGCCACGTGTAATGATATCCACAGATTTTTAGTTGTGTTATTGGTTTGGGCCTTACAGGACTTTTATGTTTTAAAAGCAACTAACAATCAAAGTCTCCTCTAACAACCTACCGCTTTAAGACTTAATGTTGCGTTTGGTTTGCAGGACGCAGCCTTATGAAGAACATGAACCCATGGATGATGATGATGCCAATGATGATGATGGGCATGTTCCCCTACATGCTAATGGGCGTTCAGATGCTCGTCATGAAGGCTTTCAACATGAGCAATATGGTGCTGATGGTTGCCGTCATGATGACCCTAAGGAACTTCCTCTTCACGGATCACTTCGGCACAGGTGTCGTGTACTCTAATTTAGGCTGGCGCGAGAAGCCCCTGCCACACTTTCCGGGCTATAGGAATGAACAGAAGCCTCCTTCAGGACCATGGCAGCGAGCAGGTACGAGAAAAACCAGGTGGTGAGGCTAGGCGAACTCTAGGAGCATCGCTTCGTATCAGAGAGAGGAGGAGTTTTCCCCAGCTGTGGCGAGGTGTGGACAAGTGTCAAGTGCTACTAGTGTTTGGATATGTTGAAATCCTTGGAGACTCAGAGGCGACCTGAAATTTGCTCATAACGTGATATTTGTATATCTGTAGACCGCTATCATTCTGTTACCCTCGGTTTGCTTTTTTCTATTTCCTTCCTCCCTCTCAATACAAGCGCATCTTCCATTTCCCATAAATCTTACAAGTGACAAATCTGTGAGATATCCAATGTGTATTGGACCGATATATACTTGCGCATTTCAGGGCAGAAATATGATCAGAAGTAATTATATTTGCATCTTTTACTACAGTGTACTATGTCATGGTCATAATTAAATTACGGGTGATCCAGCAAGTATTCTACTGCACATCAGATGGAAAATTAGAACAATAATCTCATATTTTTTTAAACTGTAACATATATGTATACCCTAACAACACATAAGGAAGACCGTTTCTGTAAAATATGACAGACTAAGGTATAATGTTTTCACGCAAAAATTCGTCGAAGTTACATATTTTATAGATAAACCTGTAGCTCTTGAGGCCCCTTAAAACAAAAATATAAACAATAGCTCCTTTTGAAAACAATATCTTGACATACATAGCGATTAATAAGAGATAGTAATTATTATATGCATAATTGAACGATATCCTGACAAGGAAAACGAAACAAACATGTTGCGAAATTCTAAATTATATATACACAGTGTTTAAAAATAATGGTAAAAATTACCCATGAGAAATACAAACTAACAGAAGCAAAATAGTTCTAGTAAATATGGATCCACAAATTAACTGCTTCTGAGATAATGATAGTAACTTTGTTGGTTGGGGCCGTCACTGATCGCATGAATACTGACTATGTGAGGGCTAATTTCAACATAAGTTGACACTTTTATTTCATTTGTAAATAGAGACAGTTAAATTTATAACTTTGACTTCAACAGTCAGAAATGTGATTGAACATGCACAAAAGAAACTTGTTTGAGCAACAGTGAAGTTTTTGCTAATTTACTGTACTGATGAAGACTTTTACTGCAGGTGTTCAAAAAGCTGACTGACTATGCCTTGAATGCAACTCTGTAGTTTTCTCTGCAAAGACCTGCGACTGCGCTCGGGCAATTCTGGATCATTATTCTTTGGTTGGAAGGCATCTACAATCCGACGCTGCAATTCTTCAGGTGTGATGATGTCCGTTGCGTAAATTAGGCTTTTTGCATAACCCCATACACAAAAATCCAAAGGATTTAAATCCGGTGATGTGTCTAACCACCGTTGCATTGCATGTCGGCGTATTCTACGTCACTGTATTTTATTTCCATATATTTTCATTCATTCACGATAAACATATAACCTTTATTTGCAATATGCATTGCAACCATTGATCAATCGATTGGTTTTTATTTATACCAAGGCTTAAGCAATGAGGGGACGGGTCGAGGGAGAGTTTGGCATGTGTATGAAGCATGAATATTGCTTATGTACACCAGGTTCTAGGTTCAGTGGCGGCCCCAACCAAAATAATGAATGCCATTGTCTCGTAAACGGTTAATTTGCGGACCCATGATTACTGGAACTTTTTGCTTCTTTTAGCTTGTGTTTTTCATCGGCAAATTTTTACTATCATTTTTAAACACTCTGTATATATTTATGTGTGTGGGGAGGGGGAATTTCTGTACTTCATCTAACTTTTCTTCCGTAAGAACTCGGCGTTTCTTGTCATACCTCTCTCCTAACTTTTAAAAACAATTTCTCTACTACCTGAAACACGACTGACAGACTATTTTCTTGCGAATCGCCATACCACTTCTCTGCGCATCCGTTTTCATATATGTGTCGTAGATAAAATTCTGTTTCATATTATGTTTATGCAGTGGCATAACTAAAGATGAACATTTAGCACACAGTTTACACACACATTCAAAGACCGACTAACATATATACGTATAACCAATCGCTGACAAAAGCCCCCCTCAAATATACTACAAGCTGCTGCCTCTACATGCATTATATGACCTTGACGACTAACTTCTCCCTGTACGCAGCCGCGCTCTGCAGCTCTGTAACTCAAACAATCTCACTGTAATAGACACACAACACAGTGTTGCAGAAATGTTGAGGGAAACATAAATATGTTTTTTGAAAAATAAAAAAATGCAAATCCTCTTATGTATTATTTCTTTAGGTTTTCGGCCTTCGCGTTCTCATTCCCCCCTATATTTACTCATTGTGTTGTGCATCGTAAAATACTTCGGAATTGTAGTACCGGAAAGGCATCTCACTTTGTTCGTAACCAACTAATGCACCAAGAGGGCTTTAAAGTTAAAATGCTTTGCTCTTTATCACCTGATAGTGCGCGTTTAACTGGATAGCCGCGACCTGGTTTGTAGATAATATGGCATGTCCAAAGCTACTGCCGATAGCAGTGCAGTGTTGAAGTGCTTGTTGTATCACACTGTATGGGTTAATAAATGTTATGTGAAGTTAGCTTTCCATTATTAGATAATCCATGAGGTATGTAACATTTTTCTTCTTAAAATTATGTGAATAATAAATACTTACCATATACCTAAAGGCAAAACATTTTCGAACTAAAACCTCTGCCTCTATGTTATGAATATATCGCATTCGTTATAAGGCAGCTCATAATTTAATGGCGCCTGCAGTTATATGAAGAATTCTCTGTTTTTCATATGTTTCTGTGTATATCAATCTGTTTTCAGATGTTAGTTTTTAATTATGCAAACTGTACAAACTCTTCTATTGGCGTAATGCAAACAAACTGAAAAAGAATGTAATAGCAGCTAGACAAATACTGTGCTGACCATTAAAATTGTGACACATTGTGTTCATAATAGTCATGCGGAAACTGTCTCTGTTTTCACGTTCGGTTGTTTGACGGGGCCGTTGGGATCCTTCGCGTCTGTGTGTTCGTCTTACCTCAATCCAGCTTACCTGATATTCGTTTTTCTGTGGGAACAATTCGTCCAAAATGAACATTAATTTCTCAAAATGACATCCCGCACTCTCCGCATGTCACAGTTCTCCCTTGATCAAATTCAGACACCTTCTGGTATTGCTGACGTATTTTCGACGGTTATACTCATGCAACGCGTTGCAATTTTAATGGCTAGCAGTTTAAACATAAGTTATCCATTTATACGAGACAAACATAAAATGGCCATTTTTCATTTATCTTAGAGCTACTAGAGAAATAATACGAAAATAACTGCTACATACGAATGTATGTTATCTATTTGGAGAATTAAATGTACCTATTGTATTTGTGAGTACAGCGAAACAATGTAGCAAATTTAAAATTTAGGGAATTTTAAGAAAAGCGAACTTTCCTTGATGGAAAAGTAACACGTTCTGTTGTACGGTATTATTTAACACTTATTTTGTTAATGTCAGGCCTGTGTATTGTATTTATTTTGTATATAATTAAATAATTTATTTCTCATATTATGTTACTTCACCAATTTCAAATGCCCGGTCCTTTTACTATACCGATATGTGCAAATTATTAAAGTATTTCACACAAACTTTTTTTGTTATCTCAGGCAAGTTTTGTTCAAAATTTTTCGCAGTTTTTTAAATAAACCACCAACGCGACATGGTAAGAATGTTGACTCGTCAGTGGCAGTGCCTAGTGGTAATATTTCTCATTAACATCTCTTTTGGCATTTCTGCTGCCTCCAGGAATGATCTGAGATGATTGTTTTTCACCAGCAGCGGATCAACATCAAGTTTTAGTCCAAGCTCGAGAAAACGTTTACAAAACCCATGAAATGCTGCGGACAGCTTGTGGAGGTTAGTAAATGAATTGTTCAAGCGGTTATCAGTCAAAGATGAACCGCTTTAAAGATGGTCAAATTGGTGACAAATCGTGTTCTAATCGCCGTTAAACAGTCCGGGAAGGGGAAGTACAAGTAGGATCAGAGCAGGAAATTGTATCGGCAAAATAAGCTACATATCAGATAGCTTTGTTACACAGGTTGTATCAGAGGAACAATATCGTTGTTATCTGCAAGGCACTTTTTGAAAACGGTTTTCTTCAACATTAAGCTGTTGTACATCACGAATTGTTACCTGAGAGACAGACAGTGAATCACCAATATTATATAGAAGTGAGAAATGAATGAGAGAAAGAGCTCCTGGTTCCTCACCACGACACACCTCTATACTCATTCATGACTTATTAACCAAAACTGTCTTGTCT